>CM076579.1:503267952-503739576 GCA_034641835.2 Pinus albicaulis
AGACTTTCCCCAAAAATATTTCAAAAAGCCTTGAAAGAATTTATTTCAAATTTATATTTTGAGGAAAAATATAAATTTGCCCCAATGATGAGGAGAGTAGTTGGGAAGAGGTAAAAATATGGAAAAGCAGAAAGCAGCTTTAAAGTCCCTAAATAAGAGAATCCTATGAAAACATGAATAAAAACATCCTGTAATTATGGACGCAGAATTTGAAACAGGCTTTGGGAAGAGCGGCTTAAATAAGCTACTCCAGAACAGATTGAGGTTGGTCTTTTCTAGGAGAGGGTCTCAGCTCGGGGGTGAGTTATGGTGACAGAAGGACTCTAAGGTTGGGAGGTTGGTCATCTGTAGAAGTGGTATGTCCACAATCCTTATGAATGGTTAAAATGTCTATCATGGTGCAATATGGTTAGTTATGGTAGATGTGATATTAAATATAAATTTTTAATTTTTTCTTCCTTACATTTGACAGAACTTGTTAGAAGAAATTAATCCTCTTAATTCTACATAGTTGTAGGAATAGGAATTATGGGGAAAATCATCCAAAAACTCTAAACCTGCTAATGGTTTAAATCTGGAGATTTAGACTACTCACATAAATCACTAAGGCTTTAACTTAAATCTGCTTCTGTAAATGTACAGATATATCTATGTCTAGAATAATAAAAGTAGACTTATAAGAGGGTACATCAAAATAAATATTAAAGCACAGTGTAGACATTGCAAAGATAACTTATTGAAGTGCATGTTGTTAAACTGTAATCATTTTGTTTTAAAAGGAAAATTTTAACTGAGAAGGAAATAATTCCTATTACATGAATTAAATACATGAGATAGAAAAGTTACATAGCACTGAAGAAAGTAACCAAATAGAAATGATAAGTTAACTCATTTACATGACTGATATGAATATGTACATTTAGAAAATACAAAGGAGAGAATGAAATCCTATGTAAATACATTCCCATATTATGAAACCACCTGGGATATATTCCAGAAGACTGAAATATATCAATAGAACTAATTTCTATGCTAATGATGAAACTCTTATAACAGAAAGATAGATGTCATTGATATGTCTGTAATCGAAAAAAATCTCTGTTAGATTATGAACACCTGACATGAAAAGTATAATAGCAAAACAACCTACTAACACATAAATTTTTCTATCTAAAATAAAATAATGGATTACTGTTTAAATAAATCCCAGTTGGTTGCAATGGATGTAAGGCCTATATCCTGGGAAAATTACCCATTGAAAATTTTGTTACGGGTTTTATTTAACCTCTATTTATAATTCATAATGTACTCATAAGGAAGATAAGTACTATTGATAGAAAGCTTATGTATCACAGGAATTGAAAAAAAAAATGTACTCAGGTGTATATTATTAAATTTTCTAATAATACATTGAAAGGAAAAATTATACTTATCAGAGAAGTATGATACATAACCATTAAGCTAGCAAACTGATTATTAACACTGTAACTAATTTTCTGAATATCACACAAAAATAAAATATATGTCAATGTACAGACATCATAAACATATAAATAGCAGAAAGGGGACCCAAGAATCCTGTTCGTATGTAGTCATGGTGGTATATTAAACTTCCATTAATTAACATATATACAACGATCAAGTGGAAATATTGAATAACCCTAGTAATGAATAATAAGTGTATGGTGAATATGACAGAAATGAAAAACCCTATATACTATTATGAAATAGATACATAGTGTTACGAATAAAGTTAACAAGCCTCACACAAGCGTTGAAATTCCTGAGTATTAGTCTTAATGGAAAATAGTATAATACAAACAGATTATACTAACACGTAATCCATAGTCAAAAAGCATGGTCATATTCTAAGGCCAATAAATTTTATTTTAGACACTCCAATTAGGCGTTTACAAAATTTACAGAGGTGGAATGGGAATTATAACACCCAAGCCAAATAAAATTGTTTAAATACCTCAGAAAGAAAATGTGGAACCGAACTCAACCCATACACATGGGAGTATTGAACTGCTGAAATCGAAATTCTCTGTAACGAGAAGGAACCAACCTGACTACACAAGAGAAGACCAAAGTCTTAGGGAGAAACTGAAACAAGTGACGAGAGCATGATAGGAATGAATCCTATGAGGGTAGGAATTAAAATAATCACCTATAGTAATAAGAAACCAAAACGTAAATTAAAAAGGGCGAGGATAAACCAATATAAATACAACTAGAAATTTAACAAACGCCCATAGATATATAAACTTACCTTGAGAAACATGGTGTAAACTGTTCTCTCGTTAATTCTCAACTCTGAAAGGGGGAAAAAAATCATGAGTATCAAAGGAAAATGATTCCTATAAGTAATTTGACTCATTGCATTCAAACGTAGGAGAAATCAAAGCCAGAATGTGAGTCACATTATTACCGCAAGGCAAAAATGCCTCAAAAAAGTATGAGGAGTCCTCTACAGCACCAACGCTCTCAGTAGGCAAAGATAATTACAAACAGGAACAGAGAATAAAAATTTTAGACTCCTCCTGTAGATTTAAATCATAATCTTAATAGGAACTATATATGATATATGGCACGAATAAACTCAACAAGGCATGGTTTAATAGTGAAAGCGTGTTACCTATGAATCTCGCTTCTGTATGCAAACTAAGAGACTGTGTGCATCAAGCAGTCTGGATGGTAAGACCATCGATACCAACAAGTTGAAACCCCAACCACGAGACGTGCAGGAAAAAAATGAATGTTTTAACAAGAGAAATCCCAAATTAAGTAGAATGGAAGGTGCTTCAAACCCTAATGCATCCACGCCATATAGATGGAAAAATCTACGAGAGGTGTACTTGAACTTAGGGTTAGATCAATGGCACTCAAAGGCCTTTAATGGCGGTTTAATAGAAGTTATGAATTCGAGCCATGAAAATAAATGTGAGACGATGTCGAGGTACAGATTATCTTCTCGAGAAAGGCAGAAGACATAACATAGGGAGAAAAATTGGCTGGCGTTAGAATATTATCATAGAGAAGCACACAAGAGACAACTAATATGTAGGACTAGCATGAGACGAAACCCTCCAAGGGATTGACACGTTGAGCATAATCGTGTTCTGTGTAAATATTGTCTGAATCGTTGTAAATCAACTCGATACTATATGTACTAACTCACTTAAGTCATCAAGTGAAAGAGGCATATGGACATGATATGGTCACAGACCTTATTTATACCATATAATTGAATGCAATTCAATAGAGAATGATTTCATATGAAAGTAGTATGGGTGAACACTATATTAACGTGTGCAATGTAATAATTCAAATTAAGTTAATCGTTGGGGTTATACGGTCATCGAATCAAATTAAAAGGGAAGTTAACTAAGATAGTTTAGAATAAATTTAAAAAGGTGGAAAAAAAAACCCATTAGCAAATGGGTATCCTAATTAAAAAGGAAGTCACCGTGAAAACTTGAGGAATGAATTTATAAGTGTTATTGATTCAGATATAGATCAACATTCCTTAAGGAAAAATACAGATACGTATCTAACTGTATATGTTAAGGTTAGGTGTTCATGAGAAATCTAAATTGCGTGAACCCAAAGAAAAAAATAATTTTGAGGCATGTTACAAATGATATCAGAGCTCATGTTAGAAAAATTGGGTTGTTGTTGTGCTCACTCTGTAATTTATTTTGGGAAAAAAAAAAAACTTTTGTTACTGATGTTGTTTTGGTTGGTGTACAGTGGTACTGGAACTGAAAAGTAAATGGTGGAAGGAGATGAAATTTATGTTGATCTGGGTGATGGAGATAACACGCCAGATCCCAACGCCCCTTTGGTGGCTATGTTGAACAAGTTGCAACAGGATATGGCTGAGCTACAAAGCTAGAATAACAGGCTATCGTTAGCCAGTGAGGAGCAGGAAAAGCTAATAAGAGAACTGACCTCGCAGAACAGCCAAGAAGGTGAAGGTTCCAGAAGGAGAAATAAAGGCAAGTTCTCAGATGATTTTGAGGAAGATGACACTAATAGACATCAGTCTAAACAGAGGAAGGAATTACAGGGTGAATTCCGAAAAATTAAACCTCCCTCCTATGATGGAGAGAAAGAGGAAGATGTTGAGGCATGGCTGTTGAATATGATTAAGTATTTTTAGGTCTATGAATATGAAAGAAATCTGAAGGCCATATTAGTTATCTACCAGTTGCAGGGTAAGGCTACCTTGTGGTGGGAGGAGACAAAAATGGTGCATGCTATTGATGAGAAAACAATGACTTGGGAAGATTTCCAAGTCAATTTTAAAAACCGTTATTTGAAAGAACGGTATTATGATGATAAAGCGAAGGAGTTCCATGAACTCAGATTGGGACAACTCACCATAGATGAGTTTTTCACCAAGTTCACTAATCTATTAAGGTATGTTCCTTACATTCGTGAAGAGAAGGAAAAGGTACAAAGGTTTTTGAACTTCTTGCTTGCTGTGTATAAGGATAAAAGAGAGTTTGATAATCCAAAAACTATGGACGAAGCAGTGAGGAAAGCTAGATTATGTAACTAGCAGTTTAAAGGAAAGGGTGAACAAGGAAAAAGCTGGGTAAACAAGGGTGAATTTAGAGGAAAGAAACATAGACCAGCTTAATTGAAGAACTTTGGTAGGGATCATCAACGGAAGAAATTTAAAAAACCAAAGGAAAGTCAAACTGCCCTGTCCCAAGTTGGCTCAAAACAAATAGATGGAGATAATAAGAAGGAAGGAACAGTTAAAATGTGGGAGCCTTTGAAATGTTGGGGTTGTGGGGAACCTCATCTATTGAGGGATTGTTCAGAAAGAAATATTCAGATGATTCTGAAGGATAGAGAAGCTACCACAGTGATTGATATAGCCAGCAACATACCCACTATCAGTGCAGCCTTGGAGAACCGAAAAGAAGAACACCAGGCTACTATGGTCGAGATGTAAGGTAGGATTGTTGACCAATCTGTTACATTTTTCATTGATCTGGGTGCTTCTTTGAGTTACATTAGTCCCCAAGTTGTAGAAAAATGCAATCTCAAAACTGAAAAATTCCAACAGTCTTGGTTGTTCCAGTTAGCTACTGGTACCAGACGAAAAGTAACCCATAACTTACCTCAAACAACAATTGAATTAAATGATTTTCATACAGAAGTAAATTTAAACATTCTTCCCTTAGGCTCATATGATTTGATGATAGGAATAGACTGGTTAGAAAAGAAAAGGGCTATGATGAATTGTTCGGATAAAACTCTGCATTGCATAGATGATGAAGGGAGACCCTTTATACTAAAAGGAAAACCAAAACCAATCTCTGTAAGACAAATATCAGTGCTGCAATTAAAAATAACAGCTAGAAAAGGATATCAAGTATATGTTGTACATGTTGAAGAATTAGGACAGCAACCTGAAGAAAACCTGCTAGACACTTTACCAGTGATAAGAGATTTCAAAGAATTTTTTCCAGATGAGATTCCTCATCTTCCTCCCAAAAGAGAAATCGACTTTTCAATTGATTTGGTGCCTCAAACAACACCCGTTTCTAGAGCCCCTTATCGGATTAGCCCCCCTAAAATCACAGAGTTGAAGATGAAGTTGCAAGAATTGTTGGATAAAGGGTACATCAGACTGACTGTATCTCTTTGGGGAGCACCAGTTCTGTTCGTGAAAAAGAAGGAGGGAACCTTCAGAATGTGCATTGACTATCGTCAACTGAATAAGTTGAAAATAAAAAACCGGTATGCATTGCCCAGAATAGACGACCTTTTTTATCAAGTGAGAGGGGCTTTAGTATTTTCTAAGATTGATCTGAGGACTGGTTACCACCAACTCAGAATTAAGGCAAAAGACATTAGTAAAACAACTTTTCAAACCAGGTATGGTCACTACGAATTTGTAGTCTTACCTTTTGGTTTTACAAATTCCCCTGCCACCTTTATGTGCTTAATGAGTAGTGGTTTGAACAAGTACTTAGATAAATTTGTGCTAGTGTTCATAGACGATATTCTAGTATACTCAAAAAGTGAGGAAGAACACCAAGAACACTTAAGGATAGTTTTGCAGACTTTGAAACAAAACGAGTTATATGCCAAATTTAGTAAATGTGAATTCTATAAAGATAAGATTCAATATTTGGGGCATATTATTTCTGAACAACGACTGGCTGTGGACCCTGAGAAAATAAAGGCTATTAGAGAAGGGTCGGTGCCGACTGATGTTTCAATAGTAAGGTCATTTATGGGGATTGTAGGTTATTATAGAAGTTTTGTGGAAAGATTTTCTACAATAGCATATCCCATAACTTCATTATAGAGAAAAGGCACCAAATTTGAGTGGACAGAAAAATGCTAAAACAACTTTGAACAACTAAAATTAAAACTCACTACAACCCCTATACTAAAGATTGCAGATCCTGACAAAGAGTTTGTTGTGTGTACTGATGCATGTAGAGAGGGATTAGGAGGAGTGTTGTTGTAAAAAAATTTTTTTACTGCATATGAGTCTAGAAAACTTAAGAAACATGAACAGAATTACATTGTATATGATCTGGAACTGGCTGCTATCATTCATGCCTTGAAGATGTGGCAACACTATCTTCCTGGAAGAAATTTACATTGATGACAAATCATATTAGTCTCAAGTATTTCTTTACTCAAACCGATTTGAATGATAGACAAACAAGATGGATGTCTTTTCTGAGTGAATTTGATATGGACATAAAACATATCAAAGGGAAAGAAAACAAAATTGCTGATGCTCTAAGAAGAAATGCTTGCCAAAACATAAGCAGCATTAGGAGTAGTCCTAGTCTTGACTTAGAAGAACTAGTTAAGAAGGTAGCAGATCAAGATCCAAACTATGAGAATCTACAAGTGAAAATACTGAAGAAAGAAATAGTTGAATACACTCAAAACCAGAAAGGGTTGATCTGCTATAAAAGCAGATTGTACATCCCCAATGTGGATTCTTTGAAAAAATAAATCCTAGATAAATATCATAAATAGCCATATTCAGGACATCCTGCATATCAGAAAATTCCTACAGCATTGAAAAAGAAATTATTTTGGCCAGGGTTGAAAAAGGATGTAGCAAACTATTTAGCTAGATGCATGGAGTGTCAGCTAGTTAAAGTTGAACATCAACATCCAGCCGGTCTTCTAAATCCTTTGCCAATCGTAGAATGGAAATGGGACATTGTTTTTATAGATTTCATAACATGGTTACCCAGAAAAATGTACCAACATGATTCAGTGATGGTAGTAATAGACACTTTAACAAAAGTTGCACATTTCATACCTGTAAAATCTACTTTTGGGACAGCTCAAGTAGCAGATGTGTTCCTAAAATAAATAGTAAGGCTACAGGGGGTCCCAAAGATGATTATTTGAAATCGAGATGCTAAATTCACAGCTGCCTTCTGGAAAGGTCTGTTTGTGGGCATGGGTACCAAAGTGAATTTTAGTACTGCTTATCACCCTCAGACGAATGGACAAACAGAGAGAACAAACCAGATTTTGGAGGATATGCTAAGAATGTATGTGATGGATAGGCTGTCAAAATGGGAAGACTACTTGCATTTAGTCAAATTTGCTTATAACAATAGCTATCAATCCTCTATCAAGACGAGTCCATTTGAAGCACTCTATGGAAGAAAGTGTCGTACTCCTTTAAGTTGGAGAGAACTTGAAGATAAGCTAGTATTGGGGGCAGACACTCTACAAGAAATGGAAAGTATTGTCAAACAAATACAGAGGAACATCAAGACTGCACAAGATCGACATAAAAACTATGTTGATAGGAAGAGAGTGCATCGAGAGTTCAAAGTGGGTGATCATGTGTATCTACGTATTAAACCCAGAAAGAGCACACTTTATGCTGGAAGTTGTGCAAAATTTGCTCCTAGAAATTGTGGGCCTTTTGAGGTGTTAGAAAGGGTGGGACCAATGGCTTATAAGCTAGCCTTTCCACCCCATGTTAAAGTGCATGATGTGTTTCATGTTTCATTATTAAAAATATATGTACATGATGCTTCTCACATTGTTCATTGGAATGTGATATAGGTGGATCCAGAAGGGGAGTTCCTTCTAGAGCCGCTTCAAATATTGGAGCGGAAAGAAATTGAATTGAGAAACAGAACAGTAGCCAGAGTCAAAGTGCAGTGGAAGCACTTTACTACTGAATAAGCTATGCAGGAAAGAGAAGTTGAAATGACGGAAAAATATCCATATCTATTTTCAAAATAAACTCTAGTATTTAGCTGTTAACACTGAGGACGATGTTAGTTTTCATAGGGGGAATATGTAACACCCCTAGTTTTATGTTTCCAAATTAGACATTTGAACTCAAATCCAAAGGGGGTGGACCCCAATGGATAATTATGGTGTGAATGTGGTTAATTATTTAATTATGGAAAATAAATAAAATATTTTTGTGCATGTTGACCAAATGAGATTTTTGAGATGACTTGCCAAATCCATGAGGTATGGAAACAGGCTAAGACTTTCCCCAAAAATCTTTCAAAAATCCTTGAAAGAATTTATTTGAAATTTAGATTTTGAGGAAAAATCTAAATTTTCCCCAATGATGAGGAGAGTAGTTGGGAAGAGGTAAAAAGCTGGAAAAGCAGAAAGCAGCTTTAAAGTCCCTAAATAAGGGAAGCCTAGGCAAACAGGAATAAAAGCATCCTGTAATTCTGGACGCAGAATTAGAAACAAGCTTTGGGGAGAGCAGCTTAAATAAGCTACTCCAGAACAGATTGAGGTTGGTTTGTTCTAGGAGAGGGTCTCAGCTCGGGGGCGAGTTATGGAGAAAGAAGGACTCTAAGGTTGGGAGGTTGGTCATCTGTAGAAGTGGTATGTCCACAATCCTTATGAATGGTTAAAATTTCTGTCATGGTGTAATATGGTTAGTTATGGTAGATGTGATATTAAATCTAAATTTTGAAGTTGTTCTTCCTTACATTTGACAGAACTGGTTAGAATAAATTAATCCTCTTAATTCTGCATAGTTGTAGGAATAGGAATTATGGGGAAAATCATCTAGAAGCTCTAAACATGCTAATGGTTTAAATATGGATATTTATACTACTCCCATAAATCACTAAGGCTTTAGCTTAAATATTATTCTCTAAATGTACAGATATATCTATGTGTAGAATAATAAAAGTAGACTTATAAGAGGGTACATCAAAATAAAGATTAAAGCACAGTGTAGACATTGCAAAGATAACTTATTGAAGTGCATGTTGATAACTATAATCATTCTGTTTTAAAAGGAAAATTTGAACAGAGAAGGAAATAATTCCTGTTACATGAATTAAATACATGAGATAGAAAAGTTACATAGCACTGAAGAAAGTAACCAAATAGAAATGATAATTTAACTCATCTACAGGACTGATATGAATATGTACATTTGGAAAATACAAAGTAGAGAATGAAATCCTATCTAAAGAAGTTCCCATATTATGAAAACACCTGAGATATATTCCAGAAGACCAAAATATATCAATAGAACTAATTTCTATGCTAATGATGAAACTCTTATAACATAAAGATAGATGTCATTAATATTTCCGTAATGGAAAAAAATCTTTGTTAGATTTTGAACACCTAACATTAAAAGTATAATAGAAAAAAAAACCTACTGACATAGAAATTTTGCTATCTGGAATAAAATAATGGATTACAGTTTAAATAAATCCTAGTTGGTTACAATGGATGTAAGCCATATATCCTGGGCAAAGTACCCATTGATTTTTTTTTTAAGGGTTTTATTTAACCTCTATTTATCATTCATAATGTGCTCATAAGGAAGAGAAGAACTATTGATAGAAAGATTCTGTATCACAGGAATTGAAAAAAAAAATGTACTCAGGTGGATAATATTAAACTTTCTAATAATATATCGAAAGGAAAAATTGTACTTATCAGAGAAGTATGATACATAACCATTAAGCAAGCAAACTGATTATTAACACTGTAACTAATTTTCTGAATATCACACAAAAATAAAATATATGTCAATGTACAGACATCATAGACAAATAAATAGCAGAAAGGGGACCCAAGAATCCCATTCATATGTAGTCATGGTGGTATATTAAAATTCCATTAATTAACATATATACAACAATCAAGTGGAAATATTGAATAACCCTGGTAATGAATAATAAGTGTACAGTGAATATGACATAAATTCGAAACCCTATATACTATTATGAAATAGATACAAAGTATTCTAAATAAATTTAACAGGCCTCGCACAAGCGTTGAAATTCCTGAGTATTAGTCTTAATGGAAAATAGTATAATACAAACAAAGTATACTAGCTCGTAATCCATAGTCAAAATTCTTGGTCATATTCTAAGGCCAAGAAGTTTTATTTTAGACAGTCCAATTAGGCATTTACAAAATTTACAAAGGTGCAATGAGAATTATAACACACGAGCCAAATTAATTTTTTAAAAGACCTCAGAAAGAAAACGTGGAACCGAAGTCGACCCATACACATCGGAGTATCAAACTACTGAAATCTAAATTCTCTGTAACGAGAAGGAACCAACCTGAGTACACAAGCGAAGACCAAAGTCTTAGGGTGAAACTGAAACAAGTGACGAGAGCATGGTAGGAATGAAGGCTATGAGGGCGGGAATTAAAATAATCACCTACAGAATAAGAAACCAAAACGCAAATTAAAAAGGGCGAGGATAAACCAATATAAATACAACTAGAAATTTAACAAACGCCCATAGATATATAAACTTACCTTGAGAAACATGGTGTAAAACATTCTCTGGTTAATTCTCAACTATGAAAGGGGAAACGAAATCATGAGTATCAAAGGACAATGATCCCTAAAATTAATTCGACTCATTGTATTCAAACGCAGGAGAAATCAAAGCCAGAATGTGAGTCACATTATTACCGCAAGGCAAAAATGCCTCAACAAACTATGAGGAGTCCTCTACGGCACCAATGCTCTCAGTAGGCAGAGCTAATTACAAACACGAACAGAGAATCAAAATTTTAGACTCCTCCTGTAGATTTAAACCGTAATCTTAATAGGAACTGTATATGATATATGGCATGAATAAACTCAACAAGGCATGGCTTAATAGTGAAAGTGTGTTACCTATGAATCTCGCTTCTGTATGCAAACCAAGAGACTGTGTGCGTCAAGCAGACTTGATGGAAAGACCATTGATACCACCAAGTTGAAACCCCAGACACGAGACGTGCAGGAAAAAATTGAAGGTTGTAACAAGAGAAATCCAAAATTAAGTAGAACGGAAGGTGCATCAAACCCTAATGCATCCATGCCATCTAGATGGAAAAATATGCGAGAGGCGTACTTGAACTTAGGGCTAGATCAATGGCACTCGAAGGCCTTTAATGGAAGTTTGATAGAAGTTATGAATTTGAGCCATGCAAATAAATGTGAGATGACATCGAGGTACAAATTATCTTCTCGAGAAAGGAAGAAGACTTAACATAGGGAGAACAATTGGCTGGTGTTAGAATATCATCGTAGAGAAGTACACAAGAGACAATTAATCTGTAGGACCAGCGTGAGATGAAACCCTCCAAGGGATTGACACGTTGAGTATAATCGTGTTCTATGTAAATATTGTGGGAATTTTTATAAATCAACTCGATACTGTATGTACTAACTCACTTAAGTTGTCAAGTGAAAGAGGCATATGGACATGATATGGTCACAGACCTTATTTATACCATATAATCGAATGCAATTCGATAGAGAATGATTTCATATGAAAGTAGTATGGGTGAAAACTATATTGACGTGTGCAATGTAATAATTCGATTTAAGTTAATCATTGGGGTTATAAGGTCTTCCAATCAAATTACAAGGGAAGTTAACTAAGATAGTTTAGAATAAATTTAAAATGGTGGAAAAAAAAACCCATAAGCAAATGGGTATCCTAATTAAAAATGAAGTCACCATGACAACTTGAGGAACAAATTAATAAGTGTTATTGATTCAGATATAGATCAACATTACTTAAGGAAAAATACAGATACGTAGGTAATTGTATACATTAAGGTAAGGTGTTCATGAGAAATCTAAATTGGGTGAACCCAAAGAAAAAAAAAATTTGAGGCATGTTAAAAACACATAATTTCTCTACCAAATAGCAACGGAGTAGAACATAAATAATTTCACAAAATTTAGACAATAAAACACATAATATTTCTAGCGAACCTAACAGGGAAATCCTCAATTTCTTCATAATTTTGTTAAGGAAAATTGAGCAACAAATCTGATACACATAAAAGCTAGTTCTAATCTAGAAATACAAGAATTTTCCTACCTGTCGTAGGCCTGAAAATTTTGTCTGATAGCTTACCTGCTTCCTTCTCTTGTATGCACTAGAGGCTCTGATTTTCCCACACAAAACCTTAGGAAATAATCTACTATTTCCTATTGTTGTCTAAGCTCCTATTAAACATGTATTTCCCCTATTTCTATGTTCACTCCAAATATAAAATTTTCTTCCTCAATAGTTCACGCAAGGAACACTTGGTGCGTTCGTCCACAAGATATCTTTCTCACAAAATTGTGCTTAAGAATTTATTGATTAATTGTGTGCATTTGATCTCCTTATAATATTTTCGATTAAGATATTTTTATTGAGTTTTCAAAATTAGGAGTTGAATTGAAGCTTTTCTAGTAAACAAAAGTCAACACTCTTAGTTAACTAGATCATCCTAAAATTTGGGAGGCTAACTCCACTTATTCACTCAGTTTCCAATATAAATCACACTAGAGGATAGATAACTCATCCTCGAAAAAATCACATTTTTCAAACTACTTATTGAACTCGTAGTCATCACTTGAATTCATAGATTTCTAAGAATATCTCCAAATTGATTCCTTGAAATAAGAAAGAGAGAAAGGAAGCCATTTATTTTCTATTTTTTATCACTCCCTCTTAGTGAGGAAGGCAACTACCAACTTATCTCTGTAATGAACAAAAAAACCTCTTTCCAATGCCTTGGTCAAGATGTCTATCGTCTACTCCCCTATTGGAATGTACTATAGCTTGAATATACCGTTATGTAGACAATCTCTAAGATGGTGATGCTAATGCGATTTCCATTCAAGATAATTATCCCACATTATTCTACTGAACATGGCTATTTATAGCCCTCTAATATGCCTCACAACCTTCAACATTCAAGAGAATTCATTTCATGGCCCATCCTAAAATTTTACAAGTATATGACCTCCTAATCTAGGGGAGATAATGCTCGTGGTTCACCTAGAGGAGCTTCTGTGGAATGAAACCAGCTTTGAGGAGAAGAACCCTACTTCAAATTGTCGATAACATAGCCAAAATTTCCCTCAACTATTGGAGCTTCCTATCTGAGAGATCCCAATCTGAAAAACAACATAAAATTAGCCCATAATAGATTTATGATAGCCCAAACTACCTCAACCTCATGCCAAAGGAACATAGCCCACAAAAGATGATATCCAAACCTTTCCTCCTTCATTGAGGATCATATGCGGCTATTTCACAGACAAGAGCTATGAGATAGATGACTGAAATGAGGTTGAGGGCACTTCAATATATACTAGTCGGTGGGATTGAGGAGACATGAATTTTGGACATATTGAGTCATGATATATGTGAGGCTAACCTTGTTAATTTTACATGAGAGAAACGTATATTGAAAATCATACTTCTAATTAACCAAATTCGATGATATTTAGGTTGATTTTGGTCCTCTCGAAAAGAGTAATTAATCGCTGCAATTATCTCCCCCAAAGGATATGTACAAATTTGAATTTGTCCTTAGTTGCCAGTTTTAACATATGGCCTTGACTACATCTATTGGGAGGGATCCTATTTTTTGGTTTTCAAAGGGATCATACCTTGCTATGGTCATTTGGCTGATGTATTGCCTCCTTTTCAGGTATACTTTGGACATTCTTGGAAATATTTTGTTAAATAGACATGTTATGGACACGTTCATCGTAGATGACATATAAAAGTAATATATGTAGGTCTCTTGACTTGACCCACTAGGATGATTGAATCCTAAGTTGAACTTCTATGCATTTCTTAGAGACATGTCCTCATTGTTTGATCCCCTTGTTGTGACACTAGATGCATGCACTATACGATATCTCTAGGCTAGTTTTGAGTGGGGTTACATAGGCTTTGGTGGAGGATAAAAAATAGATTCCTCAAGAGAATAGGCTTTTCCATCTTCCATATCAAATAGATTGATATGGAACAAAGGCTCTGAGCAGTAGAGCCAGAGTACCCACTAGAGAGTGTAGAACATTCTTCTGTGTCCTGTAGCCCCACCTAGTTTTAATTTTTTCTACACATCATGTTTAATGCCCACATCCCATGTCTAATTTCTGATATAACATGAAAATAAAATTCAAAAGAAAAACTGCTATGCTACCACTACTCTTTTACTTATACACGCAAATTTTTGAACTATAGTTTTTTGGTCAATCAATAAAGGTTTTGACATGCCATGTGTTAATTTCCTATAGAGGGTGCTGCTCAAAAAAATTTGGGATGTAAAGGGGTAGTCAATCAACAAGTAAAAGATAAAACCAAACCTGGAGTTATTATGAAAAACTTTTGGATTTACAGGTTTATTCAATGAACTAGTAAAATACCATAGTCACGGACAACCTCCTTCGATAAACTGTATGAGGCATCTTCAAATACTAGACTACACTAGCTTATAAATTTTCCCTATTAAGTAGCACTATATACTTAATTCATATACCACACACTTCACAGTCTGTGCTGGAATTCGACAAAGAGTTTTTTTTTTTAAAAACAATAACCACACTAAATGTGAATCTCCCTTTCCCTCAAAAGGATCCGATCTACAATGTGAATGAAATACATTCTACCAAGTAAAAAGGATAACAACTTTAGAGTACAAAACTTCTTGACAAGTACTAAGGCTATGATTGCAACCATTGATTGATCAACTATAGCAAATAAGGGGAAATCTAATGCATGCTAGCCCCTACCAAATAATACATCAAAATTTTTTAAACCATGCTATCAAGGGAACTTTGTATTTTCACTTATTGAATGTTTTGGAAAATGATATTCAAATTTTGTTGCCACCACTTCTTTTTAGCAGCCATAGTGTCATTTTTTCTAACTGAAGCACTCTAAGAATGCTCACATCTATTACTGCAACCTTTTCCTAGTTTCAGTATTCTCTGCAAGGAATACAATAAAATATTACCATTCAAACCTCCTCAACAGCTCTGTACTAAATATATCAATAGGATTTTCAGATCCCCTTTCTACTCCAAGAAAAACATGAAAATATTTTAGAAAAATAGTACAATAATGCTCTTAATCAACCAGCTCCATGATACAAGTCAATGATAACAAGATAATGGAGTTGGTTTTGCAAAAATCCTCCATAAATGGTGCCATGAAGTACGGTTCCTCCTCCAAGTGGTTGGCCATGTATCTAGCTTCACGAAAAATGAATGAATCCTCCTTAGAAGCATGTGTGACCTCCTCCAAAGTTGATTCCTTCTTCAAACCTTGAATGAATGCACAAAGACCATGAAAAACTCTAATAAAGTGGCACTTGTGGCATCATGAGTATAAATTTCCATCAATATTCAATGTAGAAGGCTCCATTTGGAAAATTTTATGGTAGAAGTACAATATACAAAGGAGAATATGAAGTAATTATCAATGAGTGTACATCCACATCATAATACCTTAGAAATGTGTGAAAGGTGACTTCCTCTCATATAAGGTCTCCTCCCCATTGACTAACAAATTAATCAAAGGGGTAATGACCCTTAAAATATTTGTTGAAATTGTGAGTGCCTTATAATCATATGTTTGGCCAACATATCAATTATTTTCCTTCATGAACAGATGTGAAAAAGGTGTTTGAATTATCATTATAGATGCAAATGAGACTTGAACACATTGAAATAGATCTGAGAGGAAGTCATATATTCTTCACATAGGTAGAAAAATTGATCACTCAACACTGTAAATGCATGTGCGACTGCTACTGTATTTCACGTTACCTTATTTTTTCTAAAGGTTAAGTATAGTTTGTTGGAAATTATCTGCTATTCACTAGTGGATTGGCCTCTCCAAGTGTGTAAAAAAACATCAAACTATTCTCAAATATTTGCTACAGGTTGTATAATTTTTTTGATGTGTAAGAAGTGATGCATTGAGATAGAAACAACCCTTGTACACTATTTTAATTTTCATATCCGTTGAATTTAAAGTAGTATGGAGCTTCTTCACGTTGTTTTGGATTTTTTAGCCTACATGAACTTTGTCTTGGTTTTTTTTTCTTACTTTAAAAATTTTCATGAATTTTTTTTTAGTTATTTTTGTCATAAATCATTAGGCTCTAGAATATGTGCATCAATATTCTCTTGCCATGCTTGAGAGTTAGTTTTCTCTATAGAAAATTTCCAAAAATTGTCCAAAATTCTCTTTTCACATTGCACAAAAACTTACTTATCTTGTCCATTCAGGCCAATGACTTACTATCTAGTGGACCATTCTATGTTCTAGGTGAAGGAGTCACACTTCTCAATTTTGAGAGAGATTCATTTTACACGTGGAAACTAGACATGCTTCCTTAGTAGCTAGGTTGGTCATTAATTCTGATTTCAGAAAACTGATTTTATGTAATTATTCTGTGGCACACCTATTATTTGTTGCATCATTTTACATAACTAAATCCAGCTTCACGGTTTCTACTGATTTGTCTATAACATGATCTGATATGTAGTTTATTGTATTTTATATCTAAAACTCTCCAACACCTTTCTGTGACCTTCCTACTTTGTCCAAGTTGTTAAGCAATGTGGGTATTCTAATTCATGTTACAGGAGAGGTACACTAGAAACCATTTGCCTCTTGGATGTTGAAATTGCTGAATAGATGCCTTGTCAAAACAAGTCTTCGAGTAGAAGGACTTATTAGCTCATCATTCATGTATACATCTTGTAATTTACCTTCTTAAGGATACGGTACATTACAAAGGCCTTGTTTTTACTTTATACATTTAGCATCATCATCACTGGACGCAAAAAAAAATCATATCAAGAATCTTGTACATTCAATGGACCACTATTTATTATTCGACCATGGGCGCTTTCCTTCATAATTTATGTTCCATATGCCCTAGATGAATTTTTCAATGTATAACTAAAGGGTTACGCAATTCTAAGTGTGTTTTCACAGACATTTCAAAATATAAGCAGCAGAGAAAGATTTGTGAACACAGAAACCGTTTTGTCAATTTTAAAACTTCCATGGTTTTTTTTCTGATATTGACATCAAATCTAATATCATCAAGAAGAAAAAGTGAATAATTATGAGTATGTTTCCTAAGATAGGGATCAAATCAATGGGCGAAAACATTTTTTAGGTTTTGGACTTAGCATTGGAAGATCACATTGCTCATGTCCAAGCTGAAGATGTTGCATCTATGCCAATTCTTGCATTCAATTCTAGCTATGATGTTATTACAACCATGTGTAGGATATTGGAGGTATTTGTGGAAGACAAACCTGACAAATTTCATGAAATTTTAGCTCATGATATTGGATAAATTTCATGTTTATCTGCTACTCCTTAAGCAATCGATTATGCAACCAATTTTCTATGTCAAATCCATAAAATGTCTTTTTTGAAAGTGAATTTGGGAAACATAGATGTTCTTATATCAAGGTTATTTTGTGCTGAGCGTGATAAACAAATTTCAGCTAACTCAGGGAAAAGTGACCTTCATGTAACTTTATAACATATATAAAGGAAATACATGCTTAATAATATAGTTGTTAGAGTTTTCTTTTAGTATTTGTGAGTCTCTCTTTTCTCGACTTATTTTTTAGTGAATCATTATAGAAAGTTCGTGTTGTTAATGTGGGAAGAATTTCTCATCTTCTATTTTCATGCAATCAAAAGTGGCCATCTAGGAACAAAACCTTTGTGGATAAAATGCCTAGATATACTTCCACTTTATGAGAAGAAGGTTTCAGGAGAATTTTTTTTGAAAATCCATTAATTCATTGCGAATAATGTAATGGATATTTTATTTGAAGATGATGACGCATGCAACAAAGCAAAAGAGTAAAATATGCTTGGAATATTGAAACATGCTTTGGAAGCCACTGAGTATCTAGATGTATTTGAGACTTTGTTGGAAACGATAGTATCTCGGAATTTATTGGAAATCGTAGTAGAAATTATGAAAATGGTTGATGTCCATGGATATTTGTTTTTTTTTCTCATTTTATTTATTTATTGATCACCTTAACAATTCAAATAGTTTGGTAAGAGAAACAATTGCTAGGTGAATACATAAATCTGCTAGTTTTAAGTAGAAGTGAGGAATTAGATCAGTCCTTTTCAAGTTTGGTGTAATTATAGATGAACCGTTTGAATACTTGAAAGAAAGTTTTGTCACACACCTAGTTATTAGAAGTGAATCTTCAGAGGTCATTTTGGGTATACCAAGTGTAGATATTCTTCAGGAGATGGTCCCTGTGTTTCTCCCAAAGCTTGTAGTTTTACAATAGTAAAATTTCCATGCATTAGCTACTTTTCATGGCTAGTCTTCTCAGTAGATTAGATGATCTTCTATGATTTTTAAGGAATTGTTGTTTTCGATTTTGCTAATTTAGGGAACAATTCCCTGTAATCAAGGAGGAAGAGATGAGAGTAATACTAGGTGACAAGTGGCAAGTGGGAATATATCACAGTGTATTTGTAAAAATCTAATTGTAACTCACGTTTTTAGGATACCAACAATCACCAATGACACCATTGATTTATCCATCAATTACTCCATTAATTAACTTCATGATATTTTGGATTTGATGTACTACAATATATCTACATTTATGGTATTCCTCTCTTGTAGGTTTCCTTTTATTTTTTAAATGCCACTTATATTACTTCAAGGAAAATGAGAAATTAGGAAAAGGATAAATTGGTTACACTTTTTATCATCATATTATTTTCATAAATCTTCACATCTTTGTTTGTAAGCACATATAATATATTCGTAAAAATGTTGCCATCTTTTGGCAACATTCTGATCTATTTTCAAGTGATTATCACAAGTTAACATGCATCTTTGAACCATCCAACCTAATGTGAGTTGGGATGAGTTGAGTTTGGTAGCTTGAGTTACTTTTCCAATTAAAGAAAGAGAATTTTATTTTTATTTCCATTATCAATGACCATATTTTCTGGTTTCGGATTGATTTGAAAGTTCTATGTACAAAGAGCTTCCTTGTTGCTGGAAAGGCTATCTTTGGGAATTAGCATCAAGTGTGGATCAATGTAATTGGGAATTTTAACATCAACCTCTAATTTTAAAACCTCTCAATAATGCTTATAAAGGAAGTGAACATTGCATTTAGGGTTGAGTTCATCCTTATTCATTGTTGCTCAAGTTCATCTCAAGGAAGAACAAGTTTAGTATTGTGAAAGAGGCTGAAATTCTTCATTCTATGGGTCAAGTTCGGTTTTTCCAAGGGCTCAGTTATCCATTCAAGAAGGCCGTATTCACTCTTACACTTAGCCGGCCTAATTCTGTAATAAAGGAAGTACAATAACCAATCAAAAGGGAGCTGAAATATGGTCTTTGTCTTGTGGGCATGATTCTGGAAGGTAGGATTGATATTTTTCTCATTTGCTCAAGTTTTTACCTATTATAGTGACATTGTGTTGAAGGACGAGTTGCTAGACTAATTTCCTTGCTTTCTATAGCATTATTGTGGGTTTATTTACATCTTTTGGGTGCCATCACAATCTCTGTGCATGGGTTATGGAGATGCCTTAATTAGATGTTTGCAAATAGTGTAACTTAGGAGAAATAGGGAACCATAAATGTTGTTGAGTTTGTACAATGAGGAAGAGCCAGTCATACTCCAGAAATTAAGCTCAAAATTCAAGGTGTCAGCGCTGGTCCATTTCTGCCTTCAGAACTTATATTTGTCACTAATTTATAAGCCTCCAAACAAGGCTCTATTGCCCTTATTAGCTCATTGTATATGTTGATTTAAAGCTAAGAAATGGATTGTTTATGACTTGGCACTATTTTCATATTGCCTTATGTCAGCACTGTATAAAACTTATGGATTTAATATTAGTTTATGGGTTGAGAAATAAATGTCTATGGCTAATTACTTTTATTGCTCTCTTATCAGTCCATAAAGTTTGTAACATGTTTTTTTGTAACTCTAAATTAATTTCATGAGTGGAAAGGAGTTATTTTGCTGTTGTATAATCCATATCATTGGTGTATCCTTCGTTGAGTTTAATTTAAATGGTATAATGTTGTCTAGAAGTGTTTTTGGGAATTTTTCTAGCCCTATGTTGTTCATCTAAAATTAAATTGAATAAAGGTCCACCTACAATAGTTATACTCTCAAATTGTTAAATGAAACCCCTCGGTAAAGAAAACCTAGAACTCAAAAAACGAAATTTCCATTTGGAAGAAATTTTTAGAGGGAACATTACAATGGAAATTTTGAAGCACATTTGTCAGACTTTGGCATTTCCAAGTTTATCCCGTTTGCAAAAACCCACACCCCTATCTATGTTATGGGTGTTATCAGCTATATTGACCTTGGATATGCAAGGATGTCTAGGCTTAATGAGAGTTATGATGTGTACAACTAAAACATTGTTATTTTAAAGCTACTCATTGGGAGGAAAGTTTTGGATAATGACTCTAATTTGATTCAATTGGTAAGATGATAATGAATTTGAATTTTTTTCAGTTGGGATTGTCTTTTTGTCAACGGTGAAGCTTTTTTGTCTTGGGATATTGAATGGACCAAGAAAATAAACATTCAAATTTGGCTCATCTGAGTTTGAATCATCACTTTCTTCAAAGCGTCACTATCCTAGGAATGTTTTGGATGGCATAACCGTTATATATGACAAGCATAAGCGAATCTGCAATACAACAATGTTGAATTGTTTCTATGCTCATGGTACAATTAAAAGTGTTTTGAATTTCTTTGAAGCAACAAGTCATCCATTGTGGAAACTACCATTTATGTCCCAACAAGGAATGGAAACAGAAAATGACAAAGGCATTGAAAATGAAAAGCTAGAGCATGCACCTTGGCTGTTAGAGGCATTATGAAACTATTGCAGGCTTTTCGAGTACCTTGTGAATTCTTCTTCATTGTTAACTGTGAGCTTTGCATTACAGTTAGTGCAACCATTTGACTGAGGCTCTGTCACTATTCCAAGGGATCCAAAGGTTTTTTTCTACACTCTACAAACTCAAGCCCTCAATATTTCTCTACGTATCTAGAGAAATCCAATGTTTTGTTGTTGCAGTCCATCTTTGATTACCTTTTTTATTTATATTATTACCCATGTATACACTTCCATAGATGATGTAATTGGAATAAATGTGTGGTTTATTTTCTTATATCTTTTTTCTGTCTTTTTTCTAGTCTCCTTGTGGCCACAATTTTTTCTAGAAGTGCTTCCAAAAATGGGTGGGCAGGGGTAGAAGAACTATGCAAAATTCTGATTTCCTATTCCTTCCAAAATGGCCTCTTATCCCATAATCAATGTAACCCTTGTAATATCTATCCATATGGAAAAGGATGTAACAAATGCAGGTGAATCCCAATCAAGACCTTTGAAATTTTATACATACATGTAGAATCAAGACAAGCCTGATAAATATTTTATTAATGAATGCACAAAACACAAGGGTTTATCAAATGCAAAAAGTGGACGGATTTTTGTTACTGTTCCACTAGATCACTTTCGTCCAATAATGACACCAAAGTATTCTTGTGGGATAATTTTGGGGAGACATAATGGAATCTAGGTAGTGGGGTATTGATCTTCCTCAATTTTTTGGTATTTCTAGGTAGTCTGACCATGGTGCTCAATTTGTAGCACTGTCTGGTGGGTATGAGTATGATGAGGACCATGGTGAATGGTTTTGTTATACTGGAAGGTGTGCAACTTCTTTTTCTTAAAACTAAACATCTAGGAATGGTTAGTACTTTACGGTGAAAGCATAATATGCATGATTTTATGACACAAAAATGCTTTTCATTATTATTATTGATTTTTTATTAATAAATATTCCAATTATACTAAAATTACTTCCACTTTTTGGTATAATAATTTCTTTGGTAAAAATTTATGAGTTCGTTATGTTGTTAATAGTGTTGAAAGAGATCTGAGTCAGAATAAGAGAACAAATAAGGAGCATTCCTTTGGCCAAAAGTTCAATAAACCTAATGAGGCATTACTAGTTAGTTGTATGATGGGTTATCTAGTCTATGTTGTCCGGTATTTTTCAATTTTCTTAGCTTGAAATTGTGATAAAGCATGATATCTACATGTGTGCATTAGCTTATCAACTAGCCTTAGGCTAAATTTTTTTCATTATGTGGCTAGCATAATTCTAATTTATATGTTTGTAAGTTGGTTTCTGGTCTCACAAGGAGAAGCATTCATCTTATGCACCAAAAAGTGGTGTTAGGTATGATGGAATATATAGTAATAGAATTGAAGAATTATGGCATAAGAAATAAATTCAAGTCATGAATATTAGCTAAATGGGAACCTTTGACTGAAACTTGTTTTTTCCAAGTTCTATTATGAGGATATTATCCTTTTCGCATAGGTTTTATGTTTGAAATAATATAGGTTAATTTCTTGGTTTGTGTCTAGTTCCATGTGGAATTTGTAATTTTGGCTTGTATAGGATTTGGTACCAAGTACTTACTTGTGGTTCTGAATATGGTATTCATGTTGAAATATTCTGTATATAAATGTGCTTTTCATAACTTTTAAAAATTATGTCAAGATTTTCTTGATTTGACCTTGGGATTTTCATATTATTTCAAGCATGTTTGTTTGATTGCATGTCATATCATTATTGAAATTTACCTTAATTTCTCATTCTTCATCACTGATCTCTACAAAAGACATATTCAAGGAAGAATTCTAGAGGAATTTGGCAATATGAAGAGCCTTATCAGCACGGACTTGTATATCAACAACATTACCGATGAAATTCCTCAATCATTGGGAAATTTGGAGGCACTTGTATTTTTGTAATTTTTCTTTCTATTATGTCTAAATGGTAATGATGGAAACATCCAAACTAGGATTATAATTTTTAGAGATAATGCATCAGATAACAAACTGAGGTACTCCAGTTCTCTTTCATTGTTCATGTCATATTATTGCTTACTGATTCTTATATGATAATAATTGAATGAACAATCGTCTTAAGAATAATTCATTAACTGGACAAATTCCCAGGGAACTTACTAAAATTTCAAACCTTAAAGTCATGTAAGTCAATTTATTGTACATTATCTCTGTTATTATTATTATTATTATTTACATGTAACAATTGAATATAAATTACTCCAAATCTTAATGGTTTATTGTTATGATTTTTTTTGGACTTGCAGGGATGTCTCCAATAATAATTTTTGTGGGACTATTCCAACAACTACACCAGTTGAATGATTTCCAATGACAAAGTGAGGATCTTTCTCTTAACTATTTTTCTACCATGATTTTGGAAGAGTTGTTTACAAGAGTGTTTTCATTTTAATGTTTATGGTATTCTTTTGGTCATGTATCAAATATTGATTCTCTCTGTGAAATTTTTGGCTCTATGCTTTGCTACCACCCTATGAATTTTTGTTGCTATTATTTAAGAATTCTAGATGCAAAATACAGTGACATTGCAACATATGGTTTCCTATTGAAATTGTATATGAGCTTATTTTTGCTGAACTCCAACTAATATAATCCTCATTTCAAAGAAGCTTGTACTAGAAGGAAGTTTACTTTTGAATTATAAAAATGGAATATATTCTGAAAAATATGTTTTCAGATCAAATATAGGCTCGTTTCCTGATCATTAAAAAAAACAGTCATGACAGTAAGCAATGATTTTGGACACAATGAATTGCGGAACTCCCCAACTCAAAAACAGGTTACCATATTCAATTTTGTTTTCATCAGAGAAAAATGAATGAGTAACATTAGGTTTTCTTTGAATATTTATAGAATCATTTTAGAGATTCTAAATGGAATTTGCATGTGCTAATCTGGCTCAATTAATTATAGGGAAAACAAGGGGCATACATAATTTTTTGGTTTATGGGAATTGGATCCTTTTCCCCATGTAATAGTATGTTGACAATTGAATATTATGATATTGAAACTATATTCCCATTTAGTATCAAAATTTACAAAGTCTTGTCTTATTATTTTTTAGTTTCTTGTTGTAATCTTGTGTCAATAATACTTTGCTCCACCCATTAGATCTGTACTAAACAATTTTAATGTTGAAGTGTCATTGCTTCTTAGAGATAACTAGAGGAAACAATACAACTACCAATGTGGAGAATGAGAAATTCTTAGTAGAAATATGCTAGCTCTACTGTGTTTATTTTTGAAATTTTATTTTCTTTTTTTATACAAGTCATATGGCCACATAGTGACCACTATTTCCCAACTGAACAAAACTTGTTCGAGTTTCATGCTTTTATGGGGGGAAATTGCATTAGCAATATTGATAATGTTGAGGTATATATTGTATAAATACTTTACAGTCTACTTTAGTTTATATTCTTGTTTTCATGAACTTTCATGTATTATAATTTTTTTTTTTTTTATGTCAGAAAATGAACTCAATATTGATGGTAGAAGCAGGGATTGAAGAAAGAGGAGAACAATAACACTATAGCAACAAAATGTAAATGAAAGAGAGAAAATAATTGGTCTAGTGGTACTCGTAGATCCAATATCTCACATAAGACACACACATGGAGATTGATGGTAAAGTTTTCAGAGTTGGTGAATTCACTTGCAATGCCTTGGCAACATAATGATAATGTTTTGAGGTGATGAAACAATACTTCATGTGTAAATTGTATTCCAACCAATATTAATTTGGAAGCTCATATTGTAATATTTGACATTTTACATAATATAATTTATGTGGTTGAAATTATTTGTAGTTTCACTTGATATTGTTTAGTATTGTAATTCACATATGCAACTTTGTGTTTTCATATTAGATGAACATGCACATAGTATGACATTTTTTAAATCATACAAATTAGTTTATGTTGATTAATAATGAACAAAAAATCAATTTAAAACTACTAAATTTGTAGTTTATATTGATTAATGATGCGCACAAATAAAATGAATATACGACTAAACTAGTTATTTATTATGATTATTAATGAAAGTAAATGAAATTAATATAACTACTAAATTAGTTGTTTATATAATGAACATAAAAATGAAAAAATAAATAAATGACTAGTGCATATAAATAATTTTTGATTACAAATAATGACTAAATTTTGCATATATATGACTATTGGTAGCTAATTTACAGTATCTTATAACAGGACAAAAAAATAGTCATATTTCTTTGGTCATTAATTTGTTTCAAGCGATGACTAAAATTTTCATATATATAACTATTAGTAGCTAATTTATAGCATATTATAACACGACCAACATTTAAGTCACATTTATTTGGTTATTAATTGATTTTCTCTCGTGATCATAAAGTAATATATTTTATTGTATATTTGGTCATTAATTGTGACAATTAGTGACCAAATCAATAATTAAATCAATTACAAATCAATGACTAAATTAATGACCAAATAATTGACCAAATCGGTGACTAAATTAATGACCAAATATACTACTAGAAAAGAAAATTGAGGTAATCAATTAATGAATGAGCTAAAAATGACTAAAATTTGGTTGCGTTATAAGATACTGTAAATTAGCTACTATTGGTCACTGACTGAAAATTTGTCTTTTCTATCAAAATTTTAGTCATTTTTTTAGTAACTGATTATTCATTTTGTACTAGTGACAAGCTCCTTGAAGGATATAGCTCCTACAACACCACTATATATATATATATATATGTATTTTTATATCTCTATTTATCTAATTTCTTAATAGCCCAGTAATCATGGTAAAGATTACCTATGTGGTTATAAGAAAACACGTAGTTTTTCAGATTTTCCCAACACATGTCCATATGGCGTGTGTGGAAATTTTCTGTGGCATAATTCAAGTTTGGTTCTTGTAAAGGGTACTACTAGAATTCTGCAACCTCTCTATTATAAAATGGTACTACGTAATTTTATTGGGTAAGTGGACCTATGGAGCTTTCTATAGTCATATTTCTATTCAAATTTCAGAGCTATGCATGAATGATTTACTCCATGCTCGATAGCATTTACATATCTTCCAAATGAACCATTATCACCTCTTGCGTAGGAAATATTTTGTCTTCCTATAAGTATGCAATACAAATTCAAATAATATCTTCTCTCTTTGGTTTCCTATGCAATTTCCTTCATGATTTAATCACAACAACACCTATTTTCCCTGTGCTAGCCATCAATATGCTTGATAATCAAATTGCATTCATTCCAAAGATATAATTATGTGTGAGTTATTTGTGCTCTTCCTTTACATATTACAATATTTAATGCCAAGGAACCATCAAGTACCCCTCGAGGCTAAACACCATTCAATCTACCAGAAACCAATTTACAGGAATTTAAATTCCTACACACTCTTTAATAAGACAATCATATATAGTCTTTCATAATGAGAAGATGATATAACCATTAATTTTTTTTTCCTATCATCGTTAAAGTATTTAGGGAATTCACACTTGATTTGTCTCCCTTTCAAACTAATTTATGATGAATCCAATAACTTCCTCAGTACTTTATACTCCCTATCCTAGAGGAATTTTGTTATATTACAAGTAGCTCAGTAAATGTAACATAGACATGTAATTTTTCACATGAAGGAATTTAAATTTTAGTCACCTTAAAGAAACGAAAACCAACAAGGTACTTGGATACTCACACCTTCTCTCTACCCAACTAAGAACTATCCCCTCTAGTTCACCATGGAGCTAGGAATATATTACCAAAGAACCAATTTCCCCTGTTGATCCTTCTCATTGGTATTTAATACCTTATTTCATGATAAAGTTTCTTTTAGCAGTGTCCTGCTTTTGTCGACCTTTTTTCCACTTTCCTAGGATTTTCCCATAAAAGCTCCCATTTCTCTCCCACGACGCTTTTATGCTTCTCTAAGCTTAACATCTTTCTCCAGGTAACCAAATTAATGGATTTTTCTCTCCCATCCATTAATATTATCTAGAATTTATTCTAGAATTTTTATCATGAAAGAATGGAAAGCATCTCATTTCTAGGTGTCTCGTTCCTAAGTACATACATCTCATTTATTTATTAATATTTATTTATTTACGCAATTATTCCAATAGTTTTTTCCATGGCTCTTCTGCAATATATCTAATGTAACTTAGTCTAATCAAGGCAATAATATATCAACAGAGTGATATTACATTCTCCTCCCCTTTTATTAACTTCCTTAATCATCATATACGGAGATGATATCTCAACCATTGTCCAAGCAAAATTCTATTGAATAGTAGTTCATTTCATCAAATCAGACACACCCTTAGTCAGGTCAAAAGGACTAAAGGTGATCACTTATGAATTTATATGACAAGAATCTGACATTTTTTGTGACACATTTCCAAACTACTTCTATAATTTAGCACGTGTGAATGTGTGTTCTCTTGAGTTTAGCATGTAACTCTCCTTTTTTAGTTTAATCTAATTCATATAGTTCCAAATTTATCTCAGTAAACCTCTTAGAATTTTTTAGTTACATAACTTCATCAAGTGTTTTAAAAATAAAAACCAATAATATTGGTTGTCCTATTCTTTAAAATATTGGCATAGAACAATCCAATGACAAAGAAATCAATACTATTTACTGATTCAACGATTATACTAACTAGACTTTGATGAAAGGATTTCCACCCTTATTTCCCTGATATATTTCCTCTGTATTTCCTCCTAGATTTGTTTTTTAAGACACACTTTCATTTCATTATTGAAGTTTGAATATAAAATTTAATTTTTATTCACTTAAATAATATTGTATTCATGATACCACTCAATTTTCCTCACTTCAGATAAAAAATTGAATTATTTTCTTCTATTTCGGGTGATAAACCATAAGTAATTCTCCCTTATTTAAAATAAAATATAATCAATTTACTCTAAATTTTTCTTTGCTCAATCATGTTCCGCTCCAAAAATTTTACAGCAGTTGGCATTCACCGTCCATCATATCGCACTTGACCTACATGAATTAACTCTATCCCTTTTATAATTTTTTAGAACACTTAAATGCCAATGTTATTTAAATTTATAGAAATATTCCATCATGTCAAACACACACACACACATCACGTTCTTCGGAGATCCCTTGCCTATGTGATTATCCATTCTTTTCTAAGATTTTTCTTTTTCATACATATATATTAAAATATAATTCTAGAAATAATCTTTGATTTTATAGGTTTGAATAGATTTTCATTATAGAAAACCAACAATTCAGTTAAGTAATGTTTCCTTAATTTACTGATGGAGATATTACATGCCCGATCGTGATTACCTTATTGTAAAATTTTAATCTTTTATATACTTACCTTGAAGCATATTGTTGGTTCTAGAGTTCAATTTCTTTTACTCTATTGTGTGAACTAAGATGCGGTTTAATGACTCAATATGTGGCCATAATAAAATTGGAGAAAATTATACATAACGATTCTTGTATCCTCCATTTCATTCTTGTATAATTTTATTATCTCGTGAGTATTTCTCTGGTAAGGGATCTCAATTAATTTTGGTAGGTTCACATTATTTCCTATTGAACCATTACCCCTATTTTACCATATGGTTGTGGGTTGTTAACTGTGGTTTCTTTATTTTTTTCTCGTAAAATTTAGATTATTTATTATCCTTATATATGTTTATTACACCGATTTATATCATATAAACATACTACACACTTACTCATACTTAACAACAATACTTTTCTTAGTTTGTCCATAACAATACCTTGTAATTTGAAAGTTCTTACCAAAGTGTCTTTCTTCCTCTATGAGAATTTATAGTACATTTTATGTATTACCCTTTATTACACAATATGGATTTCATAATATTTCTACTTGCATTTTCCCTTATAACTAATGATCTGATCGAATTATATGCCTTCAAGACATATTTAAAACTACCTTTTTTTTCTGGAGAAGGGTCTCTAACACACTTTTCTTTCTAAATTGTAGACTTTCTGCCTCTGCTTGTAAACATTCTATGCCCCACACCACTTTTCCCAAACTAATAATATCAATACCATTCAAAATTATACATGTTATTAAACTTGGTGTGGTGGATACACTTTTAGTCAATTTAGATCAAAACCTAGCAATATATATATATATATATATATATATATATATATATATATATATATATATATATATATATATATATATATATATATATATATATATATCAAAGTGTCACACAACTTCCTTAATCATCATATCTAGAGATGATGTCTCAACCATCGCTCGAACGGAATTCTAATGAGTAGTAGTTCATTTCATCAAATAAGACACACCCTTAGTCGGGTCAAGAGGACTAAAGGTGATCACTTCTAAATTTATATGAGAAGAATTTGAAATTTTTTCTGACATATTTCCGAACTACTTCTATAATTTATCACATGTGCGAATATGTGTTCTCTTGAGTTTAGCATGTATCTCTCCTTTTTGAGTGTAATCTAATGCATATGGTTCCAAATTTATCTCAGCGAACCTCTTATAATTTTTTATTTACATAACTTCATCAAGTGTTTTAAAAATAAAAATCAACAAACTTAGTTGTCCTATTCTTCAAAATATTGACATAGAACAATCCTTTGATAGAGAAATCAATACTATTTACTGATTCAATGATTACCCTAACTAGACTTTGATGAAAGGATTTCCAACCTTATTTCCCTGATATATTTCCTCCGTATTTCCTCCTAGATTTTTTTTTAAGCCACACTTTCATTTCATTATTGAAGTTTGAATATAAAATTTCATTTTTATTCACTTAAATAATATTGTATTCATGATACCACTCAATTTTCCTCACTTCAGATAAAAAATTAAATTATTTTCTTCTATTTCGGGTGATAAACCATAAGTAATTCTCCCTTATTTAAAATAAAATATAATCAATTTACTCTAAATTTTTCTTTGCTCAATCATGTTCCGCTCCAAAAATTTTACAGCAGTTGGCATTCACCGTCCATCATATCGCACTTGACCTACATGAATTAACTCTATCCCTTTTATAATTTTTTAGAACACTTAAATGCCAATGTTATTTAAATTTATAGAAATATTCCATCATGTCAAACACACACACACACATCACGTTCTTCGGAGATCCCTTGCCTATGTGATTATCCATTCTTTTCTAAGATTTTTCTTTTTCATACATATATATTAAAATATAATTCTAGAAATAATCTTTGATTTTATAGGTTTGAATAGATTTTCATTATAGAAAACCAACAATTCAGTTAAGTAATGTTTCCTTAATTTACTGATGGAGATATTACATGCCCGATCGTGATTACCTTATTGTAAAATTTTAATCTTTTATATACTTACCTTGAAGCATATTGTTGGTTCTAGAGTTCAATTTCTTTTACTCTATTGTGTGAACTAAGATGCGGTTTAATGACTCAATATGTGGCCATAATAAAATTGGAGAAAATTATACATAACGATTCTTGTATCCTCCATTTCATTCTTGTATAATTTTATTATCTCGTGAGTATTTCTCTGGTAAGGGATCTCAATTAATTTTGGTAGGTTCACATTATTTCCTATTGAACCATTACCCCTATTTTACCATATGGTTGTGGGTTGTTAACTGTGGTTTCTTTATTTTTTTCTCGTAAAATTTAGATTATTTATTATCCTTATATATGTTTATTACACCGATTTATATCATATAAACATACTACACACTTACTCATACTTAACAACAATACTTTTCTTAGTTTGTCCATAACAATACCTTGTAATTTGAAAGTTCTTACCAAAGTGTCTTTCTTCCTCTATGAGAATTTATAGTACATTTTATGTATTACCCTTTATTACACAATATGGATTTCATAATATTTCTACTTGCATTTTCCCTTATAACTAATGATCTGATCGAATTATATGCCTTCAAGACATATTTAAAACTACCTTTTTTTTCTGGAGAAGGGTCTCTAACACACTTTTCTTTCTAAATTGTAGACTTTCTGCCTCTGCTTGTAAACATTCTATGCCCCACACCACTTTTCCCAAACTAATAATATCAATACCATTCAAAATTATACATGTTATTAAACTTGGTGTGGTGGATACACTTTTAGTCAATTTAGATCAAAACCTAGCAATATATATATATATATATATATATATATATATATATATATATATATATATATATATATATATATATATATATATATATATATCAAAGTGTCACACAACTTCCTTAATCATCATATCTAGAGATGATGTCTCAACCATCGCTCGAACGGAATTCTAATGAGTAGTAGTTCATTTCATCAAATAAGACACACCCTTAGTCGGGTCAAGAGGACTAAAGGTGATCACTTCTAAATTTATATGAGAAGAATTTGAAATTTTTTCTGACATATTTTCGAACTACTTCTATAATTTATCACATGTGCGAATATGTGTTCTCTTGAGTTTAGCATGTATCTCTCCTTTTTGAGTGTAATCTAATGCATATGGTTCCAAATTTATCTCAGCGAACCTCTTATAATTTTTTATTTACATAACTTCATCAAGTGTTTTAAAAATAAAAATCAACAAACTTAGTTGTCCTATTCTTCAAAATATTGACATAGAACAATCCTTTGATAGAGAAATCAATACTATTTACTGATTCAATGATTACCCTAACTAGACTTTGATGAAAGGATTTCCAACCTTATTTCCCTGATATATTTCCTCCGTATTTCCTCCTAGATTTTTTTTTAAGCCACACTTTCATTTCATTATTGATGTTTGAATATAAAATTTCATTTTTATTCACTTAAATAATATTGTATTCATGATACCAGTCAATTTTCCTCATTTCAGATAACAAATTGAGTTATTTTCTTCTATTCCGGGTGATAAACCATAAGTCGTTCTCCCTTATATAAAATAACATCTAATCAATTTACTCTAAATTTTTATTTGCTGAATCATCTTCCACTCCAAAAATTTCTCAGCACTTGGCATTCACCCTCCATCATATCGCACTTGGCCCACATTAATTAACTCCATCCCTTTTATAATTTTTTAGAACACTTAAATGCCAATGTTATTTCAATTTATAGTAATATTCCATCATGTCACACACACACACACACATACCACGTTCTTCTGAGATCCCTTGCCTATGTGATTATCCTTTTTTTTTGTAAGATTTTTGTTTTTCATACATATATATTAAAAGATAATTCTAGAAATAATCTTTGATTTTGTAGGTTTTGATAGATTTTCATTATAGAAAAACAACAATTCAGTTAAATAATGTTTCCTTAATTTACTGAAGGGGATATTACACCCCCGATATTTATTACCTTATTGTAAGATTTTAATCTCTTATATACTTACCTTCAAGCATATTGTTGCTTCCAGAGTTCAATTTTTTTCATTCTATATTGTGAAATCAGATATGGTTTAATGATTTAATATGTGGCCATAATAAAATTGGAGAAAATTATACATAATGATTCTTGTATCCTCCATTTAATTCTTGTATGATTTTATTATCTCGTGCGTATATCTCTGGTAAGGGATCCCAATTGATGTCGGTAGGTTCACATTATTTCCTATTGAACCATTACCTCTATTTTCCTATATAGTTGTGGGTCGTTAACTGTGGTTTCTTTATATTTTTCTGGTAAACTTTGTATTATTTATTATCTGTATATATGTTTATTACACTGATTTATATCTTATAACTAGACTATCCACTTACTCATACTTAACAACAATACTTTTCTTAGTTTGTCCATAAAAATACCTCGTAATTTGAAAGTTCCTACCTTCTTACTTTCTTCCACTATGAGAATTTATAGTGGATTTTATGTATTACCCATAATAACAAAATATGGATTTGATAAGATTTCAATTTCCATTTTCCCTTATAACTAATGATCTGATCGAATTAGATGACTTCAAGGCACATTTAAAACTACCTTTTTTTTTATGGAGAAGCGTCTCTAGCACCCTTTTCTTTCTAAAGTGTAGATTTTCCGCCTCTTCTTGTAAACATTTTATGCCTCACACCACTTGTCCCAAACTAATAATATCAGAACCCATCAAAATTGTAGATGTTAGTAAAATTGGTGTGGTGCATATGCTTTTAGTCAATTCCAAGAAAAACCTAACAATATATATATATATATATATATATATATATATATATATATATATCAAAGTGTTGCAAAACTTCCTTAATCATCATATCCAGATATGATGTCTCAACCATCACCCGAGAATAATTTTAATGAATAGTATTTCGTTTCATCAAATCAGACAGACCCTTAGTTGGGTCAAAAGAACTAAAGATGATCACTTCTGAATTTATATGAGAAGAATCTGACGTTTTTTGTGACATATTTCCCAACTACTTCTATAATTTAGCACATTTATGAATATGTGTTCTCTTGAGCTTAGCATGTATCTCTCCTTTATTAGTGTAATCTAATGCATATAGTTCCAAATTTATCTCAGGGAACCTCTTAGAATTTTTTATTTACATAACTTCATCAAGTGTTTTAAAAATAAAAATCAACAATGATAGTTGTCCTATTCTTCAAAATATTGACATAGAACAATCCATTGATATAGAAATCAATACTATTTATTGATTCAATGATTACCCTAACTAGACTTTGATGAAAGGATTTCCAACCTTATTTCCATGATATATTTCCTCTGTATTTCCTCCTAGATTTTTTTTTTAAGCCACACTTTCATTTCATTATTGATGTTTGAATATAAAGTTTCATTTTTATTCACTTAAATAATATTGTATTCATGATGCCACTCAATTTTCCTCATTTCTGATAACAAATTGAAAGGAATATATTTCCTTTCATACCCAACTCATCTATTTTTCTTGTTAAAACTGAGAAATTTTTTTTTTCGACCCTAATTAGAAGGATATTAATGAAGATAAATTTTATTATCTACTGTGTATGATACTTCATATGTGTTGATTATCAATTTAAGGAGTTAATTTACTTTTTCTTTTTAGTTTCCACCATTGATAATTTTATAGGAAAAATTCTTTATGTTACATGGCCGAATCAGTATGCTTCAATTTGGTTTTAAAAGGAATGATAATATGCATGTAATATATCTTATCAGATTTTATTTTCCATCCAATCATTTATTTGGAGAACAATTTTTATGCTATTCAAATGCGATAAAATCTCTGGTGCAACCTTACTTAGAAATGGCATTGTATGCTAAAATTAGGATAACATGCTCCTGATGGAAAAGTAATGCTTGGTAAATTATTTTTGGAGCTTGTTCATGCAAGTGTCACCAAAATTTGTGTTTTATTCCTTTTCATTTGAGCTCCCATCTCAAGATAATTTTTTTCCAGATAATTTCCTCACAACATTTTTGCAATAGTTCTCTTTTTGAGACATTACATGCATTTTTCAGACAAAAAAATTTTGAGAGCCATATTTCTCTAACTCTTATTAGAAGGTTATGATAATAATATAACCTTCATGATGTTCTCATCAATGCTCACTTTAATATTTTTGGATAGGTTTATGCAAGCAATTTAAAACAAGACCAATAAAAATTATAGGTATGCCAACAAAATTCAGGGGTAAAATTCCAAGAGAAATACGTCGACTTCCAAGACTCCCTCATTTTAGCAATGTGCTTATGAAACCATCAATACCAATTTATTTTGTTTATCCGATACACGAAATTTTCCATGTGTCGAATAGGGCTATACGATGGATTATTTTTTTATTAATTACACAATGATGTGATTTCCTATAGTGGTCCCTTGGCCCATTGGTGTTACTAGGATCTGATACCCTTTGTCAAAAATACAACTCCCATTACTACATATTTTTTTCCTGATGTATAAAAATATATTACTAATTCATTTCATTCCTTGTTCAATAGATTACTATAAGTGCTTTATTATTTGTTTAACTCTATTAATGCAACTTAGTGAATGTTTACCATACTTGGTTGAGTAAAGTACCAATTAGAAAATTTAACGTCTATTAATGATCTATTGCTATTTCATCCCATTGAATATATGGATCCCCTCGTTATTATCCTAATTTACCAAGTTACTATAGCACTATGTATATGTTTTTCTATTTTCATGGTTCTCTCGTTTACACAGGTAATCGATGCTACACTTGTGCATCTCAGTTAATGGAATTAAAATTGCATTAAATTTTCCCTATTTATGGTGGTTCCATGACCTATATGGTTCCATTTTCACCGTGCCTTTATTATCATTCACAACCCTATTTAATGTAACATTATGGGAGACATGCTTTTTTGGTGTCATATCTCTATCCACTACTTCCATGTTATCTTCACCCACGTGCCCATATGTTACACCCATCAAATCACCTCACATATATGGTGGATCACGACCCTCTGGATATAAATGGTGTAGACCATATGTATTCAACCCTAACCCCATATTCCTTTGCTCTGAGGGTTTTCAATCCATCGTTCTCACCTTGGGAAGCAACATTGTGCCAGTGAGGGATTTGATCTCTGAAACATCAATCATGTAACCTTCTACATTGGTTTTAAAATTAGAACTAGCTTGGCTTCATGTCATTTTTCCAACTAACATGTACACCCTTTATTTGCAATGCACAACTTCGTTTGGGGTACCTCTAGATTGATTTCTTTTATTTTTTCATTTCTTTATATTAATTTCCTTGTTAATTTCTAATATTCCAGACAAGGTGTTTGACTGATGGTTTTCTGGTCTCCAACCAAGGTTTTGATACAAGCATTCTTATTTCACGATTCAAAGGAAAAATACCAACAATTCATGGGTGAACCCACTTATGCTAGTGAACTCGGATTGCTACTCTGGGTTGCTATTATACCCATGTTTGGACGCCGAGTTTAATTTACAACACCTATTATATTTTGGTAGTAATTTCAAATACTCTTTTTTTCTTATGAAGGTATACTCAGGGTTTTGGGAAAACTAAAGGATTAGGGGTTCCCCTAAACACTCCAGACCTCCTTCATCACACTCTAGACCCTCGCTTTCAAGGTCACCAACTTACCTCATATATTGATTAAGTTGTTTTCCAACTTGAGTTTGGTACCTCACTATGGGTTTACAGAGTCTTGTTCACAATCATTAATGCTCTGGTTTTTCCTCATTTATCCCTTATAATTCTATGATTTACATAGAATAATGTTTAGGTGAAGTTTTAGCATTCCTGGTGTCTATCTCACGTTCATGTCTAGGAATTTTTCTACTTCTAGGCTTGGGAATTCACTACTTAGAAGGTTGGTGAAAGCCCTCTTTGTTTGGGTAGCTTCCCACTTGATTTTCCAGAGTAGGTGAAAACCCCCTCTTATTACTCTTATTTTAAGATAATTTGAGCATTGATCCTCCAACATTATCTAGAAAATCATGATCTCTTTTGCTTATCTCAAATTTTGATTTCAATTACATTTTCTCTTATTTTGGGTTTGAGATCGATGTTAAGCTTGTCGCATCTTGGTTAATATTAGTGTAGTTGAAGCTCTTATTTCTTTAGTTTATATTGCATAGTATCCTCTATCTAAGAAACAAACAGATGGATTTTTTCTTTGGAAACAATTTTCTTTATGCTTTTCACTTAACTTTGGGGATTCATCTCCTATTGATCGACACCCTAATTTCACCATTTACCTACAATTAAGTTTATATGAAGCTCCTATTGTAGCTAAGTTTTCTTCTTTTGAAATCTATTGGTTATGTATTTAAATTTATAATGGTTGTTTTAAGCACACTTTGGCTATTTTTAGTTACTTTTGGATTATCTCATTGTCTCCACTAAAAGTAGTTGTCTTCGTTACGCTTTATGAGATATTGTAATTTAAAAATTGCAACCATTGTAATTAATTATTTTTTATTTTATTCTACAAGACCCTCAAAGAACATACTACCTACAACGCCATGGTATTTATGTATTTTTTATACCTTTAAGTATTTAATTCCTTAATAGTCAAGTAATCATGGTAAAGATGACCCATGTGGTTATAAGAAATTATGTAGTTTTCATATTTTCCAATAGATGTCCTTATGTCATGTGTGGTGATTTTCGACGACACAATTCAAGTTTGAGTCTTTTGAAGGGTGTTACTAAAATCCCGTAACGTCTCTATTATAAAATGGTACTGCCTAAATTTACTGCGTAAGTGTACCTACCTAGTTGTGTACAATCATATTTTTTTTCAAATTTCACAGTTATACATGAATGATTTAATCCATTCATGGTAGAAGTTATATATATTAAAGCTTAATCATTATCACCCTTTTTCTAGTGAAGATTTGTCTTCCTATAAATATGCAATACAAATTCCAAATAATATCTTCTCTTTTGGTTTCTTGTGCAATTTCTTTCATGATTTAATCACAACAACACCTATCTTCCCTCTGCTAGTCATAAATAGGCTTGCTAACCAAACTACATGCATTCCAAATATATAGTTATGTGTAAGTTATTTGTGTTCTTCCTTTACATATTATGATATTTAATGTCAAGGAACCATCATGTACCCCTCTCAGCTAAACACCATTCAATATACACCAACCTAGTTTACAGGAATTACTTTCCTACACATGCTTTAATCCGACATTCATATATAGTCTTTCATAATGAGAAGATGACATAATCATTATATTTTTTTCTTATGATCAGGAAAGTATTTAGATAATTCACACATGATGAAATCAAAAGAGGTATGATGATAAATCTGAATATTGAAATCATTACTAAGTAACTTCATATTTTATATAGAGTTTTCTATGATCGATAAATAATATAGCTTCTTAAAACCGAAGTGAGTGGATTTGTTAATGGTTTCAGATAATGTTTGAAGTGAATTCACACATTATTTTCCCCCATTCAAAGTAACTTATCATGAATTCAATTAACTACCTCACTACTTTATATTCCCTATCCTAGAGGAATTTCATTACATTACAAATAACTCAGTAAATGTAACATAGATATATAACTGTTCACATGAAGGAAATTCAATTACTTTCACTTTCAACAAAATAACACCAACAGGGTACATGGATACTCAAACCTTCTCTCCACCCAACCATGAAAAGTCCCCTTCAATTCACCACCGATATGACAATTTATTTCCAAAGAATCGACTACCCCCATTTATCCTTCTTATAGGTATTTAATACCTTATTTTGTGATAAATTTTCTTTTAGCAATGTCCCGTTTATGTGCAAATTTTTTCCGCTTGCCTAGGCTTTTCACTTAAAATCTCGCCTCTATGTCTCACAACGCTTTTATTCTTATCCAAGCTTAGCACATTTCTCTAACTTGTAAATTAATGGATTTTTCTCTCCCATCCATTAATCTATCTATAATTTCGTCTAGAATTCTTATCATCAAAGAATGACAAGAATCTCATTTGTAGGTGTCTCATTCCCAAGTACATACATCTGATTTATTTATTAAAAAATATTTATTTACATAATTATTCCAATATTTTTTTCCATGGTTTTTTCGCCATATATCTGTTGTAACTTAGTCAAATAAAATCACTACTATATCAACATAGGGATATTATAGTATCTTGAAGATAATAATATTTTGATTATTATTTCCCTATATATTGGAATAATCAAGTGGTCAAAAGTAAGAGGTGGTGCTCTTCGAATTAGAAATCCAAGGAGATATGTCTTTCTGAGAGTTTTTTCTGAAGATAATTATACTATGATGGATCATGGTGATACATTTGTAGCAAATATTCCTTACATTTTCGTAATGAACCATGGAATCCTCTTGATAATAAATAAAAATAACAACCTATTTTATGAACGGATACAATGATAATATGGTCCTACAAAATTTAAAATGTTTCTTTTACTACCATACTCAAAATTAATGTGCCATAAAATAAGAAATTTAGTAACATTTCCAAACAATATATTATATGGATATGTTAAAAATGATTAGTGGGTTATTAAATAATAATTTTAAAATATGGATTAGGAGGGTGTATAAATAATGATTTTTTGACAGGTATAAATAAAATTATAGGTATTATTTAATATTCCATGGATACATGTCATATCATAGGTTTACTAAGTGGACCTCCTATGAATACACGTTTCTCAAAAAGTTCAAACCACACTCATATTCCAATTCCAAGGCTAAAGATCCCAAAGAGCCTTTGTGTTATGTTATGGCGCGTGATTTTTTTATTGCTTGGGGGATCCTTGTCTTCCCACTAAGATATGTATTTATTTAAATATTTTAAAAATTATAGATGGGTCAAAAACATGGGCATTACTTCCTAAAGGATGCACGCATGCATCCAATGCTAAGAGTGATTCTTGAAACCATTAAAAAATTACCTAATATATGCATCCTTTAGTGTTGAGTATTTTATAATTACCTAATATATCCATCCATCAAATTTGAGTATTTTATAATTATACTAATCGGAGGCTTCTATCAGTAGCTTTGTGTAATAATGTATTCGACATTACCAAGGGAGATAATCTAGGGATATTATCAAATTTAATATTTTTAATAAATTAAATTATGCATTTATATTTTATAGATTCTAGGTGGGAAATGGTGGGATATATTTGGGATATATATGGAGGAGATATATAGACATGTAAGATGGATAAAAACACCTTAAAACACCATACTTTATCTGTCAAGGGGGTTACCAGTTTCCAGGTGGGAAAATAATGGAATTTAAATATTTTTCACATAAAAATATAAAAACAGGCCCTCTAACCCATAATAGGTGCTTGAAAATATCCAATTCCATAGATATCATTATCTATAGGTGAAGGACACATTTTATAGGTCATGTGTGCTAATTTAAGGATTTTTTATAATTAAGAAAGATACTTATATGTTTCCCCATGATTCATCTTCTAACCATGACTAGGATTTTGAGATGCATATATACTTTTCAAAATCCAAATGGTACAAATATTGCCTCTTAGTGGAAAATGTATCACCACGAGACATCTTATGTCTTGGATCAATGCATTACTTTTATCCCTCACTTTATATAGGAATCATATAGGGACTAAGCATAAATTCTTCTCGTCTCACAATATACAAGGCCTTAACAACCATTATTCATCACAAAATAATCGTAATGTGATTGATATCACCAATCAAAGGCCAAGGATACCCTTTAGGTCTTTCGTATTTCAACACATTACTCCCATTCATGAATTTTTATATGGATCATTTAAGATATAATGCATGTTGTTTCTTGATTAACAATCTCATAGCCCTTAAGATCCATACTTGGTACTTGAAACATTGAAATAATGGTGATATACCAACATAAAGGATAAGTATCCCCTCAAATAGACTTGTATGATTGTTCATATAGTAATTTTTTTCCTTGGATCCATACAAGCATTCTTTGTGAAATAAGATTTCAGTTTCTTCCTCTAACCATATGTGGTACTTAAAGGCTCATATATATACCTCCAAAGTATCAAAATGGAATAAATATCCCTAATTAGAGGCAAATCATAACCTTAAGAGGAATTTTGTGGTGCTTAGATTTATTGTTCTTGGCCTTGGTTTTCTAGACGCATCATTAAAGCATAACATGTATATTTCTTTCCATGATAATTCCTATGCCCACTAGAACCATATTTAGTTCTCAAAATAACTAAAGTTCACACAGTTAGAGATAAAGTGTCCCCTTAATACACCATATTCATGGTTCTAAGAAATTACTCATGTAGTTTTATTCCTAGAAACCTCATTTATGATTTAAACAATACGTTTCATCTCCTACCATACATAGGAACCCAATTCTCATATCTTGTTCTCAAAACATTTAAATGTATCCCCTTATCTTGTTTACAGGTAAAGTATTCCATAGGGTACACACTTTTAGATGGTCGAATTTCTTCTGGTATCCCTTGATGCTTGAAAATTTCCTCCAAGATAAAATGATTCCATTTCATGCGTTAGATTTTTTCGTAACCCCTAGTCCCATACTTATTGATCAAATCACCCCATTGATGCGATACAAATTATTCAAGGAAAATTACATGCTTAATGGGTCTCTTGCTCTATTATTAGACACCATTCATGGTATTTTATGACTATAAGCTTACCTCTAATAAAAAATAATGAGAATACTCCCTTGACTCTATATTTGAACCTAGAACCACACCTAGTGTTGAAAAAAATTGAATGACACTAGTATCCTACATTAAAGGGAAATAATCATATTGGGACTATATTTGTGTGATTTGAGGTGATGATTCCCTGCTTCAATATATGAAATGAAATCAAGGATTCCTCCAATTTTTTGAGTTCCACCTCGGTGTGTCATTCAGGTGTGTATGTTTATTTAGCATTTACTTAGAGTTGAAACTAATTTTCATCCTACTCTACCTATATAATCATATACAAACACTAAAACCTTATAATTTTATTTTTTTAATAAAGCTAGCTAGATGCTAAGAATAATTACCAACATGCCATTACATTTTAGGAGTGATAAGTAGAATACAATTTGGTTCAAAATTTTCCATAATTCTGCAAATGTCTTCATTGTAAATTACAAATACTTTTGTTAAAATATTGGATCTTATATTTTTCTTTCTAAGTTTAGTTTGATAAATTATTATTTTCAAAATCCTAAATACTTTTTGTATGTTTAATAAATCTTAATTTAGTTTTAAACTTTAATTAATATTTATGTTTTTTTATCTAATTTTCAAAGTATTATAGTTATTTTAAAAAGTTGTATTAAGAAAATACAAATGAAATAATGATTTAGCATGGCCAAATAAATTAAATGAATCGTAAAATACTTACCTAAAGATACATCTCACATTGCCAAAATTTTTAAAATCATAAAAATTAACTATATTATAATTTTATTTTAAAATATTATTATTATTATCGTAGTCATTGTCCTTAAGAAAAAATTTATATATATATATATATATATATATATATATATATATATATATATATATATATATATATATATATATATATATATATATATATATATATATATATATAACCTCACTTCACTTTACTATGGAGATTATTAATGTGTAAATAAGTCTTTTTATAATACTATCATTCAATACTATGACTTAGGTTAACTAATAACACATGGCCAAAAAAACTATAAGTCATGTTTACATGACACTTCTTCATACAACAATTTTCTTATTTAACCAATAGAATTAATAATGAAGAAAAAACATAAATATAGATAAATATTAACTTTCCATTTGTGATTACTACTGAAAATATCATAAAATATTACGTGTGAATTAAATCCATACCATTTTGATAAAAATTATTTATATTCAAATAAAAATTTATAAAACTCTACTTCAAAATAAACCAATTATAAATATCCAACTAAAACATAAATAATAAACAATTAAATATATAAAATAATATAATTTTAAAAAGATTATTGTAATTATTGAAAAAAAAAATTTAACATACGAAGGAAGTAATAAGCAAGAGTCAAACAATAGACTATAATAAATACGTTCTCACGCAAATTAACACGCTATGACAACATCAATTCAAACAGATTAACAGCCTATGAAAACATCTATTAAAATGGAAAATGACCATTGCTGATATAGTCTTGAGTGAAATCTTCATGGCTGGTCATTTTTTGAATTGTTGAGACTCTAAACTCGCTTTTTATGCTATTGCCTTCCACTCTCATATCAATGTTGATCTCTATTGTTTATAGATATTTAATATACACGTGTTGGCTTGTGCAGAAATGATAGTAATGAACTTTGAAATAGCAATGGAAGTGATGAACTTTGCAATAACAATGATAGTGATGATATTGGAATGATATGATAGTGATGATATTGGAATCCTCAATGATAGTAATGAAATTTGAAATAACAATGCAACTTATGAACTTTGAAGAGGTTGGAATCCAAAGATTGCTCTGATCTTTTATCCTTTAAAGATATTTCCTACATTTGCCTTTCCTAGATTGTATAAGGCGGCGTTGAATGAGTGACAACAGCCTCGGCCAACAATGATATTAAATAATATTGTTCTCAATGACTTGTTTTCAATCTTTTAAGTGAGTCCCAGCATTTGCTTTATACCACTCGCCCATATTTGAAATGACAAGGATTGCTTAAGGCGGCGCTGATGCACTGTTGTCGGTGATGTGTATAGTTTTATCATTTTGATTGTATTATAAATGTTACTCTCTCAACACTGCCCTGGTTTTTATATAATTCTCTTTTCAAGGTGTAATCAGTTGTACAAAAACATTTGTAATCCTTCGTTGTAATAAAAAATATTTCCGTTCAGCTACGCAGAATATTTTGATCTTATATTTTAAATTCTATTTTCGTACATTGTATAAACCCTCCAATAATAGACCATATAACTAACCTTAAAATGATCCACTAACTCGAAAAGTGATCGAATGTCTCATTCACATGGTTGCTCTTTATTTAATTTTCATTTTAAAAATGATGTCGTACAGATAACCAAAAAGATTTGAGTAGTGAGTCCCATGATCAAAATGGATAATAATCGGATAAGCAAGTCAAGAACAACTGGAAGGACTTTCACACTTTCTCATTGTTTTTATTTTATTATATTGGTGTAAAATGTATTTATTTTATTATATTGGTGTAAAATGTATTTATTTTATTATATTTGCGTAAAATGTATTGTAATGGGTTTGGGTTAAAATTTTTTGGCTCTTAATTATTTTTAAATTTTATGAAAAATTTGGCTAAATTAAATATTAAACTGATTAAAAATTTGAAAAATAATTTTTGAATTTTTAAAATTTAAATTAACTATAAAAAATTAAATATATAGATTTTTCTATAACTAATATTTGATTTTCATTCATTACCATACTTATTTTTAATAATAAATATTTATTAATTTATAATTTTTTTTGGTTACTTTTTATTAATTGTTGAATTCTTTTTAATAACAATATCTTTTTTTCTAATAGAAATGTTTTTTCAGATTTTTCCCATTAATATATTTTATTAATCATAATTTTTTTTAATAGTTTAATTATTTAATTTTTCTCCACCATTTTTTCATAAAATGATGTTTTCATATATCACTAGATTACTATCAATTTTGATTCCCCCTCCACCAAAGTTGTGGTGCTTAAATCATACACTTAATATAATGCATTTATATGATCACATTCACCCCAAAGGAATTCTGTAATTTTTTTCATATGAAAAAGATACTAAGCAATAATGCTACATATTACAGTTTTTTAATTTTTAATTTTAATTTGACATTAAAATAATTTATAAAAAAGAGTAACATGTAGAAAACTTATGTTAAATGGTTTTATTCGATATAAGAAATGTGTAAAGATAAATTGTCATTTTATTTAATAGTTTTTGGTTAGGTTAATTTTACAATTTCTTAATATTATTTTTATTAATAATTATTTTATAAATAAATCTATTTATGACATTTTAACTTTTCAGATAGTTATATTTATTTTTTGAAAATATTTTCCAAAATTAGAATATTATAAGTAAACTTAATTTGTAAATAATAAAATTTAACTCAATAATTTGTAATTAACATTTATTCTAAAATCTAAAAAAAAAATGTTGCTGTATGGACAATCATGTTAAAAATAAAGATAAATAATGTGGAAAAAATAACAATAAAAATGTACATGTACTTCTTTTGATGAATTACATAGATGAAAAAATTTAAATTATTACAACTTACGATAATAATTATAAAATCAAGCACTATTATAAGTGAATATGGAGACATAACATTGTATAATTGGATACTAAATTCAACAACATTTACCTTTGAATTACATGTTACCAAAGATAAGAATCTTAAACAATACAATGCCCAAAAAAAACATAAAAATCCTTCTGGAAAGTACAACCTGAGCGGCTACACGCAACACACTAATTAAAAACACATAAAAGGCACGACTACTTTGCCTTTGAAGCCATTCTCTTATAAGTCTTCTACTCACATACTATTAGAAAAAAAAAAAAAAAAAAAATCGTCACGGATAATCAAACATATTTGCTAGATATCTATTTGCATTTACACTTGAGTAATAAACTCCATTTGAGCATTGATTTGATGGATAGATGAAAAAAACTTTGAAATATCTTGATTGTCCAAAATTGTACTACTTGCAAACAACAAAGCATGAAAAATTTTAGTATGTGGAACGAAAATATGGAAAATGAGAAAAGAAAAAGCAATAAACAATATAATATTTATTCTAGGAATAAACGCAGTATAATAAAAAATAAACAATAGAAAATGCATTAAATTGAATGAAATAAATTACAATACATTATAATAGCTACACTAATTAATAGTGTGAAAATATGTTTTAATATTGAGCTGCACGACACAGTCTATTTAATTATCGACAAGGGATAGTAAGTTTGTGAGGCCCTCAATGTTGTATGTAGATGAGGCAAGCGCTCACACCTATTTTAGTGCCCTATGAAGAATGGATGGAGCTTTCAGGTCTCGTTATAAGATACCACAAATCATTTCACAGTAATTATTCTTATAACCTTTACATATGAGATACCACATATCATTTTTTTAACATTTAAAAAAGAAATCAAATAATCAAAATGAGAAGTTCACAAAACTTTGAAAACAAAACTCATACTACATGAAAGAAAATTGCCCACATGAAAGAAAATTTCCAACACTCGAATTGAGAAATAAGTGATAATGATGATATAAACTACCACTGTAAATCTACAACAAATAGTAAAAGACAATGGCATAAGGTTGCGGTTTCAGTGGGCCCTAGTAAAATCGTGAAATGCATACCGGAGCGTAAAACAAGAATATGAAACTCCCACCAATTACACACAAAGAAAGCTAGTATATTATGTAGGAAAAATATAAAAATAATATTATTCTTCCCCCACGCTGAGACCCACACATATATAAAGAGTTTGTGAAGTATAAATTTAAACACACAGGTGTATGGTTCACTATTGTGTAGCAACTCTGGGCATGACTTAAATCTATTCTACTATCCTCATCTTCCAATACATATAATTTGCTCGAAAATCCCTCAAGTCTCTCGAACTAAATGCATCAACTTGAACAATTTGCTTTGACGATCATGTAGCCTTTTAAGGATTGGTAGCTCAACGGTAACTACATTCAAACCTTGGTTGCAACTACCCAAAATGCTCGTTGCAGGTCGTGATCTTAGAGATACTTCATGTATCTTCGAACAAAAGGAATTTCAGAGCATAACAAACCCTGCATAGAATGATTTCACGTGCTTGATTGATCGATCTAATGAACAAAAATATTTGGAAGTCCGAGAACAACCTCCCTCTGTCCATATCAAAATTACCCGGTAGACAAGCACTTCGAATGTCGATTAGTATTCCGAATCTTTATTCTTCTACAAGCCATTACATCTATATAGTTAACATTATGAAAATTTTAATTCAAGCTATAAGACTGGCATGTTCCATTTAACCAAACACACCTATATACTTCTCTTATTTAATTCAAACAAAAGAGACAAATCAATAAAACAAATGAACTTGAACTTATATACATTTACTGGCACAATTACATATTTCATAAATATAGTTGATAAATGGTGATAGGCATATATGAATCACATGCACAACTACATTAGTTAATGTAACTGAAGAACAAAGACATACATACTTAAGGAGTTGTTTAACAAGGAGGAATTGCCGCCGGAATCTGGGCCAAAAAAATTTAAGAAATCTGATGGTGGAAATGGATTCAGCACCATAAAAAATCTCTAGGCCACCCAAAATATTAACGTTTGATAATTATAAAGTGAAATTACAAAAATCCCTGCCAGATTTTCTTAAAATCTTACCGAATTTTCATGATTTTCAAGAATAAAAAACCGTCAAATTAATATTAATATTGTTAAACAGAAAATAAATAATTAGGATAGTAAAATTTATTATATGTTAAACAGTAATATTAAAAATTATTATTGATATTGTTAAGCACAAAATAAATAATTACAGTTAATAATTAAAATTAAAATTTACACTATAATAATAAAAATAATTTTTTAAATGTCGAATACTCATATTAATTACAATATTGAATTTAAAAAAAAAAAATTTAAAAAATATAAAATAATAAATAATTACAATAATAATAAATAAATAAAAATTAATTAAAAAAATAAGAAAACTTAAAATTAATTAAAATAAACTCCGGATGCGGATGCCGTGGCTAATTGACGGGACCTGGGCCCCTGCGCAGCTCCCAACGGAGCTCGCATGGGATGCCCACATGGCCTCATGCACCAACCTTAATGGCGATATTAATACACCTCGGGTTGACAAGCCGGTGATTAATTGCACTCCGACGCCTCTGTATATGGCGGTTCTTTGGATTTTGGTTTTCACTATGGAAGGAGAGCATGACAGGAGAAGCCATGGGAGAGCTCTGACTCCCCTCCGCGGTGAATGCCTTCCTGGCTTTGCCGATTCCAGCTTCAAAACTCAGACTGGGCGTCGTTGCTGTCTTTTGGCCTGCTTGGAGACGCTTCCGGGAATTCACTTCACCAACAGCCCCTTCTGCAGCATTTCTTCTCCGCCTGGCATCTCTATCGAGCTCCTTGCAGGTTCTTTCATTCCTGCTGGTATTAATTTGCCTCCCCTTAGTCGTCGTCCCTCTGCTCACAGAGCCTCTGTCTCTTCCATTGTTTCGCCTTGCTTGCGCCACCTTCGCCCTGTTCTCCTCTCTATGCCTCGTCTCCGACAGTGGATGCGCTGTCGGCGCAGAATCAGCCGGGGTCAGGCCTCCGTTAATCCTCCCTCGCCCTCCTCTGATTTGGGTTCTTCTTCTGCAGGTGACGAGCCTGATCCTCCTCCCGTTTTGCACAGAGGCAGAGGCAGAGGTCGCGGGCGCGCTCATGATCCCTGCCACGTTGGCCCTTCTGCTCCTTCTACTCATTCCAATCCACTTGGAAGAGTGCATTCGGGGTCCACCATAAGGAAAACTTCCCAGCACGCTGAGCTCCGCTTTCACTGTACCTCTGTCAACTCCATTATAACTGCCTTCATTACTGTCTCCCTCCGCGAAGAAATCCCGCATTCGGCCCCTGACTGCCCTGCTTCTCCCTCTCCTCCTTGCGCCCCCTGCTCCACTGGCAGAGCGAGTCTCCCAGATTCTTCCACTCTCCCACTTCAAGCTGGGCTGAATTATGACGCTGAGGACCAAGTCCTAAAGGATGGCAGTCAAGCTGGCATGGCAGACAACAGTAATGACGACGATTATGGTTGCAGGATCGTTGAGGAGCCGATGTCTCCAAAGCATGACGGGTGAGCTGATGCGTGCAATCAACATTTTCTCCAGGTTTCCTTGCTCAATTACTGTTGGAGCTTTTATGTTTTTCAGTTCTAGAGCTCAGCCGGAATGGCTGATAGATGTTTTTAGTTTATATGTTTCTGTCTCTATGGTTTGTATAAACTTAAGGTCGGTTTCCCTATCACGGGCGGCCCAGACTATGATGTTTACAGGATCGGTTTCCCACTATGGGCGATCCAGATTTTTTAAGAACAACATGCTTATCAACCCCAGCTGTCTGGCTTTCATAGCAGAAGCTGCAGCAGTTTTGTACTAGTACTTTTATACTTAATAGAATTAGTCTCACTTAGAAAAAAAAAATTTAATTAAAATAAATAAATAATTACAATAATATATTTATATTATTGATAATAATATTAATACATTTTACTATATCATATTTTTAAATATTTTTATATTAAGAATAATATTCTATTATTATTTAAAAATCCTACAAATTAAATAAAAATAAATAAACATAAATATATCAATATATTCACACTAAAAAAACTCCAACATCAATATTAAAACCTTGCAACAAAAATATTTGTTTCACATATAATGGTTCTTTCTTACATCAACAATTAGACGCAAAAATTTCAACTCTAAATAGTGCAACATAATAGAGTTTCTAAATGTTAGCATCTTCCAAATAACACCAAGAATGACGATAGAAGGAACACCAATTCAAATCAACACAATAATTGTCACGATGCTTCATGCTTTCTAACCAATCCCTTCTTCTTTTCCTTGGAGACTCTTGCTGGTGAAAATGATACAAATATTCAACATCTAATTTCATTTCATTCAACACAAGAAAATGTCCATCAACAAAAGAAGGATGGAAACCATGTTTTTTGTCTAGCATGTTTTGGAAGTATGCAACACAAGTTATTTGTTCTCTAATAGATTTTATCACTTTCATGTTATAGATGCCATAATATTTCTCCATAGTTGCATTTCAATGATAGAAAAATAAAATAAAATATAGTACATAGCTATATATATGAAAGACAAAGCTGGAAAAAATTAATGTTTCCATAAATGTAATACAATTGAAAAAAGGGGGAAACAAAGCATAAATAGCTAAACTTTGACGGACGAAATAAGAACACAACGACATAACAAATGTTGACGCATGCAACCTCTTCCAAATCTTCAATTTACTGAGTTGACCATTCAACAAACCGATTGAAATGAACAAGAATCACAACTAACAACCTATCAATGTGCAAAAAAATAATTACAACCAACGAAAATGACATGGAAAATTACTAAACTATAATCAACATAAATATTTGTTAAATGATATCAACTTCAATTGTTCCTCCTCTTTCTTTCAATGTGTAACAGATGCACTATCTTGCATTGTAAAACTTTGAAAAGAAAAAACGGTGAAATCTGCAAAACATCTATCGATTTCACTCTGGACATAGCTGTAAATGTGAAGACCTGCCTCTCTCTATTTCCAATATCTATAGTGACTGGAAGTAAAATTTTCCCGTGTGATTTGTGAATTGTTAACTCCCATGCCATTTTCAATGGAATTTGTTTAAGATTCCCCCTAATAATAGGAAGAATGGGTATAAAATTTTGGATAGTTCGTACCAAATAGAAGACCACAATATTTTTAGAAAGGAACTGTAGAAAACTGAGGAAGTTGTTGCAGATTCGAACCAGACACAAAGAAAATATCTTCAATATATCTAATTGCACCATTAACCAACCCAACCTCAACCTACAAATTACACGTTAACATGACATGTGATCCATGACATAGAAACACTTAACGCTCCAATACATCATCATCATTGCCATGTAATTATGTTCTTCTATTGCATTAAGTGACACATCTCATAATACGACAATTTAATGATTTTATCATTTTACGATTGTGGAAATTAACAAGATTATTTGTTGCAAACAAGTGAATAGAGGAATCAAATAAACTCTTCCCCTTTCATTCTAAGAAACTATCAACACAACTCATGAGAAGATCTTAATATGAAAGAACATGCTATGCATTTCTAATATTCATGAGAAGATTATGAAAAGATCCTTGTCTCAGATTGTCACCTTGTTGCCTATAACTTTTCCCAAAGTAACAACAATGTTGAAGCTTTCCCACAAAACATTCCCTGTTGTTCTGCACACATAAAAAGTTATATCCCTAACAGGGGGAAGCTGGACAAGATCACCCATAATAATGATGGACCTACCACCAAAAGGAGAATCCTTGTTTTCGGGAAAGGCTTCTGGCAAACATGAATCTATCTATGTATGAAAAGTCTTGGATCTATAAATCTCATCTAATGAATCAATATATAGTGAACATCCCTCATTTATTCTTGAACACTGCGAGATCCGAGAGTCTAGAGAGACAATGGTTTCATATATTTTATAGGATTTTTCAAAGAAAAATATATCGTTTTTCCACATATGTTAAATGCAGCTATACCAGTAGGTCCAAGTAGCAACAAAGGAATTTTATCATTCATCTTAGAATGAGATAGATCGTAGGAAATACAGTGAATCAAATAAAATTTCATGGTTTTAGGTGTTCCTTGAATAATCATTTTCAAATCATCATCATTCCCACCATTAAAAAAGTGTCCAAAAAAAAAAATTCAAAAGCAACTAGTTGGTTATCTGATAGAGAGGAAGGTGACAAATATGTTTCTGCTACATATTTTCCATTCACAACACCCACAGGGTGCACATATTTTATGAAATGGATGCCCTGTTGTAAAAAGTCATATGTTGCCATGCTTTGCTGGCAATTATATTGAATTTCAAAGTCCCTTATACCAAGAATGTCAAGGTCATAAAAATTTACATTGCCTCGAGGAAACAATCGCGAAAACAACCAGCCACTCCTCGTAATATTGATCAACATTTTCTTCATGTCTAATGGTCTCAACATCATCACTTCCTTCATCTAGAAAAGGGTCTTGATCAACCTGCCAAGTGAGATATCTAAATTTCCTCCAATTTTGAATCATACTTCCAGTTGATGAGCCCATATCTTAAGAAATGTCAGGAAATGGCTTGTATAAAATCCACTCACTCCAACAAAAGATCTCAAATCCTCTAGACTCTTCATCAGGAACAAAAAAAAATCGTGGCCAAACATAAACAATAGCATGGATATATCGGTCCTTCCATGCCTCGTGCCTACGCCTTACATCGTAACTCCAATATCTTGATATTTCTATCAAGCACAAATGCTCCAAAAAACCCGGTCGACATTGATAAAACTTAATGAAATTGTTTCCACACAAAAATTCATCGAAATGGAATGAAATAATTTCATACACGTTCCTCCCAGTGTTCAATAGGACAAATTTGGGAATACAAACAATAAGAGGTATATTTAGCAAAAAGTCACATGTTTGTTGCGCTACAATGTCATGATCAACAAGAATTTCTGCAAGGAACCTTCTATAGGCGAAAACTGCATGAACCTTTGAGACAGTACCTGCAGCAACTCTTGTCAACATATCGTAATAGATCTCTCATCTCCTTTCTTCCTTTGAAGCATATTTTGGAATATGCATAATAAATTCATGTAAGGAGAGAACAGGTTGGCAAACAACACAAGCTCGCCACATTGTTAAAAAATCCACATTGTGTACATTTAAACGGTCATCATTTTTCGCTGGTTCATATTTTTTTTCGCTTTCTCATCTATGTACAATGTTGAATTTGCACGAACCTAACATGGATTATCATATCTACACAAAATATATTGCTCCCTTTTATGTAAAGAGGAATCAACACTACATATTGTATGCCTCTCCACATGATTAACCAAACGTTCATAATCGTCTTTAGGATTGCATGGAAATTTTTGTTGCATATTTAAATGACAAGGATTGTCATTCACGCTTTGAGGGATCATCACATTTCAAAGATGTATTTCACGTGGATTCCAAGTTGTGACATATTTTTTGAAGAAACACTTTTCTTTGTCGATAGTAGCAACGTTGGACCAATCGAATGTTTCCATATCCAATGCTCCATGCAACCAGAAGAACCAATGAATGTGAGTCGACCCTCTATGTTTCCACTTGTACCTAGGAAACTTTATAACATGCAGTTCACATATATCAAGATATGATAAGAAATAACAAGATTTTTTCTTGAAATGTTTAAGAAAATAGTTAAGAAGGAGCGATAACACACCTATACCAATCGGCTTTAGCACCATGATATCCCTATAATACTATATTATGGAAGATATTGAATTGTTTGTGCATGTACATAGCGACTAGCATTTTAATTTATTCTTCCATTCCAAGTTTGAGGATGAGAATGTATGTTTCAAGGCATTATAGAATGCAAGTCAGGCCACTTCGTGTTATCTGTAGACAAAGTAAAAAACAAAGTAGGGAAACTGAACTAGGTGATCATGTCTGTGAGTTCGGAGCATGGTAAGGTTTGCTGAATTTTTCCCTGTCCCTCTCCAAATAATGATAAAGAAAAAAATTTATTTTCATTGAATTAACAAGGTATACAATTTTCTTTAGATTTAAGTAGATAGAGCTCTTGTTGTGCAACCGTATACTCTGTCTTATTTTTTTTCCTTCACCTCTCATTAAATTGTGATTTTTTTCTTACTAATCACCTTGGAAACTCTTGTATAAAGAAGAAGATTATGTAGATGTATAATGTCAGGTTATTCCCTTCCTATACCCCTTTCATTTTTTTTCCTCACAACATCTTCAGTCATTTTTTCTTCACCCTATTTAGATTTTCTCTGGTTTTTATCTTACGGTATAATGATTGAGTTCTTCAACTACTAATACAACTTCCAACATACCAGGTTCATCCCCGTGGCACTCTCATTCACTGATTTCCCTCTTCAATGTACCAAGGCTACACTACAATCAGTTGATTTGCTCTGTAATCATCTTTTTTCTCTATGTCCAGATATACTACTTTGTTGGGTCAATAGCTACTTGCTATGTAAAAAAATTTCAGTGTATTTATTTTTTAGTGTCATAATAGTGTTCTGTCATAATATTGCTACAACCTATGTGCAAAAATTCATTTCCATGAAACATGCAAAGTGATCATTCCGACTCCATATATCCCCTTATACAATACGAGGTATCAAAATGGCATATACTCCCTTCCACAGTGAACATACAACCCTATCACCTAATGAAATGTAATTTGTAATCATAATTAATAACAATATTTAAAGCTATTTTTCTTAAAATAAAAAATCGACATTTTGGTAATAATGATGTTCATATATATTATAAATAAAACAAATTCAATATTTTTTTCTATTTATGGTTATGAATCTCACTTTATGAAATGGTTGGTATAAGCTTTTATTAACTTTGTGTGTGTGTGTGTGTAAGCCTTCCATAACTTACAGGTTGAGTTTGGAATTGGTTTTAGATTTATAGGACGTTTTTCAGATATTTTCTCAACTCCTATCTCTAATATTTGAAATAATTTGATCTAAGTTCAACTATATAACTATATTGTAATTGAATGAAAAATGGTAATAGATATTTCTTTTTTGTGTTTAATTTGTGTAAACGTGTCTACCCTCTCAATTTCATTCTTAGTATTAGAGTCCATATTCACTTTAACCCTTAAATTAAGTGCATCAAATATGGGAAAGTAAATGCATGAGAATCATCTTATTTATATAAGTTGATTAGTACAAATTTTGTGAGATTTCATGGGTGTCGTTGTGTTTTTATGATCATTCTTAACAATGATTAGAATGCATTTGTTGCTTCTACATAATTGGATTATTTTGCTGCTAAAAATATTTCATTCTAGAGCGATATCTTCACCAAGCATATCACCACGAGATTTGGAGGTACCCACAAATTTGTAAGGTCAAACCACTACATTGCATCAGATGCGATGTGTCGATTTTTCGCTAAATGAGGTCATGGAAGAAATTTCCTTAAAGGAAGATTTGTTATCAATGAATTATTGTGATCATAGATTCTAGTGAAAGATGAAGCTATTTATTCCTTTCCATTCATATGGTAGCAAGTAGAACTTGCAACACATAGCTCATGCATCAAATTTGTCAGGATAGAAGCGTTTGTCCTGTGTGTAAGACAACCAAACGGGAAACCTAATTCAACTGTATATTACATATTGATATCAATGAATTATTTACAATATGTAAATATTCATACATACATACATGAAACCATTAAGTTATTTTTTGGGTATTCTTATACTCTAATAACCACTCACCATAACAAAAACTACATGAAGCTTAATGTCGAGGATTATATGTCTAGCATTCCCCCCTCAATCTGGAGGGATGTATCAAAGTCCAAGAATGAGAGATCAAAATGAAAAATTGCATCTTAGCCAAGATTTTAATGTCTCTCAAATTATTTTTCAAGGATGACCACAAACTGAAGATGGTGGTTTTTAAGAGAAAACAACAAACTATTCCAAAATATGGGAGAAATCAAAATATCAACCAACGCCAACTCTCAAACCTTAATAGGGTCCCCAAAACAACAACAGATGTGGTTTTAAGATGAGCACCAACTCTGGAACTATTAATGTAGGTCATTTAACAATTTTGAATCTAGAAGTGCCCATTCAGAAACAACTCATTCAACAAAAAAGGATGGTTTTCTGGCTACAAATTTGGCTCTAACTGGTAAATTAACTGGCTCAGGATCACTTGTGGATATATGAATTAGGCTTGCCTGACATCTTCGAACCTGTAGCATACCATAAAAAATTCCCCCCTTATCAGATACAGGGTGATAAGATGAATTATTCTTCATCACTACAAGGTTGGTCAACAGTCTTGAACATATCCTATGGTATGACTTGTAAATATTCGTTGTTTTTTCAACCAATCCCAAGAAGCAAACCATTCAAAAGTTAGTTTCTCTCTTGTAGTAATCTTCTTTCTGGAATATCTATTTGAATGGTGATTGCACTTTCCACAATTCTCACAGGGGTGAAGATGAAAAGAATGATCTTTCATATCTACAACACTATTACACAGTTGGCATCAATCAATTTGCTCTGGAATAACATCATCCATAAATATGGCACTACAAAATTGTATAGTTTTAGAACAATCAGGAATATGAAAATATACATCCAGCTTATCCATTTTATAACACAAATCATTTTTTAGTTAGATATGCGTAATTTCTTCCCACGGTGTTATAAAAGTTTTTGGAATGGGAGGATTCACATCCGTATGCAAATGGCTCTTGCATACCCTTGCTTGAACATGAATTTCTACTACATCCAGATTTTCTCCTTAATTGGCTTCATTACTCTTCAACTTCTATTCATAATTAAGATGGTCTTGATATACTTAAGACTCAATCTTGAGAAATTCAACTGTTTCCAATGCATCATGTAAAGAGAATGAAATATCAACAAGATTTTATTTTCTGATAGTTACAAGTTCATCAATTGTAGAATTGAGGTTATTATTTAAAATTTATAATACATTCTTAATTTGAGTCATTTTAATCAAAATTAGTTATAGGGTTCAACCGAAAATTCACCTATTTTGACAAACAATTTCAACTTTAACAAAAAAATTCACAACATGTCATAGACAACTTCAAAAATTTCTCTCCAAAATGTAATAGTCTCCACTGAGTAACAAATAAATTGGTGATCCATGGATGCGGATGATCAACCACAGGTGTAAGTTGATATGGTTTTGGGTTGGCACATGGATTTATTACACCGCCACCCAAACTCATGCGAGGTTGCATTTAAATCTGCCCACCGTCCTTTGTTACACTACATTAATGTAGCACAGTCGCCAAGACTAGCCCACTCCCATAACAGCTATGGTGTTCTCTGGAAACTTCATTCCCGCTCTGCCTCCCTTGCACTCATGTTTCTCCCCTGGTGTTATAGAGAACAGCTCTCGAACCAGCGCAGGAAGACGTTGTTCCATTCTCTGTTGTATTGAAATTGCGCCCGGTCTTCACATTTCACAGAGCCCTCTCTGCACTCTGAGGCTCAATTTGCTCAATGAAAATTCCTCTACTCTAAGAGAACGCCCTCTACACACCCTTCAAACTCCCCTGATCTCTCATACTTCCACCACTCTTGCCCAATCTGTCTCCAATCATTTTGTTGTTCAAAAGCTCCACTCTGCTCGGAGGATAATGTCACGCCTTCGCCAGCGTATGCGCTGTAGGAGAGGCAGTAGTCATGGAAAATCCTCTCGCGAGCCCTCCACGTCCATTACTAACTCCTCATCCCCCTCCTCTGATAATTTCATCGGTCGCTATCCTGAAACTAGAAGTGGTCGTGGGCATGGGTGCCATGGGAAATCTCAATTCGAGATGGGCTCTCCCCACATCCCTGCCTCTCAGACCATCTTCCCTGCGCATTCCCAAACTGCCCAATTTCGTTTCCCCTGCTCTCTGAATAGGCCTACAGTCATTGCCACCATCACCATAGAGCTCAAGGAGGAACCATCAACTTCAGATGCTGAGCAGACTGGTGTCGGGATGGATACGAGCACTGTTGACAAGAAAAACACTCCTCCTAATGCATGTTTGAAGAGGAAGGCTCCCAGTTGCAGTGAAAACTAGGACTTAGGCGACTTCAAGCGAGGCTGCTCCAATGACCATGACGACTTCAAGCGAGGCGGCTCCGACGACATTGAAGACAAGAAGGCTGACGTAGATGATTTGTATGCTTATGGTTGTCGGATTGTCGAAGAACCCCCATCCACTTCTCATGATACATAATTTGGTCAAAATTAATAGTTTTTCTCTTCATAGTCTTTCGGCGGAGTCATGTTACTCAGGGCTCTTCATGCTATCTCGTCTATGGTTTTAGTTTTTTGGTCATGACACTGTGTTAATGGTCCAAGTCCAGTTTCCCCTACATGGGCGGCATGTTCTAGTTTGTCTAGCATGGGTTAATGGTCTAGTTTGTCTGGGATGTCTCGTAAACAATATTCCAACATTTTTGCAATGTAAGAATGCCACTATTTTGGGCAAGTTCCGTTGAGGCTGGAACCTCTTTGTGAAATTTTTGTTATATTAATAGATTAATCAAATTCAGAAAAAAAAAATAAAAAAAAATTGTTGATCATAATTCAAGCAAAATAAAAAGATCATCAAATCTGGGAGGTTTTTTTAGTAATTAATAATTTTCGAACAAAGGTTTTCTTGTAAAAGAGATTTATCATCAATTGAAACTTCTTCACGAGGCCTTACACTTGTAACATTAGAAACATTGATGATGTTCTGCGGTATACTTTCGCATTGAGAAAACTGTTCAATTTCACTCCCTGGATAATAGCGACACTTCAAAGTTCCATATGGGAGTGACTATGCCAACAAACCAATACAAATATTTACACTGTAAATTCTATACTCCAAGCCACTTTTGAATATGTGTCAATTTTCTTATCTCTCCAACAAAATGTCAAACTTTACATGTCAAACTATTTTTATGCTATAAATAAACTTTGGAATTAAATCTTAAATCTTTATGCCAAAGTTTTAATAATAAAATTTTATAATTCCAACTGAAAATGTGCAACCAACTCTACCAAATATACTCCACCTTTAAAGACATTTCCAATATTTCTTTAAAATACCAACTTTATCGAGCTTCGTAACTTCTTTAAAATGCTAGCATACTCTAACTCACAAATAAAAATTTTCATTGTATATTTAATTTCGATGTGCCATGACAGTCCTCTGCCCTTCATCATCCAAAACTATCTCACGACTGAAGAAAAGAATATCACCAACATCAATAATATGCACAACTTTATATCAAATATTAGAAATGAAATCGTTATCTGTCAATAGGAGAAAATCAAAATTTCATCAAAGTCAATGCAATGGATCAATGACGGGAATGTATAGATTAATGGTGTGTGGTTTTGTGTACGCATTGCGGCCAAACAAGATCCATGGTTCGAAAGTTAAAAATATAATGGTGAGACATTCTTGGATCGTTGTCTTAAGATTCCTCCTCTGTAATTTGTGGAAGGAGAGAAACATAATTACTTTAATTATCAAATAAATTTAGTCCAAATTGTATGGAAAAGTTCAATGCTAAATATAAGGGAAACGATTCGAGTATAAAAAAGGGATACATAAGACTCAAAATATGAAGGGGAAGAGGCGTTGATCCTCAGTAAGTTCTAGATATCGCAATAAATGGTGGGAACCCAAAATATTCTAATGGTAAGAGCTCGGGCTCCTATTTATATGGATTCTCCATTCCTATGGAAGGATTTGTTAAACTAAATTTTCATGGGGCCTCCAATGGAAACCCAGGACTGACTCGACTTAGTACTATCCTTGGGGATAGCAAGGGTAACACTTTAGAACTTTTTTCTAGGTATTATGGGTGTAATACCAACAATTATGTTGAATCCATTGTATTGGAAAAAGGGTTTCTATTTCCGAAAAGAATGGGTGTTTCTTGTATTCAAATCAGGGGAGACTCATAATTGGTGATCAATTCCTTCTAGAAAATTAATAATTTCTCCCCTTTGTCAAGAGTGGTAAATAGCTAGTGTCTTAAAGACTTGGTTACGTGTATATAGGATTTTATTTTCTCCTTCCCTTATGCAATCACCACTCACAATCGTAGAATGGCAAATAAGGTGGTAGCCTAGTTAACGAAGTAGGGAAATCAAGAGTCCAACCAAGAATTAGCCACTTCGTGGCCTCATCCTATGAGTTAGAGTGATGTTGATCTACTGATAGGAATCATATAGAATGATTGATAGGGGTGATAAAAATAATCACTAAAGGGACTGAGGGGGCCTCTACACCCTCGTCCACATGCTAAAGGAATTTAATAAGTGTGTCAAGTACGATTTATGTTGAAGGAGTGTATCAATATCCTTAAAGAATGAAAGGGTCATATATGGTAGGTCATGTTTTCCAAATTTTTGTTGGATGTGTGAGGTTATGGTAGTAAACGTGTTTGAAGGAATTAATTTTGTAAGTGTGCAGGGTATAAATTTGGTTGTGTCATCCCTTTCCCTTAAAGTTGTGACAATCTCGGAAGGGGCTCAAGCTAGCTCTGGTGGTGCTACAAATTGCACTGAGGTGACTCAAGGGGTGTTTATTTAAGACCTGATTTCAAGGTGGCCTCCTTGGTCAGTTTATTATGTCTTTGTGGTTTTGTTGGAGTAAAATAGGTGGGATTTGGAAAAAAGGGTTGGATTTTCTAGGGAATGCATCGGGCTTCTATATTTTATTAAAATTCTTAAAACCATTTTCAAGGTTGGTCTATGTTCTCTCCTTTTGTTGGTATGAATGTGTTTATGTCAAGTCTATAGGTATGCTCTTGGTAATTACAACCGATTATGTTGATAAAAAGTGAAGAGTTTTGGAGGCAAGAGGAAAGGAACCCATATGCTTACTGATGTTTTACATTCTGGAAAGGGGAATCAGGCCCATTGGTAGGCCTCTTGCGATTGGGTCTAAATTACCATGTTGGTTATTTTTTTGAATAACATTTTTAGATAGCCATTGGCCTTATCTATAGTTTTTCTTTCTCTATCTATTTGCTTAAACACTGGTTAAATATTGGTTATTTCTAGTCAATTTTTTATGATGTTATCCACCCCTCGTTAAGTTTTGGAGCACTTTGGAGCTTTTTGGGGTGGTGTGAAGGTATCTCTTCATGTTGGAGTTGTCTTAGCTGTGACTCTTATGCCTTTACATAATAATACCTTTTTGTGGCAAGTGGAAAATCAATCTATGATATTTATATTTAGTGCAAATAGACGCCACTTTCGGATAGGAAGCTAGTGGCTTATCACAAGAATTAAATTAATAGGCACCGGGATGTTTGGTTGTTTCCACCGTTCTAGTCACATTGGGGTTAGGAGTTTTGTGATAAATTGGCGGCTTTAGAGGGGTTGGTGTTCCTATAAAAGGGTTTTTTTATTTTTGGTGCGTGTTTGCAAATTTGGGTTCCATGCAACATCAACAAGGCCGAGTCCATTTTGATGTAGGGCCACAAGGCCATGTGGCTGAAAACTACTTGGAAAAGTGTGACTCAAGGGAAGCATTGGACCCATTACTAGCTTAATCCCCTAGAAGAATCAAAATTCTCCCTCCCTTTTGTTCTCTGGATAACAATATTCAACATATCACTTTGCTTTCGGAGCAACTTTGACATGAGTCAAATGAGCATAGGGATGGAGTCAATGGTTTCATGAAAGACCTTGAACGAAACTAATGGTGCATGAAATATTGGTTGGATTCTATTTATCATGAACAAAAAATGATTCATGAGTGGATGGAGCGCTTGAAAAATATATTATAACATATGGAAGGACATGTTCAGTATCCTATTAGTCCCCCTCTATCACCGAGTAACACAGTGGACAACCAAAATTCAATGAATTATTTATATTAGGGATGAGTGTCACTTGCATTCGAGTTTTTGGATTTTTTTTGTCTCACTCAACTATCTGTATGCGCCTTTCTATTTTTATTTTTCCGTTGACAATGTGTTTTTTTTATATCTTCTCGATAACAAATTTGGTAGGAATGAGGGAATATTTTTTTTCCGTTCATCTTGTCACAATGTATATTTTATTTGAATTAATAGAGAATACTAAATTACAAAAAGAAAAACAATTGTTAAAGTGTGGGGCTTGAATCCTTAAGACCCTGGAGGGATGGACTTCAGAGGAAAAGGCTTAAGCCTTGTTAACTCATTTGAATTTGGGGCATGAGCATGTGCGAAGGTTGGAGGAATTCAAGTTGTTGAGACATGAGCACTTTATAGGCATGGTTGACCTTAGAGGTTTTACTATGGAGGTTTCAAAGCGGGTGTAAGGAGAAACACCTAGGATTTTATATCCAAGAGAACATGGGATTGTGGGCCATTTATTGGAGTGTTGTTCCTCGGGCATAAATGGTGTATTACATGCAAAGGATGTGATAAGCATATAATTCCCGAAGTCATGGTAGAATGCAGAAATAGTTGAAAACAAAAAAATTATTTATAAGTGGTATATTCACAGTATCAGATATCAGAGTCGTTGTTAGACATATACCACATGGCACATGTGATGTGTGTAGAGGGTGACATGGTGATTTTTTTTCATGTCGCATGGCACCTAGAAAAATCTATTCGATAGGGACATATTTGTAATAAATGAGTGACACATGGCACTCCTAGGGGAGGCCACATAGAGGATGTCATGTTAGTATTGGATTTCCTCTTGGGTTGATGTCATGTTGAATGTCACAGGAGCATATAAGAATTATTGGTTGGTGGATAGAAGCTGACCAACCAGAAAATACCTGACATTAGATGGGAAATTTAGCATGTTCAGGCACTAGACCATTGGCCGATGCAGAGATGTGCCAAATTTCATGAAGGTACAATGAGTCATTCGTGAGACATAGATCATATGCCCAGGTGACGTGTGTAGAGGGTGACATGGTGTATTTTTTGCATGTTAGATGGCACCTAGAAAAATAAATTCAACATGGAAATATGTGCCATAAATGAGTGACACGTGGAACTCCCGGTATATTCGAAATATCAAATACTAGATTCATTAGTGAGCTGTAGACCACATGTCCATGTGACGTGTGCTGAGGGTGACATGGTGCATTTTTTGCATGTCACATGGAACCTAGAAAAATACATTCGATATGCCCATATGTGCAATAAATGGAGGCCATGTAGAGGATGTCATGTTAGTATCAGATTTCCTCTTGTTTTGATGTCATGTAGAAGGTTTCAAGACCATAAGAGTTATAGGTTGGTGGATAGAGGCTGGCCGAAGAGAATAAATCTGACATTAGATGGGAAATTTACCATGTCGAGCAACCATACCACTGGGAAATGCCGAAATGTGCCAAATGTGTTGAAGGTCAAGTGAATGAAAGTCATTAGGCATAGAATTATTATTTTCAATTAATGTGAAAAGGGATTCATGCCTCGCTTCCCCGAGACCCTAGAGGTTTTTGCGTGGAGGCATTAATAGGAATGCTCGATGCTTTGATTTTGGGATTACGTACAAAGGAGGAGGGCGTTTGACTTGAGTCAGTATACTGTGGTTATATATATATATATATATATATATATATATTTTCACATAATTATTTATTTCAATTAATGTAAAAAGGGATTCATGCCTCGCTTCCCCGATACCCTAGAGTTTTTGTGTGGAGGCATTAACAAGAATTCCCGAGGCTTTAATTTTGGGATTACGTACAGAGGAGGGGGGCGCTTGACTTGAGTCTGCATAGTGTGATATATATATATATATACAAGGGGGAGGAAAAAGGAAAGGGGGTTCTCCATATGGTGATGTGGCAAAGCCAATGTGGAATCCACATCAGGATGACAGAACAATAATCTTGCTAAAATATACACTACTAGAAAGGTCTCCACGAGATGAACAAAATGAGGAGTTCTATTGGCTTTCGAGGAGTTTGAAAAAGGTAATAAAATTTAGACCCCATTTCCATATCAATACCTACCTTGGATGTCAGGTTATTAGAATAACTTCCTCCTACCATAATGCAGTCTATGCATAACAGAGATATGTTATAATTACAATATTTTTGGTATCTCTCACTTAGCTTGTGAAAAGAATATTATTAAAAAAAATAATAACAATATATAAAAAAAATTCATTTTATATTTTTTAAATAAAATTATTGTCAAACTTTTAACAATAACAATATTTTAACCATTTCTTTTAATTTATAAAGATGGTAAAAAAACATTGAATAAAAAAAATATAATTTAATATGATAACTTATAAATTAAAAAAAATATGTATTATTCATTTAATTCATTTTATATAAAAATATTAAATTATTTAATAAAATCATTTTATTTATAAAAAAACGTGGAAGAAAAACCCAGCAAACAACTAATAAATCAGAAATTTAGTTCTTAATTTATTTTGTCATAATATTTCCCAATATTCAAAACTCCAATAATTTTTTTTATAACATAAATAGCATGGCCATTAAATTTTTACTTCTTTTATGGTTGTGTTTTAAAATTGAGGTTTCTTTAGAATCAATCTAACCACTGATCTATGAAAGAGAGGGATCAAATCTCTGAAGGTGCAAACCTATTTTTTGAGTGTAAAACTCTAGGAAAGGTTTGAGTCTATAGAGTTTTGATCCCTCTCTATTTCTCCCTTGTCACTCCCTCTTCACCTTTTTCTCTCTATTTATTTCTTCCCCTTCTGACTCCATCTCTCTCTCTCTGCTCTCTCTCTTCCTTCCTCATTCTCCTTTTATCTCACCCCCATCACAAAATCTCTCTCTCTCTCTCCACCCTCCAACTGTGTCATTATCTCCCTCTCTCTCTCCTTCTTTCTCTCCCCACCTCCCCCCCCCACCTTCATATCTATGTACCCTTGTCTCTCTCTTCCAGGTCTTTCCCTATCTCTATCCTCTCCTTTTCTCTCCCTACCCTAGTCTGATATCTCTCTCATTCTAGATTCATCTCTCTCTTATCACTCCTTCTCTCTCCACCTCTATCTCAAAATTTATTTGTTCTCCCAATAATTTATTATGAAATTTTACTCAAAACACAATAAAGAATTTTTTAACAAAACAAAAACATGTAACCTAAACATTTACGGGATGAATACATTAGGGGAGTTTTGAGGTCCTAAAATGGGCCTCCTAAGGAAAATGTAGAATCAAAATTCACTAAGAGAACCAATCACATTTTGAGGATGACATCATCCCTAATGGTTGAGGTGGCATTGCTTGAGTTAAAGGTACTTACTTGTCACACATTCTCAATGGTGGATATAAACTCATGGTTAACCATGGTAGTGCTCTAAGTGGCTTTAAAGTCAAAGTAAAGTATACATAATAAATGTCATTTACACTTTTTGAATAAAAATATATTATTGTGATTTCATATTTCTTGAAAGAAACAATGCTTATCTCTATACATTTATTATATTATATTATTTTATTTTATTTTTATATAGTATATTAATTACATGTTATTATACAAATTAAATAATATAAATTTTAATTAGTAGCATATAATATAATTAAGAATTGTAAATTCATATTTTTTATTTTATTTTAAGTTATTTAAGTACAAATGAAAAAAATGCATTTTATTGTTTAATGATAATGACTTTTTCTTGAAAAATTCATTTTTATTTATAGTCACATCAATACAATTTTTATTAATTTGATTTTGGTACAACTTTTGAATTGAATTTAACTATGGCTAGATGGATTGTGGTGCAAAAAGTGAATTGTAAATTCATAAATATTATTTTATTGGTTTAGCTATTATTTTATTATTTCCTTAGGAGGCCCATATTAGACCTCAAAATTCCCTAATGACTATTGGAATCAATATTCAAGATATACAATTACACACCTATTAAGCTTGTGTGACTTTTTGTCAATGTAGTAGAGAAAAGAATTATTTTGAAAATTTTTTGTCTTTAGATACATAGTTAATGGAATGAGGCAAATTAATATCTCAGATTTAAAAATATAGAATTTATATTTATCTTCGAGGAGAAAAAACAACAATATGTATATATTCTACATCATAGTAATAACTATAAAAATTGTATGCGCTTTGGGAATAACAAATTCATGAATCCAAACGAGAAAATGACCGATATCATATATCTTTAATATTTCTACATGGGAATCTCTAGATATTGAAAAATATGTATTTATCTCTAGGAATTCCCATGAAATATATCAATATCAACTAAAAAGAAATTATAACCTTTTGTCTTTTAGATTTAACTAACAATGTTTTAAAATTAAATTAAATTAAGTATTTGTAAAATATTTTTTATTTTGAAATAAGTTATGGTTCTTGGGCATGTGGGATTGATAAGCCATGTAGTATGGCCATGGTATTGTAACATCACAATTAAAAGCCTAGATACATAACATAATAATCAAAAGCATAAATAGCCCATGAGTATTGATAAACCATGGTATTAGCCCATGGTATTATTTTTTCTTCCTCATCTCCCTCTTTCTCTCTCTCTTTCTCTTATGGCTATTGACCCATAATATTGCATAAAAACCGATTTAAAATTTAATAATATTCATGATAAATTCATAATTAAAAATTATATTATCAATACACCAAAAGTCACCATAGAATTAAACAAAGAAAAAGCGAGGACAACATCCAATAAGGTCAAATTGTTGATTGCGCAAAAATTTCCCCAACAACATAAGTGGCATGTTACAAAATTATGTGCGGCATCCTAGTAGATTAAACGGAGTACGAACAAAAGGTAGTTGTGCACTCGAGCAACATTCACATTTGTTTGGGCTCATGGAGAATTTATTACTTTAACTAGAGTAAAATTTTCCACCTTGCAAGTTTGATGTGAGCGCATCACCTAAAGAAAATTCACATTGTTTAAGATCCCTGGGGATCTTGTAAATTCTACGAGTAGCTCTTATTTTATCCCATTTATTCGTATAAAATAGATTTTTATAGATTTTGTTGTAAATACAACTATCCTCATTCTAAAGGAATGCGGGTCCATTGTGTTGTTAGGGTTGTTTGGATATTTTTCATAAGAACCTTTGTAAATATGGGCAAGTGTGTAGGTTAGGTGGTAATAAATTTAGGACATATGTCCCGGTTACATGTAGATGTTTGTGTTCATGAAAATGTATGTGCTAGGGAAGAATTTTTTTAGAAAGGTAGGTAGGAATGAATTTTGTTAGAGAAGGTAGAAAGTAGAGGGCTGAAGAAAAAGCAGTGCGAGAGAAGTGAGCTTGCGCATTTTTCCTCTTTAAATATTCTCTTTTTGTTTGATGGAATTGATGTGATTAACATTTACTATATTTCATATCCAAATGCATACAAATTTATAGTGGAAACTTCTGATTGAATATAGAATGTGGTCATGGTATTTGTTAGGGGTTAAAGTTCTAGAGTGAATAGTGGAGAGAATGAGCTAAATTTCCAAATATCAAATTCGATTGAGTAAGGTCGAATGTTGTAAATACCTTTACTGTCCGTGGGGATTTTTTATCGAGCCTATCGAGAAGAAAAGCTCCTTTGTTTTGAATTGAGGGATGTATGGAGGGTAGGACTCTATGTGAAATTATGGACACTAGGGCTTTATGAGATGAACATTATAAGAGGTCATCACTATTGATCTCATTATTGTAGGGTGATTTGAGTGAGAAATGTTGCATGAACGCAAAGAACTATAGTTGGCCACGGAGGATTGTATAGGCAAAAGAATAAACATAGAAAGAAATTGTGAGCGTGTTTAACACAGGTGCGATATACGAGTTGATTTTTCAAAAGGAAAAAATGTTGGCTCGGTCATGAGTTGGATACATAAATTTAATCCTAGAATTATACCAAGTATGAGAATCTTGTTTCCTTTAGTGATATGGAATAATTGTTACATGGGAAGGAGAAAATTGTAGAGAATAAAGTGGAGGGCATGAGTATGAAGAGGATTGTGTTGGAAAATTAATCTCAACCATCGTGTTAAATGAATGATAGCGGGCATATCTCAAGTAAATGTTTTGGAGGTTGCGGAATAGGTTTCGCAACTATTATTTACTTTTGCAAAGTTGAAAAAATTGTGTTCACCCATAATGTGTTAAAAATGTTAGTTTTTTCATGTATTAATGAATTAGAAATGTATTTTTAATTAACAAAGCATGTAGAAGTATTATGCATTATGAGATGTAAGTCTGAGATCTTAGTAAAAGGTATTATTTTATTGTTTTATTCTTTTATTATACAAATGACATTATGGCGGAGGCCTTGAACATTTTACATCCTTTTATAGTAGATCCTAATATTAAAATAGACGTCAAAGAATGGTTTTGACATATATCGGAGATGTTTGATGAGGAGGCCATACGCATCCACCATAGGTGATGCGAGAGCAAGCGGCCCTTACATTAAGATCCTTTGCTCTTGACAAATGTCAAGACTCGGACGGTGGCTCTGGCGAATTCTATGTACATTTCTTCGATATCATGGAAAATGAAATTGCGAGGTGGTGGAACATGGAATCACCGGGCCATATTTCGGTGAACATGAACTCTACTTTTATAACGCTCCTTCCCAAATGTTGGAGTCCTCGAAATTTCTCGGATTTAGACCTATTGCGCTATGCAATATATTGTACAAGATAACATCTAATATTATAGAAAAAGAGTGAAACTTTATCTAGGCATATTTCCAAGAGGAGCAAATATGGCTTCCTTAAGGGCCGATCCATACACGATACGCGCCATAGCACATGAGATCATGCATTTGATGCATACTACTAAGAAGGAGCGGCTAATGCCGAAAATAGATCTATTTAAAGCCTATGATACATTGGATTGGTCTACATCAAATTGGTTCTCCTCAAAATTGGACTCCCTATTGAGTGCTCGATGGATCATGGCTTGTATCCCATCGGTAACATATGTTGTTATTATTAATGGTGCCACAGGCCAGTTCTTCGAGCTCGAGAGGGGAATACGACAAGGCTTCGCACTATCTCCTTTGATATTCATTACATACTTTGGATGGTTTCAGCAAATAAGTGCGGATAGTGAAATTGGCCTCCCACTTCATATTCGTTTCTCATTCTCCCGACGGTATGCATCACCACTCCTTTTCATGGATGACATACTTATTTTAGTCAAATAAATAGGAATCATTTTTTTCTACCTTCATTATATCTTTGATTCGTTTTGGGAGGGCTTAGGATTGTGGCCATCAATAAAAGAAAATCTCTACTCATATACGAACATGGAGATGAACGGGAGATATTTTGTGCAAATCTCATAGAGCATACAAGTTAATCACGTATCCGGGGTTTTAAATTATACGGGTTTTTCATATCAAGATGTGTGGATATGGAGTAAAGGACTCGATGTGGTTAGTAGGTAAATTTAAAGCTAAAATACACAAATGATCACACCATTGACTCTCTTTGGGAGGGAAGTGGTTCTCATACAAGTTATTACTATCATAATACATTGTCTACGGGGCAGATATATTATCTCCCTAGAGAGTTGTCTTGCACATACACTAGATTATGACAAAATTCTTATGGGGTGGAGCGAATAAAAGAAACCGGGGATACATTTGATCAAATTTGAGAAGTTATGCATGCCCAAGCGGATGGGGGGGGGGGTGGGGTATCACGAATATACACTTTTTCAATAGGGCTCTTATGTTTAAATCCCTTTGGCGAGTTTGTTGGAAATGGAATATGGAACAGCATTATATATGCCAAATATTTGAAAATGAATCTCCTTCAGCTAATGCGCGAATCATTGCCCTGATATACATCAGGCATATGGATAGGATATAAGAGATTTTACATTTATTTGCGGACAATGCTATGGCTATTCGGTGATGGAAGGAGTATAGTTTTTGGTAGTGACAAGATATGCGGGATGGGAAAATATTTCCTCCCTAATCGATTAATCCATAGGCTCACATAGCGGGGTTTATGTTTTTCAATCAACTTATACAATACTAGCTACAAAGGCTCCCATTCTAAAAAGCGCATCAAATGTTTGGGCTTAAGAGGCGGCTGTTGAGGGACGGCTAGGCGAATATGTAATGAAATTCAAAGTGTCGGTTTAACTTACAATAGAGATTGGGATAAGATTATATGGGATGGAGTTTTGAAAAAGGGTAACATTGTGGTTCGGGAGGCATACATATCCCTTATATCCTGAGGGAATGCAGCCAGCCCGAAATGATGTTTCGAGGCGATATTTTGAGACGATCCATACCCACCAGTTTCTCTCTTGGGTGGCTAGTGTGGAGAGAAACGAATCCTCACATGGGATGCACTAAATCGCGAGGATTCATGGGATCGAGTAGATGTGTACTATGCAAACAAAGTGAGAGATTGTGACACGTATTTTCTATGAATTCACATTGGAATTACTGAGATATGGAAATTGTTGGCCCCATATTATTAAGCCCTCATGGAGATCCTACGAGACTTAATTAATATAGTGAAAGGTGGGATATGGTAAAAAGGGAAATAAAAATCCATGCCTTTCTACATCATATGGAAATCTGGTTGACCCGTAATAGAATTATCTTTGAAGAAGTTTGTTTTTCAATTTAGCGGATACAGGGGCCATCATAAATTGGTTTGAGCATCGGGAGGAGGTGACCACACCACCGGCATACCGTTATAGAAGGATCATACCACATGACGTTTTCTACGCCGGTGATATTTTTTGATGGTGTGTGCGGGAGGGAAAAATGGAAATTGGTTTTGGATAAAGATATCGGATTAAGGCTCATCCATATATCTTTGAATGCTAGGCCAAGACACAAACACTATGGCGAGAACTTATAGCACTCTAAGTGGGCTATATATTGGATACAATTTGACGATTAGAAAACGCACACATATATGGTGATTCCAAGGTGATAGTTGGAATATTCAACAAGATATCTCTCCAGTACCCCTATGGCACGGGGTTGGATACGAGAGAATTTAGAGGTTATAGGGAATTACTAGAAAAACCTCTAATTAGTGACATGTACAAGCAATTAAATACAAGAGCGGACAAACTTTCCAAAAAGGTTTGGATATGATTTTGGAGATTATGAGGTTGAACAATAACTACATGGAGACCGAGTTTGGACCTCTGCCATTCCATCCCAGGATGGGTGGTTAACATGGTTTAGTGACCCCTTTTTTCTATTGTTTCCTTTTTTCCTACTTTTCTTTGATAGCGGAAGTAAGCGTGGGATACTGCGGTTGTAGACAAGCGAGCGAGTGAAGAAAGAACCGGGAACAAGTCCTAATAAATGAAACTGCTTGACAAAAATGGGAAAATAAACTACTAGAACAAGTGAAGACATCATACAACGAGATTTGGCAAGCCAGCGGATGGGATATTTAAAAGTTTATTAATTATTACACGGTGAATAGAATCATAAGTCTATCTACTACAAGAATTCGGGAACATGGTTCGGGATCATATTTAGCGAAGAGAGTGAAACGGGGACGGAGTACCACCGTAATCACATGCGGAGGATCCATTATGCAGTTTTTTTAAGATAAATTCCTAACAAAGATTAGATAAAATTGATATTTTCTTTTTTGATAAACGGGATGATATTATCAAATGAGTAATTATGCTTTTCATTTTGAAAAATCAGCGAGAAAATGGGGCTGCCAAATCGAAATGTTGTTTTTAAAAATCCACGAAGATGTGTTATAACTCACGGATATACGGCTTGGGTTAATGACTAGCCTTTGTGATAGGATATAGTATGGGTATGAGATGATATCCACTTGGGATTCCTCATTACATTCGATATATCAATGCTTCGCAAAATGTCTGCTTATTTTTTCAACTAACAATGTTTTTCCTGCGAAAAAAAAACCTCCATATGAATGTATTTCATGTTTTGAATTTATAATCAAAGTATATTTTGTCACAATATCTTTAGAAATTTCATGTGTGAATTTCTTGCAACAACTATGTTTTACTCTATTCTACTATGAGTAAATTTGTTTGATTTTTGCTCCATTATAGTTGTCTAATTAAACAGTTTAAATCTTTACCACTTTGTTTTTGAAGGAAGATTCATATTTTTTAATTTATGCCAGCATGTTGTCTCGATTATAACTTCTGCTGCAACTCATGTTGATGAAGCATCCTCTATATTTTTAATATTTCTACCATGATATTAGAGTTGGCAAAAATTTATCACTATAAGCGAAAGTTTTTTTACAGAATTACATGATTTTTTTAAGCCATTCTCTTTTGAGCATATTTACCACCAAGGAGAAAGATTTTTTTTTTTACATTATGAGAATGGCGGGAACAAGCACAAGCTTGCATAATCCACAAATACCTCAGCAATGGAAAAAAATTACGACTATTGGGCTATCAAAATGAAGGCTTCTGTTCTTCATAAGACATTTGGGAATTGGTGGAGAATGGTTTCCAAGAACAGTAGATGTCGTAGCATACAGTTGACTGACCACAGTGAGAAGGATTTTTGGGGACAATAGGAAGAAGGACTGAAACTACCTCTTCTACGTATTTCAGGTAGTTCATGAAAGTATATTCCCAAGAATTGCAGCAGCCAAAAAGTCTAAGAAAGCATGGGATACCCACTGGAACAACCTTCAACACATGGAAAGGTGAATACAATAAAACTAAAAATGCTAAGAAGAGATTTTGAGACAATTTTTATGAAACGATCGAGAATGTAGACTCATTTTTTACATGTAATTAGATAGTTTACTCTGATGGTGGTACACTTGAGGAAAGGATAATAGTTGAAAAATTTTGAGAAGTGTGCCAACAAGATTTGATGCCATTGTTGTGGACATAAAAGAGACAAAGTATCTCTCATAGTTTCGGTGGTTGAATTTCATGCATCATTGATTTCTCATGAACATAAAGTGAACAAAACAATAAAATCCTCACATTGGAGCATGCCTTCAAGCCACGAGTTTCATTTAGTCAAGGTAGAGGTCGAGGAAGATTAAATTATAGAGAAGAAGGAAGAAGCCCACAAAAAGAGGTGGAAGAAGCGGCCCTTGAAGCTCAAGTGGAAGGGAAGCGACGTGAAAATCAAAAGTCAAGGCCAGAAGCCAAAATCAAGCACAAGGTCAGATATATGATAAATATCAAGTTCAATGTCATTATTGTAAAGAAATGTGATCATTATACAAATGAATGTATAAATAATAAATAAGACATAAGTAGCAAACCAAGTGAAACTCTGTAAATAAAAATAAGAACCATGATAACATGTGTTTTTATCTTGTAATGGCACAATGAAAACAAGCGGATGTATGGATTCTGATTCAAGGTGTAAGCAACCACATGATTGGGAACATAAAATGTTTTCAAATTTAGATGAAAGTGTTAAATATGAAGTGAGATTAGGGATTGATAACTAAATCTATCTATGATGGGAAAAGGAAGAGTCAACATTCTCACAAACAAGGGAGAGAAGAAGTATATTCCATATGCTTACTTTGTCCTTGGTTTGAAGCATAACCTCATAAAAAGAGTTGGACAAATCATGCAAAGGCTACAATGTATTTTTCAGAAATAATGTGTACAATTTTGGATAAGTCTCCAAGCGAAAAACTCGTTACAAAAATTTAGATGATAAACAATATCATCTAAACCTCCTACAGGCTGAAATCAAATTTGAAGGAAGAAAGTGCTCAAGCACAACTATAAGCAAATTCACAAGAGAATGAAAGAAAAGTTGTAGTTTTCACACAAGTATACTTTCAAGAAGCGATTAAAGATTAAAATTGGTTATGGAATTTGATATTTGGTCATCTAAACTTTGGAAATTTTAATTTGTTTCATAGGAAAGGAATGGTGAAAGGATTTCGATTTATAAAAAATCAAACAACTTGATATGAAGGATGCATGTTGGACAAACAACATAGAGAATAATTTCCAGCATTAAATTCAATAAGGAAAGACACCTTTAGAGATTGTCTATTCGGATTTATTTGGACCAATGTAGACACCATTAATTGGTGGAAGCTATTATATTTTGAATTTCATAAATGATTATACAAGGAAGACACGAGTTTACTTCCTAAAACAGTGAAGTGTTTGAATGCTTTCCCAAATATAAATTTCTTGCTTGGATGAAAAATTGACACTACACTTGAAAGTCTTGAGGGCTAATAGAGGTGGAGGATAAATCTCAAATGACTTCCTACGTTTTTGCGGGAGCATGGAATTTAAAAGAACACTACAAGGAAAGGACCCTCTAGCGGATGTTTTTAAGAAGCCGTTATAAAAATGGCAGGATATCCATTTGTAGTGGAGGTCACTAAAGGATGTTGGCATGTGGAGGTTTTTTATGGTTAATATTTTTAGTGCGTTTCTCATCATAAAATGTACTAGTGTGTTTTATGAAAAATGTATAGTGTGTTTTATGAATTGGCACCTTTGAGACATCGTTCTCTCCATGCAAACATTCCCGATTACATTTAAGTACTCCGGCGCACAGTGCTCTACATACAAACGTCCCAGAGTGTGTCTCAGTAATCCGATTGCCAGTAACGATGTGTGGTGCGCCATTGATAAAATAACTTTGTGTTTCAAAATCGGCGCATTAGAAAAAGAAAGGGACCATTAAAAAAAAATATGGGCACGTAAAAAACCTCATTTCTTTGCTTCGGTGCTCAGGACCTCTCCAAGTCTGGAGTGAGTTGTCTTATGTGAGGCACTTTCTGGAAATATATTAGCTTCCATTGCATTATTTGTCATCCATTGCTCATTGTTTGGAGTTATAATTTTTGAGAAACGGTGGGAAAATTTCCTTTTTCTTTGAATTCGTCAACAAGGATGCCTCATCGACACGCAAATGTACATGTAATCTACTTATTTCTAAATATATAAACCTTTTAGTGGTTTCAAATTTCAAATTAAATTAAAATTAACTGTTTTTTTAAATAATTTATGTGCGGTCGTTCGAGCCATTCGTCTCGCACCATTTCCGAGTGTTGCACCTTAAATTTATAGGCCACACACTTGAACGGTGTTAATAGAAAGCGCACGGGTTTGATGCAGTACCGATAAAATATGCATCGATAAAATTTTAAAAAATAACATGACGGGTGCGGTCATTTCTAGGGCCGTGTGCAGCAAATGTAATGTTGTCGGGAGGGCGGTGCATTGGTAAAACTAATTGCCTCGGGCGGATAGTTTGGTCAACACACCCCCGATAGTAGTACATTTAATCGTGTGGTCATTTATAGGAATGCATTTTTTGACTATGTATTGTTATTTGAGAGGTGTGTTGACCAAACTATACGCATTGGTGTGGTTAGTTTTGTTGATGCCACGGAAAATATTTCCTATTTGCGCGGTGTGCGAGCATTATTCATGCGCACTAGGTGAAGTGACAACCAAGTAAAGTACGCATCGGTAACGGTGTGTTCATGATTTTAGAATTACTGTGATTTTTTTTTAAATAAAAATTATATATAATATACATATTTGTAAATACATTTCTCATTTAACAAAAAAGGTATTTAATATGAGAATAATTCGGTGACATCAATGCGGAGAGAAAAGGGGGAAAAAGCAAGAGCATATGAAGGACCATTATAACATGATTCGATTTATGCGAGGAAGTAGGAGAGGAGAATTTTTACCCTTTTTTCCCTATGCAGGAAGCCACCCGGTTTCTCCCTAGGGAGGTAGGCCTCCTCGAGTCCTACGAGGAGGCTGCGTCCTTGCGAGCACAATGGGTTATTCGTCGCTTGATCTACGGTTGGGATGCCCAAACGGGCTTTGCGGGTGGTCTTGGGTGGTGGTACAATCCTTTGAGGGGCATATATTTTATTATTGGCCTATCTAGGAGAGGTAGTATTTTCCCCCAATTCCTAGATGTCTCTATCGGTGTCTGGGTTAAGTCGCAGCGTACTCGAAAGATATAAATTAGGGACAATATATTTTTCTCCCGTAGATTTTAAGTGTCGATGGTCCGTTATGCATTGTTTTGTTGTGTCAAGGAGCAGGGAGTCTCTCACTACTATTGATGACCATTTCACACTATACTAGGGACGGGAAATGCATTAGTTTCCCACTTTTATTTTTATGTTGATTCTTTATTCTAGACACCATGACTTGTGAGATGGTCTACGATTTTTTGCGACAGGTTTTACATCATTAGATAGATGCTCGTTCTCGAGGAATTTGGGAGGTTGACCTTCCCTTTCTCTTGAGGAGTTATTTATTTATTTTTTGAGAGGTTCTTTTTTGCGGAGACAAGACCTACTTTTTGTTGAGCTAGTGAGATTGATGTCACATGTACGGATGAAGATGCGCGGGTGCGAATGATGCCCAGGGGAGTACGTATAACTATCCATCTAGGATATGCGATGCACTAGAGAGTACATCCGGTGTTGATGATCACTCCTTTAGGATGGTGCCATGTTCGTAGGCCGGTTTGGATTAGCGAGGGCCTACTGACATCCACTTCACGGGATGAGCCACGAGATGCGGGGAGGTAATATTAGTTTTTCTTTAAATTAATATAGTTTCATTTTATTGTCTTAATTAATTAATTAGAATAAAATTTATTCTAACATTCTTTAACTTGTTTATAAATTGTTTAATGAAATTGTCTAATTATTGTTATGTACTATATATTTTTTAGATATTGTACATTCATTGGGGAGATGATTCCACCCCTTTAGATGATGCAGGTGTAGAAACGACGAGGAGATGGTAGAGGTAGCCAAAGCGGGGTGAAAGACCGATCCTCGAGGTGTAGATACCTATCGGGTGGTGCGGCATAGGGCGGATACTCGATTTGGGATGGAGCTGAAGCGTGAATGTGTCGACTCTCGGTTGATGAGGGGAGTACCTGTTAAGATCGGTGATCGTAGGCTCACATAGCTCTTGAGAGACATGCCCCGCGATATGATGACCCTTATGCATCATATCGTTGGAGCTATAGAGTATTGATGGCTAGGAGAGATAGGAGTCATGGAAATTCACGACGGAAGTAGCTCATGCGATGATCGTGATCACGAGGGGAGTGATCATCATTCTAGTACTCCACCTCCTCCTCCTTCACCTTGTGAGATATCATGAGAAGCCAACATCAAGTCCTGAATAATAGGCACCTTCTAAACGATCGCACCATCTTAACGAGGAACCTAGTCTTGAGAAGACACGGTCATCAAATAAGAATGCAATTGATCTTGAGCGTACGATTATACAACGGGTGATACCATGCATTGAAGCGAGGCAACACCATCAACGACTCATCGACGAGGCAACTCCTTCGCAGTGCACCATCGATCAACGGGCGCCTTGTGAGTAAGACTGCATCTAATCGGGAGGCACCTTACGAAGTAGGCGCACCATTTGATCCGCAAGGAACATCATATATCTAAACGCAGAGAGTGCACCATCGATTGAGCGGTGTCGACTAGTACTAGTATTGATGTATTACGACCAGATATTTGACATTTATATACAATTATATTACGATTGTCTATTTTTTACATTATATCTATATCTATATATATATATATATATATATATATGTATGGTGTATGTATTTTATCTTTATGTTGATGTACTTATAAAACATATTTGGTGTTCATCATAGTCATCTGTAATATTGTTACATCATGCTAGATATGTTCATTTAATGTGCTTGAGATAGATGTGTATGTGATAGCAGGTTATTTGACATGGGATGTATATTTGATTTTTTTCTTATGATGATGTTGTACAATGCTTGTTTTTGTTAGATGATCATGATCATGATGATTAGATGATTTTAGCCAAATTGAATGTGTATTTTAGAATATGATGTTTGTACGATGGTTATCATCATCACGATGTTTATTTTTAATATTAAATCATGATATTGATTAAATATTATGTATTAGTAATTGTATAAAATTGTGTAATTCTAATTGTAATTTTATTTATCGTGATTGTAATTCCAATTTTAATTTTAATTTTAAAAATTGTATAACTTATATATAAAATATTTGTAAAATTGTAAAATTGTAATCATAATTCTAATTCTAATTTTAATTGAAATTGTAATTATATGTAAAATTTTAAAATTGTAATTGTAATTTATGTAAAATATTTGTAAAATTTTAATTGTAATTGTATGTATTGTCATGATTCAATTTTTATTAAAATTGTAAAATTTATAAAATTGTTAATTTTGAACCATAACTACCATAAGTAAAATTTATGTCTTAAGTATTGTTCAATTACCATAATTGTAAAATTTTAAATTTGTATGAATATAAATAATTGTAAAAATATTAAATCTAGAATAATATGATTTTATGTAACATAATAAACTATAGAAAATAATTCAAATAGATTCATGTTTAGAATTATCATTATTAATCAGTAGTTGCATTATTTTAGGATTGACATAATATAAAATAAGAACTTGATACGATGCATTGTTTCGAGATCAACATAATTGAAAATTATCAAAGTGAAATGATTTTAACATTAACACAATGAAAAACAATTAATTCAAAATTCATATTATAACATTTCGAAAATAAGAGTCTTAGTTATAAGGTTAAGTCCTCTTGTTTATAAACCATCTTAAATATTATAAATGATGAAATAACAACTTTAGCATATCACTCTCGTTCCCATGATCACCCTCATTATCTTTTATTGCTTGGCATGATAACACTATTGTTCTCAAAAATATGTTTTGATCATAGCGTCATGTCTAATACAAACCACAAATCCCTATCCAGAGACATACGGGTAAAAAATAAATGGTTCTGGAGTGTTGGGGAAAACATAAGGCTCCTTAGCTTCATCCCACATGTTCTAGATTTGATACCTATCGGCCTACTATCCGATCTTCCTTTACATTATTCCGATCAAAGGTGTACCACCACTTGCACCTAAAAATAACACATTGGAAAGAAGAGAAGTCCACTTCAATGATCTCTTGTTTATTTCAACGTAACCTAACATCCCTTGTACTGAGCTTTGATCATGGTGGCTAACTCGTAGATTGATTGAACTTGACTTCCACTCCACGAGTCTTGTGCCATGTATCCATCATCGTTATTTTAAATGCAAAATGGTGTCAGTATGCCCACATAGATGGGAATAAATGCAACTATAAAAAAATAAAAATCCTTAGTGTTATGTGTCTTATAATAACTTAAGCTGTTAAAATATGAAATATTGATGCTACATTTCAAAGGTGAATTAAGTTTTAAAATGTACATAAATATGTGTGTAGTTTGCATGATCCTAGTTGCTTGCTCCTTTTCTTACATGGGCAATGGTGATTGCCCATATTTCTCTTTGACTTAGTAACAACCCAGCCCAAACAGGGGCGAATCAGGTGGCATATTTTCTTTAAATATGAAGATAAAACTGCACCTACTACCATTCAGCATTGAACTCTTTCCTCCTCACTGTCCATTTCATCCTCTTAAACATTTATTAGACTGCAGTTATCATCACCTGCAGTTCTAAAGAAGAAAAATTTATTGTTGCTTCAAGTTTTGCATTCAGTTGGTGAAATAAAGGCTAACCCATATAGTGCACATGCTGTTATAAAATATTACATATGTAAGGTTCAACATTAATATTTACTCAGGATGATTTGAAAAGGAAGATTTTCTTAAGTGCTTACTTTTATTTTCAAGTGCTTTCCATTAGTTTGGATGCTTCCCATATGTTTTTTATTAATGTCTCACTATCATCTAAATCCCCACCCCAATATTTTGTGATCTTGCAATGATGTACTCACACTCACACCTGCTTGAGAAGACTCTTGCTCATATTGCCCTCTTTGTTGACCTCGTTTCTCACCCAATTAAACCTTTCAATTTATTTCATGTATCTCTAAAAAGAACATCTGGTGACAAACCACCCCAAATAAATTTCAACCTCCCTCCTCTCTAATTGGATTGAAAGATGGTGCAGTCCTTTAGAAGCACAAGTGGCGGTTCATTACGAAAATATGTAATAATCTCAACTATGTCTTTACCCTGTGATTATTGCCATATGAATCTCCTTGTGTGATCATACAACATAAAAATGTGATCAAATTTGTTGTAGTGGTCCTAGATCTTGGAGAAGTCCTTCTGTTCCCCTGTGCATGAGCAAAGATAATAGATCTTTTAAAGTTATAACAATAATGAATAATAACATAAAATTAGTTATGTTTTATGATCCATGAGATAAAATTTATTAATATAAAAAATAATGAAATCGTGCTTTTCATGTTATACATAATCTTAGAAGATTCAAATTGTCATGTGATTTCAACCCAGATAAATGGCCTTCCCACCGGTGAAGCAACGTCATAGTGAGGCCCATATGGTATTTCCTCACAACCTGTTCTAACTTCCTTACCAATGTCATCTTTTAGCTCATGGGATGTCACCTTCTTTGGAAATATGAATTGGAGGACTAGCTTCCTCATGATCTAGTACTTTATAACCATCTTGGCCAACATTTATTTTTAATTTTTGAAGTAATAAGATGTTTTCTAACATCTAATGTGTGTCATTTGTTTCGATGATATGTTCCTCGATAAAGAAGATAATTTTTTTAAATATTTGAATGGGATCTAATATGTGGATAACCTTAGGATGCTCCCAATATGGGAGGTTATAAAACATAGATTTCCTTTCATCTGTTAATTCTCAACATATGCGTTAAAGAATTACGGATCATCAAACATTGGCTCTACATTTGGAATCAAACATTTACTGAACTCCTTCCTCAACCTACCCTCTATATATCTATGTTCCAATTTGGTGTCATTATTGCCGGTGATTTGGGTTCTCCCCGTTTACCATTAAAATAAGATTTTGGTCTTATGTAGGGTGTTCTTACGGGAGGAATACCACTGGAGAGCGATCATCCACTTTCTTTCATAGGTCGTTGGACCATCTAAGGTTATAGAAGGTCCATAACATTTACATTCATAATATGCTCTTGTTACAAGACCTTTGAAATTATTGTATACACAATATGCATGGCACATTAAAGAATATCATGAAAATCTTATTCTGATGACTCAAATAACTAATATGCAAAATAATATTGTTATGTATATAAAAAAGTCAACAAACATGTAATTTACTAAGAAAAAATGTTTGAAGCACGGATAGTCATATTTCGTGTAAGAAAATATATACAATGTAAAGCTCATCCTCCTATTGCCATAGGGTCTTGATACATGTCTACATTTCTGTCTGTAATCCATTATTCATCTACCAATGGTTGTAAGTAGACATCCATATTCTTCACTTCTCTTCTACCAAGGACTATACATTCCAACATAAGATGCTCATTCTTCATGGAAAACCATGGGGGATCATTGTTCATTAATCCTCTTCTTAGGAAAGAAATAGAATGGATGAACTGGAGGGAATATGGTTTTGACTCAACTCCATGGCTATCACAATTAGTAGACTTCGTACTTCATCCTTGAATATTTTGGGCCATGTATCCTCTATATGCTTCATGGCTATTGAATCTTTGTAATTCCCATAACTCCCAATAACTTCTTTGTGAGGCATTCCATACTATAGCTAACTCTTTGCAATGAAAGAGCCTTTGAATCCTTGGGATTATGAGCTGTGCCTCAATATCCTAAAAAGGAGGATCATGTGATTTACCCTTCCCTTTTTTACTTTTATACATGTTCTTCTTCCTCTGGTAATTCTTAAGTTGTGTAATTTTGGTTTTTAGTCAAAAGAATTCTAGGGGTAACCACAAACCTACAAAATCTAAGATCTAGCCTTCTTAGGGATTGAGAGGGCTCTTATCTTTAAAGTTTAACTTTGTTTTAATTTGTGAATATTAGGCTAGTTATGAAAGTACAATTTTTGGTTTTGTTTTGGTAGATTTGGTGGGAAAATTCACTTAAAAGGATGGATAGTGGAAAATCTATTTTTTCCATTGGGGTATGGAGTCAAATCAAGCTGAAACTGGGGACTAGGATCGGAGGAAAAAAAGGTCAAATATATTCGAGGAAAGATAGATAACCTTGGAGATCTTGGAAAGTTGTTTTTGTGAGGTAGTATGATCGGGATAAAGGGCACCTAAGAATCCTTAAATGCGGAAAGAAAGTAGTAGGGAGATCAAGCAGAGAGAGGGGAGCAATTAGGGAGTTCCCTACTGCTGGAAATCGAGAGGAAAACATATAAATGATAACTAGTTAAAAACAAGGTGCTCTTAACAAATCCATGTGTCTCCTAATTACTTGTTTGATTTCTTATAAATATATTAGATGCATGTAACGAAAATAATTAAAAGTGAAGAAAATAATTCACTCAGTAATATCAGGAATCCTAAAGTATGAAGCCAATTTTCTTTGTTCCATTGTCTCTCAAAATTTTGATACATAAACTTTAAAGTCGAGAAGAAATGACTGTAGTCCAACAATTTTATTCTACACCAAAATACTTCTAAAAAGATGAAGTATTTATACATAATGTTTTACAAATATCCTAGAATACTTCTGAGGAATTATCTTAGGAGAATAAAATATCTTTATAATAAAAATAGAGACATTTGCTTAACAAATCAACAAGCTATCTATTTTATCCATAAGAAATAAAAGCAGGTTTGAGGATAAGAAATTGTTATACCGTGTCCTCTTTGTGGGCCTTTAGATATTTTAAAGTATTTGACTTGCCTTATCGATACTCTTTCCTCGATACTCTTTATTCACTTATACTCTTTAACTGATACTCTTTAACCCTTAGTCAAAAAAATCTTTAGCTGCGTAAATAAAATTTGTTTTGAGTGAAATTTAGAAAAAAATCTTTTCTTTGCTTGTCTTTTATCCTTCATAACAAATCATTAAGTAGTAGCAATCCTCATTTTTAGGAATATGAATATTCTTTAATTTTCTAAAATTCTCATCAACTTCAGGTATATCTAGCAAAGGTTGGCTTAAGCTGAAAATAGGTGTTTGATCTCATCATAAATAAAATCAATCTTCAAAACTCTTGATAACACTTTTCTTGTGGGGATGCCTTGACTTCTTGGCTTATTTATAATTTCCTTCGCAAATTCTCTTATTTTCTTATCATAATCATTTTGAGGCATTAATTTATCATTAATAACCATGATATCAAGATGTCCTTTTTGTCTCGGTTCTGAACGTAACCATAAATTTAGTTATGGTAGTATTCATACCTTCATATTTTTCTTCAATTTGCCTCATCAAATTTCTCCTTGTTGTGACCTTTCTAATTTCTAGGAGAGTAAGGTCTTGTCTATTTTTGAGCTCTTCCAACTCATCTATTCTTGTTGTTAATGAAATTGATTAGCCTTACAACTTGTTACTGGTTTGTTAGCCAAATCGGTTTGGGTCTTTGAATTTCTTCTTGGGCCCCCAATAATAACTCTCTTTGCTAAAAAATTACCTTAATTGAAGGCCATACATGGTGGATAGCTAATGATATAATTCCAAAAGGTAATTTTTGATGTATGAAATATACGATCCTTGATTAATTCTTTTTGCGACTTTTTTGGCTCTTCACTCATTCTGTTGGAATTTTTTTCATGTATCTTAGCATTTACCTCCACGGTTATTTGACTTTTCAGATTTTCAACCATTTTTTTCAATATTTTAATCTCATTTGTCTTTAAAGACATATCTTCCATTTCTTTCATATTTGTTGGCATCATATGTAGGTTGTCTTCTTTGTCTTTAAATGATTTAGTGGGTGATGTAGTGGAAGAAGTCACTCACGCACTATAGTAGCCGGTGGTTCTTTGGGTGCCAAATTTATCCTAAAGTTGAAGCCTTGCTATAGTATTAATAGGATAATTGTAGGAACCGCTGGTTCTTTTATTGCCTCCTTTTCTTTGACAAGTTTGTCCATACGTACTTCCATCTCCTTAATGCGGGTTGTTAACTAAGAAATAAAATCATAATTTCATATTTTTCATTTTGTTCATGTATGACATCCTTTTGTTTGGGGATGCTCACTTTGAGGAAGCTTGAGTTGTTTCCTCAAAGTTTGCTATATCCTCGTTTTTCCTTTTTACCAATGCTTATAACTGCTTTGATATTTGTAGGACCATATCCTACCTAAAATAACAATTCCTCTAATTCTTTTATCCTTAGATCCTTGGCATATAATGAAGCTTTATCCATCTTCATTTGATGTTTCATATTTGAGATGGTGTTTTGAATATTATGGCTTCGATCATAGCCTTTGTTATAAGCACGAGGAATATAACATCTCAAAGCTTTGCCCATGAAAGCTGTATTTGCTCTAATTCATGAATATTTTTACGTAGCTGCTTCTAGATCAACTTTCACAGTAAAATAATATATTTGGAAGCGGTATTGTCGGCCTATGTCTTGACATAATCATTTTTTTGCGAGTAATCAAATGATGATAGGAATCTATTTTTTTACTTGGCTTTTGTTTCAAGAACTAAGAATAAATTTCAGTTTGGATTTCCTCATTCTTGATTTAATTTGATTATATTTCTCCTTAATATCCAAATATTTTTCCTTAGTTTTATGTGAAGAAGATGCCTTCATAATTTTTTATCTTTCCATTAGCGAGTGTATTCATTATTTATTTCTTCATTCTGATTTGGCTCATTGATAATTACATTGGCTATATTTGTCTCTGCAGCAAACACATGTGTTTGGTATTTAAAGGCTCTATTTCTTGACATACATTGTCCTTTTCCTTTACCTATTGTATCTAATTTAGGCCTTTTTAATAAATGATCTTGAACTTTATTCTTTGTTGTAGTCTCTTCCCTTGGGCTCTTTATTCCTTATTCTTTTGATGGGCTTCTAGAACGTTTGGGTCTCTAAGGTAGGACTAGTGTACCTTTTCTTGTGCATACAGTAATGTGTTTCAATCCATTAAATTGATTGGAAAAATTTTCTATTTCTAGTTTAGCTTCATGTATAAATGGTGTTAATTTTGATTTTACCACTTAGCTTGCTTTCGAAGCCCCCTTATGGATCATGGTTCCAAGAAACTCTCTTCAAATTTTTATTCCAATAAGCCGATTCTTTTTGCTAACTTTCTCATCCAGTGATTGCATATGAATGGACCAATTGTAATTTTTATGTTTGAATGGGGTCTTCTTCTTCGCTTCCATGAAATTAATTGAATCAAAGTTTGGGTCATGATATACTCGAGGAAAAGCTCCTCATTTGAAGGATGTTGGGTAACTTGTGACATGATTTATTAAAAAAAATGATTTGATATATTTCTCATACAAATACTAGTGACCAGCCTTACTCTATAATGACACAATATCTTCTTCATTTCCTCGTTTATTCTAGGCTTCTCTGTTTTAGTCAACATGGTGATTCTTTTGGATGTAAAAATAATTAGAAAATTTTTGTATAAGCTGAAATTTGCACATTCTTTCTGACGACGATGTCAAAAAAATGACGAGATAGAGGATTGGCCTCTATCTTAATTTTGAAGTGATTAAGAAGAATTATCTATTGGAAGTATAAGAATATATGGAAAAGTGGGAGGTATATATAAACACTCCCTCTATTTACATATTTATTCGATTGATAATGAATACGTAACACCCCTAGTTTATGTGTTTAAATTTGATAACTAGACATTTGAACTTTGATCTAGAGGGAGTGGACCCAGAAGGACAAGTATGTTACGGATATAATTCATTTTTTTTTTTGAGGAAATGAATAAAATAATTATGTGCGAGGTTGACCAAAATAAAATTGCAGATCACTTTCTAAATCCATGAGGATGGATAAAGGCAAATACTTTCCCCAAAAATATTTCAAAAAAATCCTTGAAAGAATTCATTTATAAAATTAGATTTTGAGGAAAATCTAGTTCCCCAATGATGTGGAGAGTAGTTGGGAAGAGGTAAAAATCTGGGAAAAGCAGAAATCAGCTTTAAAAGTCCCTAAATAGGGAAGCCTAGGCAAACAGGAAGAAAATCATCCTGATATTCTGGACGCAGAATTAGAAACAGGCTTGGGGAGAAAAAGCTTACATAATCTATTCCAGAACAGATTGAGGGGGTCTGTGATGGAAGTTATCTCAGCTCGGGGGTGAGTTCTGGAGATAGAGGGACTCGACGGTTGGGAGGACTGCTCAAATACCAAAGTGGTATGCACACATTGTTATGAATGTTTTTTTTTTTTTTTTATATAATAATTGTTGTCATGTGTAAGAGTTAATGAGTATAGCTGTATACTAGTTAATTGTTTCATTTTGGTATTGGTGTTCCATACATTTACACAATAGTAGACCAGTCAAACTCTTCCCATTCTGCATGGTTGTAGGAACTAGGAAATTGAGGCAAAATCATCCAGAATTTCTAAACCAGCTTGGGTCTAAATCTGGAGATTTATAGTACCTCATAATTTATAATTTTGTAACTTTAATCTGCTTTTGTTGGAAAGGGAATATAGTAGAAAACCCTGAAATAAAAAATTCTAAGATAGTAGGAATGTAAATGTATATAGGAAATAATTAGTCCTTTATTGAATTAACTAAGTGAAGTGTAGATATATCTAGAACTTTCAACAATAGGGCATGTCTATTTATAGATATTCTAATATCTTCTCTGATAAGAACTGAATAAACGAGTATGAAATTTTGGTACTGCTTATTTATCTTAGTTATTAAAGAAATGAAACTATACATTACTATTAAATCTGGAAATAGGTATGAAAGGAGAGTTATGTATAAAAACTATGGGAATAACCCCCCTTGGTAATAGGGAGGATTCGACTAAGTTACAGGTTGGAAAGATTAGACATGCACAGAAAACTATAAATCAAATCAATAACTGCACCTTATATATATACAGATAGATATATAGATATATCAATATTGAAGAAGGTAGAAAACATATATCCACCAGTTCTATATATATATATATCAGTGAAGAAAGTCAATTTAGACATTTATACATTGGGAATGTTCTATTACGAAAACAAAAGAACCAAAAATTTGATGTATATAGTTACAGGAAACAATTAGCCTTACATACGAAGCTTTCACAATGGAACTACAACCTCCTAGCAATACGGAGAGTTCCTGTAGGAGTCATACAACATATACAAATGATAGACAATGCCAGATTTCATTTACTGAGTCACTGTAAACTCGGAAAAGATAGCCATAAAGAGACATATACACATTGAAGTCCTAACCATGATAAGAAGTTGAAAAGAGAAACAACTCATTAATTCTTCAATAATATTAAACTGACACAAAACAAATAATCGAATGAGAGACAATAGGAGAACATCCATACAATAATGATATGGAGATTCTTTGAAAATATTATGAAGCTATCAAAAATACCAGTGACGAAGAACAAATACGTTCTACAAATACATATCAGAGTTTGAGCCTCTTGGGCCAAAGTCCTTTAAAAGACCCCACTCTCACTCCAGAAATTAATCTATTCAAAGAATATTATCATACGAATGGAAATTTTTAATAGTTACAGTCTCTGACAGAGTCTAGAATTTCCATAGACACTGTTATAATCCTAAGAAATTAACTATTCCGCATAAACGAGGTGAAATAATGCGACGAGAGGATGGTTTCTCTCCCCTAGGTGTATACCGACCTGACAATGCCTAGAGCAGTGGAGTTAGTGTCGAATTGAAGGACATATCTCATGGTGCGCTGAGGATGAAAAGCGTATGGTGTCTATCTCACCTGTAGAAACACAGCCGTGATGGTGAGCCAACGAATTGCGAAACTATTAGAAAGAATTCTAGTGAGAATTGGAAAAATGTACAAAATTTACATAGCTACCTGGCAAAGAAGACCCTCACTCCTTCCAAATGATTCTTCCATAGAATTTAAGGCATGGCGTAAATATATTGTAACCCCAGAGTTTAAGAGTGGAGTTAGAAAAAACATTCTAACTAATAGCACAAGTAAATCGATTCTTACCTGAGATCGGTATTGCTCGCCGGAGAAGAGATGAGCTAAATAAAAACACCATCATTCCAGTCCCAAAGGATGAGCAGGGACGTGCCCTATCAAGAAATGAAGAATTACTGGTACCTTGCATCAGTAGCCAGTCATCCAACGAGGTATACGAAGAGATGGTGGTGTAAATGCAGAAGAAAGAAATCAGTAGATGTATAAGGGCAAGAAAAACACAACGCCAGGACTCCTTGTAGTAACCAGAACTAGAGAACGAAATGGCATAAACAAAAACATAGGTCAAATATTGTAAATTGAATGCATTACCATACTTAGAATTCATCACAGACGCACAAGTTAATGCAGCGTAAGGCTTATAAGGTTTTACCTGCTTGATGAGGCGTCGATAGAGGAATACAAGGCCTCTCCAGCACGTACAAATTTGGCGTCACGAGTAGCGAAACAACCAAATGAGGGCGGAAAGAATAGTCTCACAAATTTAGTGCAAGACTTATACCAAAATCTCTGTCACAAAACCCTAATAGGGTGAGGAAATCGTAGCCGTCCACATGGCAAAATATCCATGGTGAGTCCACCGATCGAATGGATGGAAGTGCATTTACACCATTCGTTCGACATTAAATTGACAAGCTATGAAATTAAGGTCACGACACCTCTGCTCATGTTGCGAGGATGGCCTAGTTCCAGAGTAGTCTGGCGTGGCAATTGCCAATGCAACGTGGATCCATAACCATGGAACGGGAATGGGATGAAATCCATCCCAATCAATACAATTAAACCGAGAACCTTACCTAAGACGACGTGGAGAGTTGATATCACGTCTCAATTTCCATACCACATTAAATCAACCTTACCAAGACGCAATACGTTGAATTTAAAGATAAATACATTCATCGTTACATAAATTTCGACATGAAAAACATGTACAAAAAATATGCGATGATGTTGACACATACAGTGTGACAAATGTGGCTACCAATTCATTGAATAGTCATAAGCTCGGTATAGGTATAGATATAAGACCGTGGGAAATAAATCAAGCCAACGTTCATAAGCATACGGTCTTGCAAGATGATTTTATGAAACAGGAGTATAAGTGTTCGTTAAAATATTAAGGATGCCCTAGTCGACGTGGGTATAACATTTCTAACCCCATTATATATATACATAATAGTATGATGTTTAATGCCCAACGATTCAATGACATCAAAACGGAGGAGAGGTGTAGGTCGATAGGGTAAACCTTTCATAGGAAGTGGGTTAGTGGTAAAATCCACTATAGTTAAAATACAAAGACCCTTTATACTAATGTGGTTGGAAATGAAATCAAATAGGTATTGATTTAGATATAGTTTGGATATGTGGGTATAAGTATACACAATAAATCATTTTTAGGGAAGAAATATGATTTAACAAGATATTAATCAAAATTATAACATAATAATTTTGTCGCAATTATTCTTGAAAATCTGAAATGAAAAAAAAAATGCGAGATAAATGGGAGGTGTTACAAATGGTATCGGAGCCCAAGTTATATAAAATTGGGCTGTTATCATTGTGCTCACTGTTGCTGTGTGTTCACTGTATAGATTAATTACTGTGGAAAAAAAAATACTTTTACTGATCTGTGTTGTGTAGTGTACAGTGGTGCTGGAATGGTAGAAGGTGATGAAATTTATGTTGATCTGCATGATGAGGAAAATACACCAGATACCAATGCTCCAGTGATGGCTATGTTGCGTAGGTTGCAACAAGAATTGGCTGAGATAAGAAGCCAGAATGACAGATTGTCATTAGCCAGTGAGGAGCAGGAAAAGCTCATCAGAGAACTAACTTCGCAGAACAGCCAAGAAGGTGAGGGTTTCGGAAAGAGGAAGACTGATGAGTCTGATGATGATGGTGTTGTTAGGCATCAGTATAAATAGAAAAAGGAATTAAAGGGGGAATTCCGAAAGATCAAACCTCCCTCCTATGATGGAGAGAAGGAGGAAGATGCTGAAGCCTGGTTGCTGAACATGATTAAGTATTTCCAGGTCTATGAATATGAAAGCAATCTGAAGGCTAGATTAGTTGTTTACCAGCTACAAGGTAAAGCTAACTGGTGGTGGGAGGAGACGAAAATGCTTCATGCCATTAATGAAAAGACAGTTACCTGGGAAGACTTCCAGGTTAAGTTCAAAAACCGCTTCTTAAATGAACGTTACTATGATGATAAAGCAGAGGAATTTCATGAAATTAGACTGGGACAGCTTACTATTGATGAGTTTGTCACTAAGTTTACAAATCTGTTGAGATATGTCCCTTACATTAGGGAAGAGAAGGCAAAGGTACAAAGGTTTCTGAACTGCTTGCCTGTTGTATACAAAGAGAAGATCGAGTTTGATAACCCAAAAACTATGGACGAGGAAGTAAGGAAGGCGAGATTATGCTATCAACAGTTTAAAGGAAAGCCTGAGCATGGAAAAAGCTTGCTAAACAAGGGTGAAATTAAAGGAAAGAAACATAAACCAGCTTACTTGAAAAATTTTGGCAGGGATCATCAGCGAAAGAAATTTAATAAACCCAAAGAAAGTCAAACTGCTGAGTCCCAAGTGGCTTCAAAACAAATAGATGGAGACCATAAGAAAGAGGGCATAGTTAAAATGAGGGAACCTTTGAAATTTTGGGGATGTGGAGAACCCCATCTGTTGAGGGATTGTCCCCACCGAAACATTCAGATGATAATGAGGGAGCGAGAAGCTACCACAGTAAATGACATAGCACGAAATATACCCACCATCAGTGCAGCCTGGGAGAACCGGCAAGCAGAGCACCAAGATACCATGGTCGAAATGGAGGGTAATATTTCTGACCAATCTGTCACTGTTTTGATTGATCCGGGTGCCTCTTTGAGTTACATTAGTCCAAAAATTGTAGAAAAATGTAATCTTAAAACTGAAAAATTTCAGCAGTCATGGTTTGTTCAGCTGGCCACTGGAACCAAGAGGAAGGTAACACATAAATTTCCCCGAACATCAATTAAATTAAATGATTTTCAAACAAAAGTAAATTTGAACATTCTTCCATTAGGTTCATATGACTTGCTGATAGGAATGGACTGGCTGGAAAAGAAGAAGGCTCTAATGAACTGCTGGGATAAGACCTTGCATTGTGTAGATGAAGAAGGGAAACCTTTTATTCTTAAAGGAAAACCAAAACCCATTTATGTAAGACAAATAGCAGCACTGCAATTAAAAATAACAGCTAGGAAAGGATATCAATTCTATCCAGTACAAGTGGAAGAAATAGAACATAAAACTGAAGAGAATTTACTGGATGCTTTGCCAGTTGTGAGGGAGTTTAAATAATTTTTTCCAGATGAAATCCCTCATCTTGCCCCCAAAATAGAGATTGAATTTTCAATCAATTCGGTGTCGGGAGCAACACCTGTTTCCCGAGCCCCTTATCGAATGACTCCCCCTGAACTCATGGAACCGAAAATGCAATTGCAAGAATTATTAGATAAAGGTTATATCAGACCGAGTGTCTCTCCTTGGGGAGCACCGGTGTTGTTCATGAAAAAGAAAGATGGAACCTTTAGAATGTGCATTGATTATCGTCAACTGAATAAGTTGACCATTAAAAATAGGTACCCCTTACCTAGAATTGATGATTTTTTGACCAAGTGAGAGGAGCTTCAGTATTTTCGAAGATTGACTTAAGGACTGGTTATCACCAGCTTAGAATTAAAGAGGAAGACATCAACAAAACAACCTTTCGAACCAGGTATGGTCACTACGAATTTGTAGTCCTACCTTTCAGTTTGACAAATGCCCCTGCCACCTTTATGTGTTTAATGAATAGTGTGTTAAACAAGTATTTGGATAAGTTCGTGCTTGCGTTGATAGATGATATTTTGGTTTATTCAAAAATTAAGGAGGAACACAAAGAGCACTTGAGGATAGTGTTGAAAACTCTGAAAGAAAACCAGTTATATGCCAAGTTCAGCAAATGTAAATTTTATTAAGACAAGATTCAATACTTGGGGCATATTATTTCTGAACAAGGCCTTGATGTTGACCCTGAAAAGATAAAGGCTATTAAAGAATGGCCTGTGCCAACTGATGTTTCAGCAGTGAGATCATTCATGGGAATTGCAGGTTATTATCGCAGATTCGTGGAGATATTTTCTGCGATAGCATATCCCATAACCTCACTAGAAAGGAAGGGGGTCAAATTTGAGTGGACTAAAAAATTTCAAACCAATTTTGACCAATTAAAATTAAAACTCACCACAGCCCCTATATTGAAAATTGCAGATCCTGACAAATAATTTGTTGTGTGTACAGATGCATGTAGAGAGGGTTTGGGAGGAGTTATTTTGCAGGAAAATGCAGTGATTGCATATGAGTCTAGGAAACTGAAGACACATGAACAAAACTATAGTGCCTATGATTTGTAATTAGCTGTTGTGATTCATGCCTTGAAGATGTGGCAACACTATCTTCTTGGAAAGAAATTTACATTGATGACTGATCACATTAGTCTTAAATATTTCTTTTCCCAAACTGATTTGAATGCTAGACAGCCAGATGGTTGTCTTTTCTAAGTGAATTTGATATGGACATAAAACATATCAGGGGAAAAGAAAATAAAACTGTGGATGCTTTGAGCAGAAATGCTTGTCAAAATATAAACAGCATTAGAAGTAGCGCCCAGTTTGACTTAGAAGAATTAGTGAAAAAGGGAGCAGATCAGGATCCAAATTATGAAACACTAAAGATGAAACTACTAAAGAAAGAGATGACTGATTACACAAGAAACCAAAAAGGACTGATCTGCTACAAAAACAGACTATATATCCCCAATGTGGAGTCCTTGAAAAGTCAGATTCTAGATGAATATCACAAACAGCCATATGCAGGGCATCCCGGATATCAAAAAATGTTAACAGCTTTGAAAAAGAAGTTGTTTTGGCCAGGAATGAAAATAGATGTAGCAGAATATTTAGCTAGATGCATGGAGTGTCAATTAGTTAAAGTTGAACATCAACATCCTGCTGGTCTTCCAAATCCTTTGCCGATTGCAGAATGGAAATGTGACACAGTTTCTATATATTTTATAACAGGGCTACCCAAAACTAAATACCAACACGATTCAGTGATGGTAGTAGTAGACAATTTAACCAAAGCTGCACACTTCATACCTGTAAAGTCTACTTTTGGGATAGCCCAAGTAGCAAATGTGTTTTTAAAAGAGATAGTAAGATTACATGGGATCCCAAAGGTGATTTCTTCAGATAGAGATGCTAAATTCACCGCAGCTTTTTGGAAAGGTCTATTTGGAGGTATGGGCACCAAGCTGAATTTTAGTACTGCCTATCACCCTCAGACCGACGGTCAGACATAGAGAAATAATCAGATTTTGGAGGACATGCTGAGAATGTATGTGATGGATAGGCCATCAAAATGGGAAGACTACTTGCATTTAGCTGAATTTGCCTATAATAACAGCTACTAATCCTCCATCAAAATGAGTCCGTTTGAGGCACTCTATGGAAGAAAATGTTGTACTCCCTTGAGCTGGAGCCAGCCAGAGGATAAAATAATGTTGGGGCCAGATGCCTTACAAGAGATGGAAAGAATTGTGAAATAGATACAAAGAAACATCAAGACAACACAGGATCGCTAGAAAAAGTATGCTGATAAGAAGAGAGTACACCGAGAATTTAAAGTGGGAGAGCATGTGTACTTGCGTATTAAACCCAAAAAGAGCACACTTTATGCTGGAAGTTGTGCAAAACTAGCTCCTAGATATTTTGGTCCTTTTGAAGTATTAGAAAGGGTGGGACCAATGGCTTACAAGCTGGCCTTACCACGCCATGTTAGAGTTCATGATGTGTTTCATGTTTCATTATTAAAAAGATATGTACATGATGCTTCTCACATAGTTGATTGGAATGTGGTACAGGTGGAACCAAAAGGGGAGTTCCTTCCAGAACCACTTCAAATATTGGAGCGGGAAGAAATTGAATTTAGGAATCTGACGGTAGCAAGAGTAAAGGTGCAGTGGAAGCACTTTACTACTGAAGAAGCTACCTGGGAAAGAGAAGCTGAAATGATGGAAAGATATCCATTTTTGTTTGAAAAATGAACTCTAGTAGTTAAATAACAACACCAAGGACGGTGTTTGCTTTCAGAGGGGGAATATGTAACACCCCTAGTTTATGTGTTTGAATTTTGAAAACTAGACATTTGAACTTTGATCATAAGGGGAGTGGACCCCAAAGGAAAAGTATGTTGTGGATATAATCACATATTTAATTTGAGAAAATGAATAAAATAATTATGTGCAGATTGACCAAAATGAGAATTATGAGATCACTTGCTAAATAAATGAGGATGGATAAAGGAAAATACTCTCCCCAAAAATCTTTCAAAAAAATCCTTGAAAGAATTCATTTCTAAAATTAGATTTTGAGGAAAATCTAGTTCCCCAATGATGTGGAGAGTAGTTGGGAAGAGGTAAAAAGCTGGGAAAAGCGGAAAGAAGCTTTAAAAGTCCCTAAATAGGGAAGCCTAGGCAAACAGGAAGAAAAGCATCTTGATATTCTGGATGCAGAATTAGAAACAGGCTTGGGGAGAAAAAGCTTAAATAAGCTATTCCAGAACAGATTGAGGGGGTCTGTGATGGAAGTGATCTCAGCTCGAGGGTGAGTTCTAGAGATAGAGGGACTCTACGGTTGGGAGGATTGGTCAAATACCAAAGTGGTATGCACACAATGTTATGAATATTTTTTTTTTTTTAAATTATATAATAATTGTTGTCATGTGTAAGAGCTAATGAGTATAGCTTTATACTAGTTAATTGTTTCATTTTGGTATTGGTGTCCCATACATTTACAGAATAGTAGAGCAGTCAAACTCTTCCTGTTCTGCATGGTTGTAGGAACTAGGAAAATGAGGCAAAATCATCCATAATTTCTAAACAAGCTTGGGTCTAAATCTGGAGATTTATAGTACCTCATAATTTATAATTTTGTAACTTTAATATGCTTCTGTGGGAAAGGGAATATAGTAGAAATCCCTGAAATAAAAAATTCTAAGATAGTAGGAAGGTAAATGTATATAGGACAGAATTAGTCCTTTATTGAATTAACTAAGTGAAGTGTAGATATATCTAGAACTTTCAACAGGAGGGCATGTCTATTTATAGATATTCTAATATCTTCTCTAATAAGAACTGAATAAAAGAGTATAAAATTTTGGTACTGCTTATCTGTCTTAGTTATTAAAGAAATGAAACTATACATGACTATTAACTCTGGAAATAGGTATGAAAGGAGAGTTATGTATAAAAACTATGGGAATAACCCCCCTTGGTAACAGGGAGGATCCGACTAAGTTACAGGTTGGAAAGATTAGACATGCACAGGAAACTATAAATCAAATCAATAACTGCACCCTATATATATACAGATAGATATATAGATATATCAATATTGAAGAAGGTAGAAAACAGATATCCACCAGTTCTATATATATATCAGTGAAGAAATTCAGTTTAGACATTTATACATTGGGAATGTTCTATTACGAAAACAAAAGAACCAAAAATTTGATGTATACAGTTACAGGGAACAATTAGCCTTACATACGAAGCTTTAACAATGAAACTACAACCTCCTAGGAATACAGAGAGTTCCTGTAGGAGTCATACAACATATACAAATGATAGACAATGCCAGATTTCATTTACTGAGTCACTGTAAACTCGGAAAAGATAGCCATAAAGAGACATATACACATTGAAGTCCCAACCATGATAAGAAGGTGAAAAGAGAAACAACTCATTACTTATTCAATCATATTAAACCGACACAAAACAAATAATCGAATGAGAGACAACAGGAGAACATCCATACAATAATGATCTGGAGATTCTTCGAAAATATTATGAAGCTATCAAAAATACTAGTGACGAAGAACAAATACGTTCTGCAAATACATATCAGAGTTTGAGCCTCTCGGGCCAAATTCCTTTAAAAGACCCCACTCTCACTCCAGAAATTAATCTATTCAAAGAATATTATCATACAAATGGAAATTTTTAATAGTTACAGTCTCCGACAGAGTCTAGAATTTCCATAGACACTGTTATAATCCTAAGAAATTAACTATTCCGCATAAACGAGGTGAAATAATGCGACGAGAGGATGGTTTCTCTCCACCCAAGTGTATACCGACCTGAAAATTCCCAGAGCGGTGGATTTAGTGTCGAATTGAAGGACATATCTCATGGTTCGCTGAGGATGAAAAGCGTATGGCGTCTATCTTACCTATAGAAACACAGCCATGATGGTGAGCCAACGAATTGCGAAACTGTTAGAAAGAATTATAGTGAGAATTGGAAAAATGTACAAAATTTACATAGGTACCTAGCAAAGAAGACCCTCACTCCTTCCAAACGATTCTGCCATAAAATTTAAGGCATGGCGTAAATATATTGTAACCCCAAAGTTTAAGAGTGGAGTTAGAAAAAACATTCTAACTAATAGCACAAGTAAATCGATTCTTACCTAAGATCGGTATCGCTCGCCGGAGAAGAGACGAGCTAAATCAAAACACCATCGTTCCAGTCCCAAAGGATGAGAACGGACGTGCCCTATCAAGAAACGAATAATTATTGGTACCCTGCATCAGTAGCCAGTCATCCAATGAGGTATACCAAGAGATGGTGGTGTAAACGCAGAAGAAAGAAATCAGTAGATGTATAAGGGCAAGAAAAACACAATGCCAGGGCTCCTTGTGGTAACCAGAACTGGAGAATGAAATGGCATAAACAAAAACATAGGTCAAATACTGTAAATTGAATGCATTACCATACTCAGAATTCATCACAGACGCACAAGTTAACGCAGCGTAAGGCTTATAAAGTTTTACCTTCTTGATGAGGCATTGACAGAGGAATACAAGGCATCTCCAGCACGCAGAAATTCGGCATCACGAGTAGCAAAACAACCAAATGAGGGCCGAAAGAACAGTCTCACAAATTTAATGCAAGACTTATACCAAAATTTCCGTCACAAAACCCTAATAGGGTGAGGAAATCGCAGCCGTCCACATGGCAAAATATCCATGGTGAGTCCACAGATCGAATGGCCGAAAGTGCATTTACACCAGTCATTTGAAGTTAAATTGACAAGCTATGAAATGAAGTTCACGACACCTCTACTCCTGTTGCGAGGATGGCCTAGTTCCAGAGCAGTCTGGCGTGGCAATTGCCAATGCAACGTGGATCCATAACCATGGAACGGGAATGGGATGAAATCCATCCCAATCAATACAATTAAACCGAGAACCTTACCTAAGATGACGTGGAGAGCTGAAATCATGTCTCAATTTCCATACCACATTAATCAAACTTACCACGACGCAGTACGTGGAATTTAAAGATAAATATGTTCATCGTTACATAAATTTCGACATGCACAACATGTACAACAAATATGCGATGATGTTGACACATATAGTGTGACAACTGTGGCTACCAATTCATTGAATAGTCATAAGCTCGGTATAGGTATAGATATAAGACCGTGGGAAATAAATCAAGCCAACGTTCATAAGCATACGGTCTAGCAAGACGATTTTATGAAATAGGAGTATAGGTGTTCGTCAAAAGATTAAGGATGCCCTGGCCGACGTGGGTATAACATTTCTAACCCCATTACATATATACATAATAGTATGTTGTTTAATGCCCAATGATTCAATGACATCAAAACGAAGGAGAGGTGTAGGTCGATAGGGTCAACCTTTCATAGGAAGTGGGTTAGTGGTAAAATCCACTATAGTTAAAATACAAAGACCCTTTATACTAATGTAGTTGGAAATGAAATCAAATAGGTATTGATTTAGATATAGTTTGGATATGTGGGTATAAGTATACACAATAAATCATATTGAGGGAAGAAATATGATTTAACAAGATAGTAATCAAAATTATAACATAGTAATTTTGTCGGAATTATTCTTGAAAATCTGGAATGAAAAAATAAATTGGGAGATAAATGGGAGGTGTTACAATGAATTGGAGGGCACCTCAAATTTTTTTCTTGGAAAGATGAGACAAAACTTGTCCTGGATGATAATGGAGTTTGGGAATATAAAGAAACTGATATTCCAAAACTAGAAACATGAGATGCATAAGAACTTTCTGAGTGGAAGAAATACAAACAAGAACCATGCATTTCCTCAAGTGCATGGAAAGGAGACTCTTTTCAAAATGTGGAAAAATATCACAGATCTATTACATAAAATCAATGATGTGAGGAAATTTCAAATGAGAGACAAACTCAAGAGTATTCAATTGCAAAATAATTAATCCATTGCACAATATCTATCTAGATTCAATCATGTTTCCAATGAAATTGGAGGAGTAGGATAAAATTTACCATCATCTAACCTTGTGATTTAGCACTCATTTCCCTTCTCAAATCCTAGCACAATTATTGGGATTCAGTTAATGCGAAAGAAAATTTATTATATTGGGAGTGACTTTGGTATAATATGGTGTAGAAGGAGATCATCAGAAACACTAGATATGGTGTCACATCCATTATATATGAGGAATAAGAATGCTCTCTTGTTGGAAAAGGAAAGAAGGCCAATGGAATGAAGTTACAAGGCGAGGCAGAATCTAACCATAACAATGGAAAGAAGAAGGACCTAAGAAAAATAGATGTTTTCACTGGCATGAATATGGAAATTTTTAAGTGTACACATAATAAATCTAGCAATGTGCCTACAACGGGAGAAACAAGAGATGATCTGACATCTCATTTCTAGTTAAATTCCATGCTATTTTCTTGCACGAAAAGCACATCAAGAGGGAGTGAGTGGTACTAAGATTCTGGTGTCTCCTATCATATGAAAAGAAACATGGAATTCATATCAAATTAAAGATGATGGGAGGTATAGTACTAAAGGAATTAGTACTTTCACATTTATGAGGGAGGAAATCTCCCATATTCACTTGAAAAAAGTAATGTATGTGCATAGGATGAATAAAATTTTGATTTATATAGTTGTATTATAGGACATAGATTATTATGTGTTGTTCAGAAAGGGAAGAAAATTTCTAGGGCATGTTTCTACTGGGAAAGTGAAAGAGATTGGAGTTAGAGTGAACAATATCTACAAGCTAGAGGTAGATTTCACCATGCATGCAAGTATACCTTCAGGAGTGAGGTGGGGCGATATAGATCATTAGTCCCATAGTTTAAAATATTTGGGCAATATCTATAGGAAAAAAGAAATAGTTGTAGTATACTCCTCATGTATCATTACCATTGCTATAGGGGGCCACGGTGTTTAGTAGCAGAAGGATCAGTGTTAGTTGATGTAGTTATATCTTGAGTGATAGTTGCAATGTAGTAGCATTGAAAGACTAAAGATATAGTTGAAACTCCAAGACAAATGATTCAGTATTATGGATTCTTCTGAGTTTCAATTTTTGCAATAGAAAACCAAAATTGAGAGGGAGTTGTGTTATAGTACATTTCTACCAGAGTAGGATTTGGATTGTGAAAAATCCTTTTTTGGTAAGAGAGAGTTCTAGAAATGTAGCAAGAAAAGGCTCTATCTCACTATTGCCTTAGTCAAATGGAGAAAATTTGATTTTCCACATCAATAAGTTGACCTGGATTGTAGTTAGATAGAGTGGCATGACCTTGTCTACTAGTTAAGTTAGTAAATTCAATTTTCTAGACTCGAAGTAGAGTGGTGGATGGGTTGATTGCTAACATCTAGTAATCTAATTGAGTTATTGTTAGTTGAAATCAGTTAATTGATTTTCATTTGATTAGTCATTAGTTCACTTAGTTGAAGTTGAGTTGAGTCTGTATGAGTGTTGCTAACTCATTGATCTCTTAGTTAAGTAGTCAATGAGCTAAAAATAGACCTAGTCATGCATGGAATTCGAATTTCCTAGTTGTGTTGATGGAAAAACATATTTCTATTTATAATTGTGTATTATTAAGTGTACAATGATTTTACACGGAGCATGTGATCAATTCTCTTTGGATTTGTGCAAGGAAATAGGCAATTCCGTATTTTTTAGGAGGTTAATTCCTATAAGACTGCACAAGGAAATAGGAAATAAGAGTAGGTCAGTGATCAAGAGATCATAATTGAAATGTAGTCTGCTCTTCAGGATTGAAACAAGAAATTTTAATTGATCTATATTCTCATACAAATTAATACAAAGCAATGAAAGAGTTTTATTTCCTCTCCCTCTCGGAATATGATCCATTTCCTCTACCTCTGAAAATAGAAACCCTAAACCCCTTCCAAACCCTAAACCCCTTCCAACATAGTAGCCACAAACTCTTCACCCTCACATGTTACATAAGCAAGGCCATACCACCTTACCTTTGAAACCGTCATACCAGTAATAGAATATCAGAATGTAACCATCAAACTTCTTTGAGAATGTACATTTACAGATTCGGTGGCTTGATGCCTTCCTTGCCCTTTTTTTTAAGGTTTTAAGCATAGTCTTCGATTTATTATTGAAATTCTCTTCACGGAGAATCCACGTTTCTAGATGTTATGGCATCAAGTTTTCTATTTTTACGGTTTAAAATATTGTTATTAAATTTGAATTTAAATCCAATATGATTTGAGAGCGTTCGGAAGTTTTTATCGGGTTTTGTTTAATTATATTTAATTATATTTATTTTTTTATACAATTTTTCTATGTATGTTAAAAATCATTGCGGAGACACATTTCTTTATAGGTTAAATTCCCTTTTCCATTATAAAAATTGAATTTTTTTTTATCAAAGAGGCAACTAATATATAGAATGAGACCTCATAAAAAACTAATATATAGAAAATGAGACCTCATAAAAAATTAATGTAAGAAAGTAAAGTAAGTATACATGCATCCATAGCCAACCTCCTTTGGGTTAAAAAAATATCAATTTAAATCAACTAGAATATGAACAAAGCCACATCATATTAGTAATAGAACATGCAATGGAACAATCAAAGAGAATGCACGTCTACGTATTTGGGTTCATGCTTTCCCTCCCCTTCCATTTTCTGGTTTTCAACATTGAAATTCAAATTTGGCTAACAATAGAATTTGTTTTGGAAAATACCTCTCACTTTGAGTATAATATGTATATTTTGAATTTTTTGAACTTTATTTTTTAATCGAAATTTTCTAAAAATATATCCTTTAATAATTTTATGATTTTTTCTTATACTTTCCAATATGTTACATAAGTTCGTTTCCTTTCAAAACTCGTTACGGTGGAAAATGTAATCTATATACTAATGATATATTAATCAAATCAACAATTAAACTCCTTTAAAGGAAATACACATCTAGGTATTTAATGCCTTCATGTCTTCCTTCACCTTGCATTTATTGGTTTTAAGTATAGTTACAAAATTTGAATTAGAATTCAAATTCAAATTCATTTAGATATGGGAAAAACTTTAGATTGCATCTTAAGGATACTAAAATATCTATTTTAAAATTTTTAGAAATTTTCTATGCGGATTAAATGTATTTAAAATTATATGATTAAATAATTTTATTCACTTTTGTTATAGCTTCCACTATGTAATATATGTTGATTTAATTTTTAAAAAAAGTGAGAGTGGAAGATATGTTTCATTATCCATCTCATTTATTTCAAAGAGGAAAAAGTGGAGGAATCAACTCACAATACCATTTTATTGGTGGCACTCAATTTGGAAAATTTGTATCTAAAACATTTCGAAACCAGTGTGACACCCTGAATGGATTTTTTTGGGGGTAAAAATTGGTTGCTTAAGAACCACACCATTTTGTTTTATTATAAAAATGACAATATTTCAGACAACAAAAGAATCACCCCAATTAGTTTATGTATCTAAAATTTCTTCCATTTGGAATATGGCCTGCTTGTTTTTACCAGCTCAATTTGAGAGGATGCCATGCGAGTGTTGGAATTATGATGTAATTTGTTGTCCTTGATGGAAACCTACTTGATGAGTTCAATTTTTATAGAAACCTACTTGATGAAGATGTAAACTTGATGTATATATAAGCAAGTTCAGATGTGATAGAGAAAGAAATACCAGTTACTGGAAAAGGAATGATGAAGGTAAAGTTTCAGGAAATATATGTCGGCTCTGTGAAGGCAAGTCATGTACATACGCAGTTTGTTGAAGGGAAGTTGCGTATATGCAAGTTCAATGAATTCAGGTCATGTACCTGCGCAGGATCTATGAAGGGAAGTATTTTATGCATAGGTTTGGTGAAGAAAAGTCGTGTACACATGTGAAAATGAAGAAGAAAAGTCACGTACATGTTTGGACACTATTTTATCAATACCAAGAGCATTTATTATGGTTATCTCACAATATTGAGTGCAGTAATAACTATTTGATCTCGTCCAAGAATACCATCAGCACTAGTGTTGTTTTGGCACATGGTATTGGATAAGGCTCTAACTATAAAAAGAGGTGAAGATCAAAGTGCTATGTGTGCATGAGTGAGGGTACTAAATGAATACTTCAATTTGAAGTATAGTTAAATGTTTTGCGCTATCGTTGATTGATAGATATCAAATAATGATGCACTTGTCAATAACAATGATGGATTAGGATCTTTAGACCTGAAATGACAATGTATTTGCGTGATATTTTTATGAATTTTTTAGATCTATGGTTTGTCGCATGATTGTTCTATTGAAGGGCGTGATATGAGTAATTTTGATGTTCTAAATTATTGCGCAATATTACATTATTTACATATCTGTACGCAGGTTCGACACAAGGAAGGCGCGTATACACACGAGTTTTTTTTCTATAGATTCGCTTATATATTCAGTAATATGTTGAAATTTCTACGCAAGTTGGTTTCGAGATAAGCGAATACATATGCGGATAAGTATTATGGAAGGCTGTTATGCAAGCGAGGGTTTTGATGGAAAATGTTGAAGAAGATGTCTGATCAGTTTTGTTGTGTTTCTGTTGTCTATCAATGATGTCTTCATATAGATCTGCATTGTTTGAGTATTGATCATTCTTCCAATTGATTGTGATTAAATACTAGTGATTGGTTGGTTGATTTTATGATTCATTGAATAATTTGGTACAATTATATGTTTTAGTTTGATTTACGGTATTGGGCTTGAATGAGTGTAGTGGGTCGAGTCTGAAAATATGGTTAAAATAGGCCTACAATTTGTGATGTATTGAAGCTGGTGGATCCTGTGTGAAAATTTATGAAACATGGCCCATGGTGGTGCTGAGGGTTGGAGCATTCAGTCAGTGGATTGTAGCTCCCTTCAATTGATTGTTGGTAAATGATATACGGGGGTCACAGCTCCCTTCCAGTGGACACTCGTAAACAAGATTAGAGGGTCATATCTCCATTCTAGTGGATACTGGTAAAAGAGATCAGGGGTTGGAGATCCATTCTAGTTGGTGCTGGAGAACGAGTGAAGGCTACAACCTTCTTCGGGTGGGTTCCTGCATACTGGTATGATTCTACATCAATACCAGATTGTAAGCAATTTTCTATGTAATAAAAATTGAAGAAAGAAACAACAACAAAAACTGTGGTTTTATTGCACATTGGGTTTCCACCTTAAATCATGGTGTTCATGTGTGTTTCTTATGTGTGATGATTTATTCTATTCCTACTGCACATATTTAATTATTACTAAATGTATGATGAATCAATGATGCACTAGTCTAAGTAAATTTACTGAAGATGTTTCTGATTTATAATTTCTCTCTACATATGCTACTTTTCTTAATGCAAGTCGCGTACATACACTAGTCGGCTTAATTAAATTCACGTACAAAATTCAGTAAATAAAATTAAAATTTATTGTGAATTTTAAATACTGATTCAAACCCCTCCTCCCCCTTAGTATTTTTCCCAACAATTGGTACCCGAGAATGTCTTTCAAAAGAAGCTTGGTCGTTTGAAGGAGATCTACAAACAATGGGAAGGAAGAAAAAGAGGAATGCTACTCAAAGGAAGAAGAATCACAAAACATGTGTAGCAATAAATGAAGAAGATAAAACAATTATTAATTATTTTTCTTGTGATCCACTTCCTTGTTCATGCAATATTGAAGGTACTGGATATGAAAGTGAAAGTAATGTTATAGATCTAGAAGCAGAAATTTATAAACTCAAAAATGAAGTTGAAGATGACAAAGTTATATTTAAGGAAAGAGAATGTGTCTACAAATATGTGATTACTAAATTTAAAAATTAGTTAGAGTAAAGAAACTCAATTCAGTAGATTAACAAAGAAGAAATAAACTACTGTAAAAGGGTGCAGGATGAAGTACCCAATCACAATGAAGGACTTGAAGAAAAAAATCATCTCTCTCAAATCACATATGGAAAAAACAAATGATAGGAATGAAGAACTGCTTCAAACATTTAAAGAACAATAAAAGGGGATGAAAGAAGAGATTCTGAAATTGAAAAGAAAGTAGAAGAAGGAAGAAGGGGGAAAGAAGGAGTGCCAAAAATTGGAGGTTGAGGTAAACATTTTAAAAGTTAAATTAGAAGAAAAGGATAAACACTTGATTTCAAGATAGTACTAAGATTCTGGATAATATTCTTGGTATTCAAAGGTATCCTTCAATTAAATTTGTCCTTGGTTTTCATGAAACTGTTAAAGGAGAATCTAGTTTACAAGAAAGTGAAAAATATTCAAAAGATATCAATGCAAAAACTGAAGTGTTTAAAGTGACAAAAGGTCAACTGAAAATCATGAACTCTCAAAGGAAATCATTCACTGCTAGATATAGATGTGTCAATTGATTCTCTCCTTTTATCAATAATGTTGAATGATTTATATTTCATAATTGTGAATGTGTTGCAACCAACTGGAGAAGAAGATTGCTTCGGTTGCAAAAAAATAGACACTATATAGAAATACCATCATCTTCAAGGTACTCAAGTTTCTCTAAGAGATATTGTTTTTTGTGCAACAATTTTGGTGATAAATTTGTTGATTGCATGAGACAATCATATTATGATTCCTCCTCTCCCTTTTCTGATCACATAAGATGTTATTCTTGTAATGAGTTTGGGGATGTAGAAAAGGAATGCAAGAATAGATCAATGAATCACCAAGGACAACATGGAAGACAAAAATATGATATCATAAGACCGAAGAAAGATGGATCCACCAACGTTCCTGATAGAAAGAATAAATAAGAAGATATAATATGTGGTATTTGTCTATGTGCATTTAAAAATAAGGATGAATGGTACATTGACAACCAATGTTCTCATCAGATGAATGGTGATAAGCGTAAGATGGAGTCTCTCAAGAAACATCAAGATGGTATTGTTATTCTTTCAATTTAAGCTCCAACAAAAGTTTTGGGAAAAGGTCGAGCCATAATTAACAAAAGTAGAAAGGCAGTTGATACTTTATTAGTTCAAGGCCTAGGACACAACATATTGAGTGTAGGTCAAATGGCATATAAAGGAAATGTAATTTTGTTCACATCAACCAAATGCAAGGTCATGGATGAAGAAATCGGAAAGTTAATAGCAAGGGGATACAGAAATGACGATAAGTTAAATGTGTTTAAATATATGACCTCTCGTAGATATAAGGAGGTTTCAGGCATAGAATCAAAGAACATAGTGCCCATTTTTCTTGAAATAAAATTGATATCAGTAACTAGAATATATAAATATTGGTTCATTAATGTTATTTTTTTAATATTTTTTACAGTGGATCTGATGTGTCAACAGAAGACAGGTACAGACTATACAAGCTCAGTGGAAGTGGAGGCTGTGAATTTTTTAGTATTTCACTTTCTGTATGGATGTTGTATGAACTATAGTGGTGTATATATGCAATTTCCTTTACAAAAAGTTGTGTATGTTTTCTCTGTGATAGAAAAAACAGTGGGATAGACTCAAGACCAGTCTCAGACATGCTGCTGAAAATTATAATTTTATTTTATTTGTTTGATATTCATGGTTAGAGTCTGCTAATGTGGTATTTGGGTTATGTTTTTTACATTTATTATTAACTGATGCTTTGATGGATGAGTTGATGTGGTAAAAGTTGATAGTGAGCATGTAGCATAGGTTCAGTGGGAGCATTATCCTTACTATTAATGAATCATTGTTAACATTTTGTTTTCTTATTATTTAATATTTGTGATGCTCATGTAGTAGTTGGAATGATGATATACTATTTTCATGATACATGGATTTAATATGATGAGATTATCGATGAGTCTTGATCATATTTAGTATACTATTATATTTATTTGCACACATGGAGTTGATACATGACTAATGATTTAGATATGAGGAAAGAACATGCGGATCTTATTGTTGATGACTACTGTCATGAATGATACTTATTGTAGTTGATTCTTACATATGATACATTGTGATTATGCGAATGGAATAAATCTAAAACATGAATATCGTTGTTATAAGAGATCACATGGATGATTGGTTGATACATTTTATTTATTGATGAAGTGGTCATGGTATGATAACTCTTCTGGCATCTTGGGTCAATAATAGGATGATTCTACAAGGATCATGAAGACATGGTTATTGACATGCTAATGTTACAACTATTGGATGATACTTGGAGACATGGCTACATTGTCTTTTCTTACTGAATGGTTCTCAAATATGTTTATGATGCATGACTATGGTGTTTACTCATGCTATATGACATGATGCTTCACTTCTCTATCTTATTTCATGATGATATAATTGGTTCCCACATATGTTTCCTTGATGAACATGGTTAGGGGCTATTCCTGCAAAGGGAAAAGGAAAGTTGTCTTTGATGAAGTCCAGAGATATATTTGATAGTTGATCTCTACAGAAAATATTATTATGTTTATATTGTAGATGTGGTCACACGTTGATGATACTAAAATTTACCCATGCTATTGATGGCAGGTACTTATGGTGCAGATCATATTCCTTATATGATGGTTGTGCATCATGCTCTTGATCTCTCACAATTAAGGTCTTATGGTATTGGTTATAAAATTCATATCTATTATTTGAGGTAAAGGTCATGTAAAGACCAGTGATGTAATACTTGTAATATTCAGTCATGTATGTACTTTTGAGGTCATGAAAAATATGTAATCCCACTCCGTTAGGTGGTTGAGTCAAATATGTAATCCCACTTGGTTGTATGGTCGAGTCAAATATGTAACCCCACTAAATTGGGTGACTTATGTAGTTATAAGCCTTAGGTGATAGGAAAGTTCATATTCGGTTGAGTTATAGAGTCATGTACTTCATTGAAAACCTTTTTGAAGATTCAACATGTGATCAAGTGGAGCATGGTCGGTATAGTGCGGATCAAATCTATAGAGATCCTATATCTACAAGGAAAGAGAAACCTTATTTCAGCATTGGTCTGTCCTTTTCCCTTGATCTCAAAGGGGGAGAGTAACTTGATGTTTGAGTAATTCTATGTTGATGTTTCTAATAGGTATCTATAGGTTGTGGTGATAAAACACCAACATGGTTTCCATCAATACCCAAAGGGGGAGATTGTTGTCATTATAATGTAATGTGTTGTCCTTGATGGAAACCTACTCGATGAGTTAACTTTTGATATCAACCTACTTGAGGAATATGTAAACTTGATGTATCTACAAGCGAGTTCATATGTGACACAGAAATAAATACCAATCAGTGACAGAGGAATGATGAAGGTAAAGTTTCAGGAAATATACGTAGGTTCAATGAAGCTAAGCCATCTACATAAACAGGTTTGATGAAGTGAAGCCGCATATAGGTAGGTTCAATGAAGTCAAGTTGTGTACATATGCAGGTTCGATGAAGCGAAGTAGTGTATACGTAATTTTGGTGAAGAAAAATATCGTACACATGTGGATATGTAGAATAAAAGTCAGATACATTCTTGCAAACTACTATATCAATACGAAGGGTCTTTACCATGATATTAGACCAGTATAATGAGCGTGGTAATGACTATTTCATCATTTCCAAGAATACCATCAACACTAGTGTGGTTTTGTCTCATTGTATTAGCTAAGGCTCTAACTATATATAGAGGTGAAGATAAAAGTCCTAGATGTGCATGAGTGAGGGTGATGAATGAAAACTTAAATTTGAATTATATTTGTATGCTATGGGCTAAAATTATTTTATAGATATGAAATAATGATGCACCCAAGACAAAAAATGATGGATCGGGATCTTTAGACCTGAACTGGGTATGTATTTACATGATATTTTTATGATTTTTTTATATTTGTGGTCTAGAGCATGATTGTTGCAGTCAAGGGTATGATTTGAGTAAGTTTGAAGTTCTGAAGTATTGTGTAGTCCTAAATTATTTACAGATCTATAAGCGGGTTCGACATAAGGAAGGTGCATCCACACATAGGTTTTGTTCGGCAGAGTCACATATGTATTCAATCATATGTTGATAGTTGTACACAAGTTAGGTTTGTGATAAGCAGATACATACACGAATAAGTCTTCTAGAAGGTGCATATGAAAATGAGGGTTTTGCTGAAAAATGTTGAAGAAAATGTCTGATCAATTTTGTTGTTTCTATTGTATTTCAATGATGTCTTCATATATATATAATTTGTTTAAGTATTGATTATAATTTTAGTAGATAATGATTAAAGATAAATGATTGGTTGGTTTATTTGTGATTCAATGAATAATTTAGTAGAGTTATATGTCTCACTTTGATGTATGGTATTAAGCTTAAATGAGTGTAGTGGGTCCAGTCTAAAAATATGATGAAAAGAGGCCTACAAGTTTTGATGTATTTAAGTCAGTGGATCCAGTGCGAAAAATTATGAAACATGGTTTGCGGTGGTGCCGAGGGTTAGAACCTTCAGTGAGGTGGTCGTAGCTCCCTTCCAGTGGTTGCTGGTAAATGAAATCAAGGGGCCGTAGCTCCCTTCTAGTGGAACTGGTAAACGAGATCAGGAGGTTGTAGCTCACTTCTACTAGATACTGGTAAATGAGATCAGGGGGTTGGACCTCCCTTTTAGTGGGTGTTGGAGAATGAGTGAAGGTTGCAACCTTCTGCAGGTGAGTGCCTACATGCTAGTATGAGTCTGTGCTAGTACAGATTGTAAATAGTTTTCTATATAATAAATATTGAAGACAGAGATGAAAACAATAATTTTTTTCTCCCACATTGGGTTTCCACTTTAAATACTAGTGTTCATGTTTGTTGCTTATATCTGATGATTTATTGTGTTCTTAATCCACATTTTTACTTCTTACTAAATTTCTGATGAATTAATGATGCACTGGTCCAAGTAAATTTACTGAATATTTATGTGAATTATAATTTCATTGGGAATATGCTAGTTTCCTTAATGCAAGTCATGTACATATACTATTTTGGTTAAGAATATTTTTGTATAGAATTCAACAAAGAAAATTTTTAAGTTATTGTGATTTTTAAATATTGATTCACCCCCACCCCCTCTCAGTATTTTTCCTGACAGTCAGCACTATAATGCATTGAAAATGGGTTAGCCACATGATCATGTTATAAATGAATCTAGAAGAGTCTATATTATACATCTAGTTAACAATTTATAGGTGAAACATAACTTCTAGTAAGTTATCTAGCTATGTTATATTTGGGCCACTAGGAAGAGTAGGGTACTTATTCGACTTGAATGCATTTTTTCATATACATGAATATAACACCTGAGATTGGATAAGGGGAGAAAACACAAAAATGATATTTTTAGTGTAGCATCCTATGGGCCATAAGTCTAATTCTTTATACTTGAATCCATTCTTGATTTAGATAAAGAGAGAAAAGTAACCTGACCTTCTAGCTAGGTTTTAATCCCAAAGGCCCAAAGCGGTTTGCTAGGGAATATGTGGTGTTCTTATGGTTCGGAGTGATTAAATTTTTTTTTTTCTCTATTTTCCACATTTTACATATTAAATGCATAAAATAGTAATTTAATAAATCCAAAGTCTATGGAAAAATAATATTTATGGTATAAATTTGATATTTTTAAGTATAATTGTATCACATGTGATCTAAGATCTACATAGTGAAATACCCATGGAATTTTATGAATCATAGTTGTATTAGAGAGGTTTTGTTTGAGTATATTATGGGGAATTGAAAGGAATATATATTACTTAAGTTTAAATTCGCAAAAGCCAGTCATGGCTGATGAATCTGTGAAGAACCCTCATGATCTGGCAGAGGAGAGGTTTTAACAACAGGAAGCATAATTTTCAAACATAAATCGTAATGTGAGCCTGCTCATGGCTACCTTGACTAATAATATTAGTATATTTACAGAATCTGGGGTTTCCAACTCAAACGTTCAATTAGAGGGGATATCAAGAGATCGATAATATATAAATAAGGATTTTATGAATGAACCTAAAAAATATAAACCAATTTCATCTATAGTGAACCATTCATAGTCCATTTTCGAAATGGAAGTGAAGGTTGACACCTATATGTATCAAGGTGAAATTTATGCTATGAAACTAATTAATTGGTTGCTAGAAATATATGTTATATCAATTCTCATCATATAAATGAAGAACATAATGTTTGAATTTTCTCGAATTAAATTAAAGGGTTGAGCTCTTACCTAGTGGAAAATCCACATGAATACCTTCAGGTTGGAGGTAGATCCTAGAGTAACTACTAACAATGAGTATTTCAAAATCCTTACAAAGTCATAATTTTAACCTATTGGTTATGAATAGGACCAGTGCATCTGATGGAATTAATTCAGGCATAAGTAGAGATAGAATCTATAGGAGTACACCATAGATTTTAAAATATGGCCATAAATTTGGGTGTGTCCCCAAATAACCCAAATGTACTTCTATAGATAGTAATTTATGGAATCAAGTGATGTTATCAAAACCTATATCATTGGACGAGGCTTTTGTACATATAAATTACCTTGAGAAGATAGGGTAGAAGAATGATAAATAAAGAGTGCTGAAGAAAAAGGAGCAGAAGGATGCTCTTCAGGAGGGGAAGAAGAACCGAAAGGGGAAAAATATTAAAATATGGGAAACACAATACACTAGTGAAATATATAACAAACGACTACAACCACTATAACATTAACAATCATACAGAGGAAAAGTGTTGCCATTTGAATCAAGAGCTATCCCGAAGAACAAAAGTAAATATAAGAAGAAGAAGAATCTCATGGCGACTCATTTTAGCAATGAGGATGAAATTATCTCAAACATGGATGATAATATTGTATAGAAATCAATGTATAAGGTGGTTAATTTGAGTATCCTTCAACAAAAACAAGGTAACTTAATTGATTTACCCTTCCATATAAAGATATAGGTCAAGAAGGTAAATATTGACGCTCTATTATACTCATGTTCCAAGAAGAATCTCATTGCATCAGAGCTAGTAAAAGAAAATGGATTAGAACTTCATGATCATATAAGCCCATATCCATTGTGATGGCTATTTAATAATGTGGGAATAAAGTTAACTAAATAGTGCAAAACTAGATTTTCTATCACTGCTAATTTTATTGATGAAGAGAACTATATGTACTTCCTTTTGATGTATGTGGTGCATAATGAAATGTCCAAAATATCATTGGTAAGTGAAAACCAAGCCAAGAGACTCATAAATTCTAGAAAATTCCTATTTCTACCATTTTTAAGAGAAACTTAGTATGTAAAATATTCAATAAGATTGAAGGCATCCCTAGAGGGGTGTATTAAGAAGCAAAAAAAATAACTATAATATTTTCTACAGCCACATGAGGATTTTTTGTATGATCTTAAAGGAATACCATCGAAGAGGTTAGTGGAGATGATATCCAACAATAGTTGGACTCCACATTTCCAAACATTGTGCCGCATAGGAAACCTATTATAGATACAAGTGAGTTCAATAAATTTTTTCAATAACTATTGAAACATGGTGTCATTTTACCAAGTACATCACCATGTGGCACACCCATTATTATTATGGAAAATAAGGGTGGGACTTGGCAGCTACGTATATATTATATGTTTTTAAACAAAATTACCATGAAGGAGAGGTCCCCTTTCCCAGGATAGATGATTTGCTAGATAAGTTGCAGCAAGAAAAATTCTTCACCAAGAGAGACATAGAGTTTGGATATCACTAGTATTGTGTTGGAGAATAATATACCCAGAAGGACACCTTTAAAACTAGACAAGGTTTGTACGAGTGGCTAGTCATGTTGTTTTTCTTATACATTGCAACAACTACATCTATGAGGTTAATGAATGATATAATGCACCCTTTTATAGATTAAAATTTTATTGTATATTGAGATGATATACTGGTGTAAAATGGTACCTAGTAGAAGTACATCATAGATTTGAAGTAGGTGTTAGAGACATTAAATAAGCACCAACTACTGGAAAATATCAAGAAATGTGAAGTTTTCATAGAATTATTTGGCGTTTCTAGGATATGTGATAGTTGAAGTAGATATTAAGATATATCCTATGAATATGGGTTCCATAATGAAGTGGGTGGTACCTACTAATGTTTCTAAGGTCAAGAGTTCTATTGAGGTAGCACACAACCTAATTAACATCCTATCATAATTTTCAACATTTGAAGCACCATGATATCTTATAATAATGAGTGGAAAGAGTTTCCCGTGGGGAAATATCAATGCAAGGCCTATGAAGACCTAGTGCTTCACTCAATCAGCCTATAACATAGTGTGCATTTATGTCATACTAAACAATACCCTTAATTTGACTAAATATTGGAAAATACCTCTAAAAGTCACATTATTTAAACCCTCTACCAATACGAACCCAATACACCTTTCCAATTTAAAAAAAACACTACTTTAATTATATATTGTAGGTATCCATTTGTTCATTAACAATTTTTATATCCCTTTGTGTTTTTTCATTAACTTTGACCTCTATTTTTTACTCTTGCCAATATAAGAACCCTTTACCCCTTGTTATATGCTCAATATATTATATCTTTTTCCTCAATATATATCCCCCTATATGAACACATGCATTATGGTATTGATTCCCAAAATAATCCCCTATGGTATGAAGAGATAAAGAAAAATATCAGGTAAGCACCAAATTTGGCATTACAAAAATTTGCAGTAATCCTTTGAAGTGCTAGAAGACATAAGTGGGTACATTATGGGAGTGGTATTGATTTCTGGAGGAACACTTCTATTCTACCATTACAAATAATTTAATGGGGAAATTATTAAGTAACCTACCTATGACAAGGAACTATATTCCCTAGTGAAATTTGTGAATAAGTAGAAACATTATCTAATGAGAAATGAAACAACAACCCACAAAAATCAGCAACCACTACAATACATGTAAGTCTACATTATGTTATTTTAGGCCAAGCATTACCAATGGATATTGTTCCTATATAAGGTCAATTTAGTGATAAATTATAAGAAGGGTAGAACAAAAAGTTAGTTCAAATTATTTGAAGGCCACCGATATCATAGTTCACAACTTTGCGAGATGTAATGCATGTAGAGCCATTCACCCATAATTCATATACATAATAATATTTCAAGGAAGAGGAGTTTAAGGAGGTGTTTCAATAGTTTCAAATCCTAATTCATGTGTGCAAGTATGGAAACACAATTTAATACCATATCTAGGATGGCTTACTCTATCTAGGATACATAAGTTATGTTTTCATAATGGTGATCGACTACAATTGATTAGATAGGTTAACACCTCAAACATGGTAGGAAACATTTATTTAGGAAATATAGTGGCAAACACGGAAATGTATGGATATTTTCCCAAGTTTCAATAACATGTTGCTAGATTCATAAGAGGATGTATGTTTTATTGTTCAAAGAAACCCCAGTAAGAGGAAATAGTCTCTATATCATAAATTACCTATACCGACTCATGCTTGGGAAAGCATTTACGAGGAGTCTATAGGAGGATTACCAACAAATATGAAGGGAAATGACTAATTATTAATATTAGTTAACAGGTTCAACAAGATGTGTGTTTTTATTCCCCGTAAAAATACGAAATTAGTGAGAAAGAGTTAGTGAACTTGTTATTTCAACAAGTTTAGGCACAGTTTGGGATACCAAGAAGCACCATTTTAGAAAGGGACAAAATATTTTTCAATGCATTTTGGAATACATTATGGGAGAATACAAACATAAAGCTAAAGTTATATAAAGAATTTCATCCATAGATATATGGGAAACAAAAGTAGTCAATAGGAATTTTTTGTAGTGTATGAGGGCTTACAATAACAAGCAGATAAAGAATTTTGATGAAAATATGGTATATATATAACACTCTTAGAAGAAGGAAGTCCAAAATTCTATTGGTAAGTCTGCATTATAATCATGTTTTGGATACTTTCCACCTTTTCTCTAGGATATTACATATGGATAGTAAGGAGCGAGGGAGGATCTTGTAGGGGATGCCTTAACGGAAGATTTTGTTTTTATAATATTAGGTAAATCCTTATACAGTTATACGAGACACTAAAGAACTCATTGGAAAAAAATAAGGCCAAACATGATTAACACAGAATGAAGAATTATTTCAATGTGGGAGGCAGATTATGGTTATAATTGAACAATGAGAGGGCACATGGCTCTGGGAGGCAGATTATGGTTAGAATTGAACAATGAGAGGGCATATGGCTCTACGATTAAATAATTTATATATCATATTTTCACTTTTATATACTAAAAAATTTAGGATATAACATCTACAGATTCATTCTACCCCCATACATAAAAATTTACTCAGCCATGAATGTAGAGAATCTGAAACTTTATCAGCCTTCCATGCTAGACTAGGTAGAGAAACAAGTTCTCCCTTATGTAAAGGATTTGGCACCAAATGCTGCGGGAGAGTTGAAAAAACATACAATTTTATGGAATAGGTCGAGAACAACAATACAAAAGTACAATTCACTTTAATATAATGGGTTGGAAGGATAGGTTCTAGGAAACACTAAATGGTACACTCAAGAGAAGGTGAAGAAAAATAGATTCTTACCTTATTCAACAAAATATCTTGGGGACCAAAAGCCTTCAAAAATGGGCAGGTGTGATATATATATCATTGCTACATTATTTTTTATCCATAAAAATTATTTTAGAGAGAAAAAAGGTGATAAATCAACATATAGGACCATTTTTATCTGTGAGACTCTGTTTAGAACATCACGGTTTGAGACAATTTAGAAGCCACCTTAGAAATTAAGCAGTATTTAATAGGGGTAAAACCTTTTTTCTTAAGCAACACACACTCTTTTCCTATTATGTACATAAAGAGCTTTCCAATGGCCCAAGAATCACCTTATTCAAAGTTTATATGAAAAGATTATGCCACTTGAAAGTTGAGCTTGTTGTTTTAATCATCATAATTCAAGAGGATTTCATGCACACCATCATTATTCATGGAAAACAGGGCTATGTAGATAATAATGATGAATAACAGTCTAGGAAAGTCAATATTACAACTCTAGTCAAGAGTTAAAGTAATTAAATCTAACCACTAGTAGGCTATCAGGTTATTTTATAATCGGGCTAGTATGAGAAATAAAAATTTCATTTTATTCGAGTCACTTTAGTTTTGTAGATGAGAAAAGTAGTTGAGAGTTGATAAAAAGAGAGAAAACATAGAGGATTTGTGCATTGTAGAAACCCACGGGAAACATGCATCATTTTTTGTACTTGCATCCATGTTCGATTTAGAGAAAGAGAGCAGAGCACCCTCGACTTCCTGTTGATTTTTTTCTCCACAAAGGATTTTCCAAGGTATATCTAATGTTATTTTGTTTTTGAATGATTTTAGTTTTGTACATTTTCTATTTTTTACAATTTACATATTTCGTGTATGAAATTGTAACTTAATCAATACACGAGTATAAGGAAAAATAATCTTCATAGTATATATTTCGGATTTTTATGTATAATTGTATCATATATGTTGTGATGAACTATCTAGTGGAATATCCATGGAAATTTGTTGATGAGTTTATAGTACAAATTCACCTAAGAATTATAGTTTGAAAATATATGGTATAAATTGATTTGTTCTTCGCTTAAGGAAGCCATTTCACTTGTATGGGAGCTAGGCAGGTAGTCATGCAACCATGACCAACCTCATTTTGGTAAAAAATAGGCTAATACAGAGCAACTAGAATATGATCAAAACAACATCATGCCACTGATAGAATATGCAAACGAACAATCAACGTTCTTTAATAAAAAATCACATCTACACATTAGATGGCTTCGTCTTCCTTCCCTTTCCATTTTTATGGTTTTACTCATTTTTACCAAATTTGAATTAAGCTTCAAATTCAAATTCCATTACATATGGAAGGAAAAGTGGACTACACTTATCCATAGTAAAATATGTATTTTTTTTATTATTTTAGATAATTTTTTTATGGTAATCAACTGTATTTAAAATTGTAAAGATTTAATGATTTTCTTACTTTTCTTATATTTTCTGAAATGTTAAATATGTTCATTTAATTTTAGAAAACAATTATGGTGGAAAATAAACAATGATTAGAGTCATGTCAAATATATATATATAGAAAAAGAGAGAATCCTCAATGTGTTTTGCCTTTAAAAAAAAGGCAATATTACATCGACTAAAACTATTATTGGAGCGAGTCAATTGACTATCCACAAGGTCCACCTAAGGCATAACACTAGTCCTTCAACCACATTGACTCAAGGTCTCATGTTTTTCTAATATGTGAAAAATATTTCTTCATAGAAAATTCTTCACTTTGAATGTGGTTCATGTATTACTTTGATTATTTTACATGAAACTTATATCTGAAACGATGGCCCCTCGAATAAAAGTTCTTAAAAGGCAAAAGAACTCTAATGAAGCATGATTTCTTATTTCCTTGGTTTGGTAGGGTAATAATATCTTATCAACACCACCTAATTCGGACAAAGGGATAAATAAAGTGACTCAACTTTGCAGAAGTCATGATACTTAGTATTCACTCGAGGTAGTCTCGAAGAGATATATAATCTCTTCTTTCATTATATCCAATTGAAATTACACTTACTAAATTTTATGAATTGGATTTGGCGAGAAACGAGACATTGAATTTCGAAATTTAGTTTTCCCCTGAAATGGAAATTATTAACTATCTTTTAGAGTAGTTTTATGAAAAATTAAATAATACACTCTATAAAAATTTAATTTCACGAGTGTTCAAAATATTATGAAGATATCATTTACTTATATGAATATATAGAAACATGAAATTTAACCAAAATTTTATGAAGATATCATTTACTTATATATCAATCTATAAAAACATGAACTTTAACCACAATTTTCCATTAACTTTGACCAAAATTTTCCATACAAGTATGATCTTTGACAACAATTTTCGAGTAGAAAGCAATCTATTAGCTAAAGACTATATCTAATCACAATCTCTCAATCCTAACCAAGTTTCTTAGGTTTTCCTTTTATGTAAAGCAAGTTTTTAATATGATACGCAATAACTCATTAGGAAAATATTGAGAAACATTAAAAATATATATATAAGAAAACACTAAAAAGTACATCTAAATACAAGTTCTTAATTATAATTAAGGTTTTCTTTGACGTCGACTCTTTTTTAGATGCAATACATTACATTTTATTGCATTGTGAAATTGAGAAACACAACAATACCAAACACGAAATGTTCATGTTAAAATGAGACAATAAAGGATCCCTTTTGATTACCCTAACTAATAAGATAGTCAGCTACCCACTAAAATAATAGGAACTGATAAAGCAAAAGAGAATCCCATTGTTACCCTATAAAGTTCTCACTAAAAACACATTCAACGCACCAACCCTAAACCATCCACCCTCAAAATCGATCACTAGCTATAGGCCAAAAGAGGAGACAACAATGCGTCATCGAGCGAGGGTCCACAGGATGTCTCTCCTCCAACCGCATTAAGCAGGCCACTCTCTCTTACCCTTTCAAAATAGCATGGGAAAGCAAATTGGATACGGAGGGAAAGGACAAGAGCTCGTGGAAATATCGAAAGTCCAACAATTCACCTTTTATATGAATGAGAACATTATTTAATGTTCGAAAAAGGTGATTTGCTATTACTAACATGTCATTCCAAAATTTATAATAAAGTAATGTCATTCTAAGATCGACAGGAACGAATATAAGATCGATACGATTCAGTGCTGTGGTTTTCATTCTGCCGATACAGGGTTAGAATATGATTTTACGAATGTCGGCAATGTCAAATTAGTTGTAATTCCTTATTACAGCTTTATTCCATGAACCGTCGTATTCCCAAAAGTCAAATGTATGGTTCTTAATTCAAGCGAATCTGTTCACGAGTGCGTAGACCCTATACATAAATCTTGAGACCTTCTCTAACTTCTGTACATCGAAAGACGCTTTTCTCTTCTTTGCTGGTATTAGCGTCGGCGGGGATCATGGCATGACGATATATTGGGCAAAACCCTACAAGAGATGATAAAGAGATGATAAAACCCTACAAAGTTGTATTGTTTGTTATCATATATACTCTTGTATTCTCATGCGCTAGTTTGTTAAAATGCGCTACATTGTTAAAATTTTCTTTTGCACGGAGCAGGTTGCAAAATTAATTTTCATTCCCTTACAATGTTATAGCATAGTGTTCTCATAAGATTTTTTACCGTCAAGACTAACTCTGTTGGACCTTGGTATATGATTCTTTACTGCTTTTTCTTGCGTTGACCCCATAGATGTTTTAGCTCCTAATTGTTATAGTTTCTTTTGGTATTTGGCTTATCATGTTGAAGTTAACGTTAAGTTTCTGAGTGTAGAAGGTTGGAGGTTACGGGGAGCTCTCTTCAGTCCAACGAAAGGCCGTGTGGGGAAGATTCAACTGCTGGTTCATGGACTCTACTATCTTGTAAGTTTCGAGGGTCTGTATTCGTGGCAAGATAATGGTGTGCATGACACGGGAGTCGTATTGCTCCTACGCTGTTTTTACTTGGAAAGAAGAGAGCTCGCAGAAGGTCTACTGCCTCTTTACAGTTCAGGAAACTATATTTCGTTATAACGTATATTGAATTATTCAAGGTAGTTTTTATCTGGAAACAGATTTAGTCATGCTATTTCTCATTTCTTCTCCGAATAGTTATAAATCTTTATGTTTGCCAACTTCCAATAACACAATAAAAGAATTGTATCGATCCTTCCCGAAGCTTTCCAAGATTTTTGTTTAGACGTAAGATTTATTACATTACGTTATACTAACGACTGTGCAGTCTAAGCTGGCAAGTTCGTGCCGGTCGCTCAAGAAACCAAGTTATTCTACAAAATTGCTTTATTAAACCGATCCGTCCATGTCAGTCTCGGCAGTTATCTTATATTTTACACGCCATTCCAACACATTGATGCTACTGATGGGCAGAGCATTAACGATTCTTATGGGCAGCCATCGACTCTTATGGGCAGAGCATTAACGAGGCAAACTGTATCATGGGTCCAATGATGTAGAAGAAAAAGTTTCCTATTAAACGCAATGTAGCTTGTTCTATATTGCAACAGCTTACGCATGTAAATTGTTTTTATAAATTTAAGTGTGGCTTCTAAATTCATTTTTTGGTTTAAGGTTTTATTTTCTCTAGGTAAATTTGGTCATAAATGGTGATTTGAACGTCGGATTTCTCAGTTTTCATATACAATTAAGCTACTGAGCTACCACATAGTTTCAATTAGTTGTTTCTATAAGAAAACATGCTAAAAAAAATCTATTCAGCTATGTATATGATATTTTTTTATTGAAGAGTTAAACTTTTTAATGTTAAATTAAACCTATACCAAATCTTTCCACTATTCAAATGCTACCATATCACAAAAATTGTGTGAAACTTAATCAATAAAATCAGAAAGCTTTGGAAACCGGAACCAGAATATACTATAAAACACGATCCGAAAGGGCGCAGCCTTATGGGCTGTTGTCCCCGATCGAACGCTTTTCGTTTACGGACCCTCTTTAGCCGTCCATTTCCACTTCTTAGTTGACAACGGCTACACAATTGGTGATGCCCTCCTCCGTGAACACAGGAGAAGCAATGAAATCTTATAGCTCGAACCTCGCAACCCTCTGCCTGCTTGTAAGGGAAATCATGTACAGTTTCTCTCTCTCTGGAAATACGAACCCTTCGACCCCTTCGAACGTCGTCTCACATGATCCTTAGCATCTTACCCCTTGCATGAAAAAACACAAACTCATTGTCCTCAAAGCCCACATAAACAAGGCCATCGTTCCAGCATGCGGTACTAAAGGCAGTCCAGCGGTAGTTAACATTCCTTGACTCACTGACCCGATCATACTAATGATAAAATATGCGATGGAACAACCAAACATAGATTTACAATTAAAGCCATCAATTTACAGATTTGATGGCTTCATGCTTCCTTCCTTTTTCTTTTTTTAAATGGCTTTGAGCAGCGTGACCAAGTTTGAATTTTAGAAAAAAAAAATTAACAGAAAGTAATTATCATATATTTTTATTATTTTTTATATATATTTATTTATATAAAATATATATAGTAGTGGTAAGTAACAATTATTAATTTTTTTATTTATAAAAAATAAGTCAATCTAAATTATTAGAATATGATCATGGCTAGATTATATTAGTGATAGGATATGTAATGAAGCAATTAAAAAGATTGTAAGTTTACATATTTGAGGCCTTATTTTTTCGTTTTCTTTCTATTTTAATAGTGTTAGTATAATTATTATGTTTGAATTAAAATTTTATTGATTATAAATTTTTTTAAATATATCTTTTACTTATATGATATATTTATTTTTAAAAAAATTGGATTTTTTTAATGAAATTAATTATAAAATTTAAGATTTTTTTAATGAAATAGAATCTAAAGTTATATCATTTAGTAATTTTATTGAATTATTTTCTAATTTCCACCATATTACATATGTTAATTTAATTTTAAAAAAATGGTAAAGGGACATGAGCATTTTTTTAAGGTCATATTTTCCTTTCTATTAAAGTTTTAAAAATGATGATAGAAATTTATTTATTATCCCTTTAACATGAACAACATATCTATAGACAAGGAGAGATCATCTTTAAAGGGGCTAGGTAAGTAACATGCAATTATCACCAACCTAATTTGAATCAACAATAAACCAATCACGATAATTAGAGCTAGATAATATAATAATAAAATATGCGCAATCAAAACTCTTTTAAAGAAATGCACATCATTTTAAAATTCCCATGTATTTTTTTTGGTTGTTTTCTATTTTTATGGTTTTGAACATAATTAAAAATAAATTCCATTAAATGGAGGAGAAAAATATACCTGTTAAACCTATTAAAATATGTATTTTTTAAAATTTTAAAATGTTTATGGAGTTAATTGTATTTAAATTTATATGATTTAATTTTATTTTCTTAATAATTTCTATTATGTTACGTATGTCGTTTTAATTTCAGAAAAGAAATTGATGAATATATTTTTTTATAAGCTATATTCATTTCTCATTACAATTTTAAAAAATGGGCAAAAATTGGTTTTTTCCTCTCTTAGTGAGGGGAATATATATATATAGAGAGTGTTTGTAGGGAATCACCAACTTACTTTTGGTTAAAAGTGATCCAAAAAAAATCAGGTAGAATTTGATCAACATCATAATAATAAGGACAAAATATGCAAAAGGAAAAGGGAAATACTTATTTACACATTTCATGGCTTCATCTCTTCCTTTTCATTTAATTTTTGAAATATACCACATATTAAAACATGTATTGTTTATTTATTTTTAAATATATTTTATGGTAATTAATTATATGTTTTAACAATCTTAATAACTTTTAGTATATTTCCCATAATGTTATGTATACTTATTTAATTTTTAAAAATAGTTATGATAGTAAATAAATTCCATTATAAGAGAACATATGTTTTTGTGTGTAGAGAGAGAGATCCGTGTAAATTGCTTCACTTTTAATGTGTTTAATCTAATATATTGATATTTTATATCAAAAATATATTCAAAATATTCTTTCATGCAATAAAATTGAAAGGGAATGTGGGATTAGCTTAGCCTATTGTTTTCATAGCATTAAAATTCTTTCATGTTGAAGTCCTACTTTGATAATCGATATTCCCTTGCTACTACCATCTAATTAATGGATCCTTGAATATAATTTATTAAAGAAAAAATAACTTTAGCTACTATCTTCCATGAATTTCCCAAAGTTACAAAAACCATATTTTGGAAACATGCATACTTATTATTTCATTGGCTAGCTAGGGTAATAGCAATTTCTCAACCGCACCCAATTGGAACAAGGGATAAATAAAGTGACTAAGCTCTGGGTAGCTTAAATAAGTTGAGGGAACAAAACATTAAAATTCAATAGTATTACAAATATTTATACATCAAACTATATATCATGATAAGAAAACAATATTGGACTTGTAGACGATTGGTTGAGGGAATATTTCCACCATACTCCAATCTATGAGTCTACTAGTTAGATAGAATCTCTTGAAAAATTAGGCCTAAATATCCTCTTAATTAATAGGAACAAATTTCTTCTAATATTAATGATGACACCAAACAAAAATAGGAGTTATATTCTCTAACACTCCTCCTTAATGACTAGTTGCATTAATCTCAATATGCAAAGTCTATCTATGGTTCAACCTATTGTTTACAACCATTATTAAAATATGTTGACATCCATATAAAGGAACAACCATCCAGTGGAATGCATGGATATGTAACTGTTACAATAGTTGGCCCAATAACATGTCCTTCATGTACATGGTTCATTCAAGCATCATATCTGCATCCTTGTATGTTCAATTACCGTTGCACTATCATCATCCTGGGTTTCCTTGAATAACCTATAACCATGTCTTTTTTTTTTCGACATACCTTCAACTATACTCTAGCTCTTCTAGGTTAAGCCTCAACCATGCTCTAGATTTTTTCATTTGACCATCAACCATGTTTGATAATTTCTCTCCACTTTCCTCTAAAAACTGGTTTTTGTCTTAACACAATCCTACAATACAAAGTGTTTTTTGGCTTACAAAAAAATTGGACTTACAAGGTGGTTTAAATATTACCAAAAATTTTATGAGGGTACATGTGCATTATTATGCTTATGCCACAACTAACTCAGGTACATATTATTAAAAGTCTTTAAAGGACTACTACAAGACATCATAGACTTGCTTAGAAATACAATGTACGACTCACACTACAACCTAGGCATGGGTATGTTATTATTCAACACACCACACACACTTTTCAACCATATCTACGGTTATCATAATTCTCGCCACTTTAATTACATTCCTTAGTTTTTTCCATTCCTCTATATTATCTGGTATTCAATAATTACTTCAAATAAAACTTGTCTATCATTGGAATGACTAGTTTCAACGTAGACTCAAACTCATGACAATATTTTTCTTGATTAAATGTTAGTAAATTATTGAAACCAGATTTACATCAATAATGGGGAGTAGAATATATGGTGATGGGATGTGTTGTTACTTCACTTTGTGACGTAAATGTCACCAATTCAAAACTACATGGGGGAAAAATCATTCATGTTAAGGGTTTTTGTGTCATAGACTAGGTGTGATCCCCATGTGATTTTGACGGATTATATGCCCCTTTGTAGGGTTTTTTTAATCCAAATATTAAGTTTGCAGTCATCTGAGGATTCACACACTTTGCAAACAAAACAAAATACATAAATGACATGACAATTTTTAAAGGATTGAATGTAAATGTAAATTTGAAGAAACACTTAATTGCATTCACATAAGATATTATTATTCTCATTGGTGTCATTTTTTCTCTCTCATACATAATTCTAACAAGTTCTATGTACTCATAATCACCCTCCTTTCTCTAAGTTACCCATGATTTCCCTCTTTGTGTTTCTAAAGGGAAAACAATATTTGACATTCTAGAAGGTTTGAAGTGATTTGATACTATGCACAATAAAATTAAATAAAACATAACTACATTTTATCTTAATGGGATTAAAATTTCTTCTCCATTCCAAAAATGTATCGATTCACTAAAAAAGAGCATGTATTCAATAATGAGACCTGGAAATATACAAGTGATCTTCACCCTTGCTAGTGAGTCGTTGGTATGTTGATTGAGTGAGACTTGATTGGATTTCCAGTGAAACAAATCCACATAAAAATAGGGTTTAGTTTGTACATGTCAGTATAAATTTCTAGAAGGAACATGCAATGTGGCACCTAATACACACACAAGATCCTTGGCTAGCTATTTCCAGCCTACTCACAATCAGGTTTTTCTACCAAATGAGCTAAAAAAAAAAATAGGTTTGAATCCACAATGGTTATTTTATTTATTTGAATAGGTTGGTAAAACTACATTGATATAAAATTCTCCTTATTGGAAATTATTATTCTCCAAAAGTCTCACAATAAATACTGTAGAAAATTCCCAGGTACAATTCTTCTTCCTAGTTTTATTTCTAGTCCTCAACACAACGACAGTCCATCCATTCTTGGAATATGAAAATAATGTTAGGCCATATACATTTTTATAATGTATAATGGATACTTCATCTCTTCTTACAATAGTAAACATAACAACTTCTCAGATTAACTATTAGATAAACCTTCAATGGAAGTGACTCCATCAATTGTAATCTCCCTCTAGCAATTGACACTTCACGTTGAGTGGTTGCACCACATTTCTTCTAATATAAATGGAAATCATGAAATTTACAAAATAATAATCAACAACACTTTTCAAAGTAACAACATGTTTCCTATAGATTTTACAGCTACAAAAATTAGAATAACAAAACACACAACACTACTCTCCTTGATATTAAAAACTACTTTGAGGGTGTAGGCCCAAAAAAAATCTCATACGAGAATGAGTTGAGTGTACTCTACATTAAAATCAATAATGTTACAAATATTTACACATGAAACTATTTCTCGAGATAGAAAAAATCTCCTAGACATGAAATTAATTGGTTGAGGAAATATCTCTACCGAACTCCAATTTAGAAGGCTATCTAGTTGGAGAGCATTTCTCAACCAAATATGCCTCATGAAATTCCTAACTAATATGAACAAACTCCTTCTAGAATTAATGAGTGCACCAATAAAAAGTAGGATTTATATTCTCTAACAAGGTTATGATAGTTAATATTCACTAGAGGTAGTCTCATAGAGATGTCTTTCATGATATCCAATTAAAATTACATGGATTGAATTTCAAAATTTGCATTTGGCATGATATTTTTCCAAATCCAATGTATCATTGAATTTTAAAATTTTGTTTACCTATATGGTGAAACTTATTAAATATGGTTTATAGTTGTTGTATGGAAAAGGAAATAAATAGTTCCATATAAATTTCATTTGATATGTGTTAAAAACATTATAAAGATAAAAATTTACTTATATTTGAATCTACACATACATGAAATTCATAATAATTTTCAAATAGAAATAAATTTTTTTAACTAAAAGCTATATATAAATGCAAACTCACAATTATGAACAAGTTTCTAAAAATCTCTTTCATCTAAATCAAAGTTTTAACATAATACATAATAGTCTATTATAAAAATATAAACAAATACATATATCAAATGAAAAGAAAAAACTAAACCTAAATACAAACTCTTAATTATGAATTAATAACAAATTTATATATATTCAGCGAATAAAAAACTACAATCTAAATACAAACTCTTAATTATAAATTAAGAATAAGATTTTCATTGATATACATAACCATAGCACAAATCGAACCCACATGATAGAATGAGGCAATAAAGGATTCCATTTTGATTACCAAGAACCTATTATAGATTAATAAACTAGTCACAATGTAAAGAAGAGATATACAAGCCCCCATAAATTATAATAGAAGCAATGTAGTAGGAAGGAAAACCATTGTTATTCCAATAAATTTCTCACTATGAACGGATTCAAGGCACCAACTCTCAATCATCGACCCTCAAAATAGATAACAAGCTTTAGGCCAAAAGGAAGAGACAATAATGCCTCCTCGAGCGAGGGTCAAAAGGATGACTATCTTCCAATAGTCTTCAGCACACCATTATCTCTTACTTGAAAAATAGACTGGAAAAGAATGGTGGATATGAAGAGAAAGGACAACAGCTCGTGGAAATTTGTAAAATCCAACCATCCCCCTTTACGATGGAGGAGAACATTAGACGAAAGTTCGAAATACGTGATTTGGAATTACCTGTCATATAATTCAAAGATTTATAAGCAGGTAATATCATCCTAAAATGGATCAGGGGAATATGTGTTAAAAAAAATAGTTAATTAATTGATAAACTTCTCTAGAATGAGTAAAATGGAAGAGGATAGGATGTAAAAGTTCAAAAAGGTAAGTTGTAATTATTTTTCATAGCATTCTATGATCTATAAAAAAGCAATATTTGATAGACTTCTCTAGAATGAGTAAAATGGAGGTGAGTTGTAATTATTTGACATTATCATTTTATATCGATAAGAAAGTAATAAATAATTTATAAATTGGTTAGAATGAGTAAAATGAAGGAGAATAAGGTGAAAAAGGGAAGAGAAGCTTGTAAATTTTTGACAAATAATAAAAAGGTAACATTGTTGTATTATTAATTAAAAAATGCTTCCAGATGCGGGTGTATATAATGGCGATTAAGGTGACGGGACATGGGTGTGGCGAAGTGTGGAGACACCTGCCCACCCATGTCATGGCTGATAGAGGGAAAATGGCAGGCGACAGATGGCATTTAAGTCCCGCTGATAGCATATCTATTACATTAAGTTTTAATGCAGCTCATGATCCGACCTCCACTCCTGTTTGCGATTCTGCATGCTCCAATATGCTCCAGCCTTCAGCTCTCATCAATGAGAGATTTATGGCGGGTGTTCTTCGATGCCTTAGCAGTTGGGACAATAAAATGGAGTTTCGCTCTGGTTGTTCTAAAGAGATGCAACCGTTGAACTGTAGATTCTCTCCAGTTGCTGGGATACCCTGCCTGCGCACCATGATAGGAAGGAGAATCCAGCGAAATTGTTGCTTAGACCTTGGGAAAAATCTGCGTTTCTCTCGTTCTGGCCTTTGTCTCTCTTCCTCGGCTTCTTGGCATCCTCCCATCTCTTAATCCACCGTCAATCCTGCTTCTCTGACTCATCTTACGGCCTTTGCTGAGACTTCACCTATGCCTCACCTGCATCATAGGATACGTTTCCGCAGGGGTAGCACCAGAGGCCAACCCCTGCGTGCTCCCTCAAGCCCCTCAACCGAGTTGCCTTTCCACTCCATCAATTATTTTGCAGGCCGTTATCCTCACACCAGAAGTGGGAGAGGTTGGATTCTAGGATCTGGCCACCGTTTGGGCTCCCCTGTTCCTCAGACCACAAGCGCTTTTCCTTCTCCCACGATGGGCTTGACGCTTTTTTCCTTTAATTGCTCTCTGAACCGCTCATGAATCACAACTTCAATCACCGTGGTTTTCCGTGAAGAGGCCCAAGTGGAGGAACAGAGCACCCATCCTGCGGGTCTGAGCTCAAAGAAAGCCTAGCTCTCGGGCCTTCAGGCAGGGCATGGTGGCGTGAATGTGCAGGAACAGGAGGCTCAGGTTTGTAGGGCACATGATGTGGAGATGGCGCCTGGAGATCCTAGACCTTCCGTGTCTGAAGCTGCTTCCACCATGGACCTGTTAAAGAAGGATGGTGATATGTCTACTTTATGGTGTCGAACTGTCGAAGAACCACCAGATGAGTAGCTGCTTCTCTTTGGTTTGGTTTTCTTGCTTCGCGGCCCACTTAATTGGGCATGTTTTTGTTTATATTACTATTCTAGACCTCTGTTTTATTTTTGAATTCTATAAACACTATAATCGTCAAAGATATCAAACGATGGTTCCCCTGCGTGGGCAATGCAACAACCTGAAAAACGTTCAAGACTGGTTTCCCCTTATGAGGGCAATCTTCTTTTTGATTTTTTGAAAAATTTGCCATAATTCTGGGCAATGTTTTGACTTCGTTCATGCTGTAATTTTATTCCCATTTTTAATAGATTAACCTTACTTATAAAAAAAATTATTAATTAAAAAATGAACATAAGTGAAAGATTAGAGAAATATAAGTTTAAAAAAATAAATTAAGGAATATAAGTGAAAGATTAGAGAAGCCTAAGTTAAAGAAAATAAATTATTGATTTATACTATTTCTGTATGTTAAATTTTAGATTTTGATTAAACATAATATAAATATGTTTCTGGTTAAATTAAACATAAAATAAAACAAATTGGATTTTTGTTATATTTATTAAACACTAGATTTATTTAAGTGGTTTTATAAAGGTTTGATTAGATTTGTTTAAGTGTTTCTAAAAGGACTAGAGTATATTACAAGGTTTAGAGCATTATTCTTTATAACTTTTATCAATTATGTATGTATTTTTCTACTATTTATGACATTTGTTTTCTATGGAACTTTTCTATCCTAGTTTTCTTGTAGAGGAAGATATTTCATGGATAAGTGAACCCTCACACTTATTTGACATAGATCAATGATATATTGAAGGATAGTCTACAACATATTCTCCACTAGATGTAATTTGTAAGTTCAACTTACGTGAAAAAGTTAGGATAATAGGTATTACCTTTAACATATTGTTGTTCTATCGCATCCAAGTTCATAGAACTACTATATGAAATCTAAGATCCTAAAGAGAGCCACTTACACACAGATCGACATATATCATTATCAACCTTAACTAGCATCAAATAACTCTAATCTATAAATAGATCTAATTTAGTTTCCTCATGCTAAATATAATCCTCTAATGAATAATATAAAATATTATATATCACACACATTAGATGGGTAAAAATACCATAGATATAAAGATTAAAAGTAAATAAAATAAAATAAATAAAAAAGTATTTTACCTTGAGACCGTGTGGTACCTTCGTAGATCCTACCTCCATAGATTCCTCATTGGCCCTCTCTCACATGCTAAAAAATAATAATATTTACATCCATATCACAATGAAGACATGGTGGCCTACATTACTTGGAAAGATACTATCATGCAAGATATCAATAAGGCGCTCACTCTATTTCACTGTCACGAGGATCCTCAAGATCTAGGTATTCCCTAACTCATATTTGGCATCCTCTTATAGGAATTTGTAAGAGTTTGTAGATAGGATTCATGACACATGAATTCAATGGAAAAGTATGATAGATATGCTTGAGGCATGCAAAAGAAGCAATGGAAATAAATTGATAGGTCTAAAGACATTTGGAATTAGAAATTACAAGCCATAGAAAAGTTTTGTCCTTAATTATGAGCTTTTTCCAACTTAATATGAACTATATTCTCAATTATGACTTTGTTTATAAATTATGAAATAATTATTCTTTCATAATTGATTGTAAAATTTTGAAATATAATTATTTTATTTTGAAATAAATATGATAGTTTAGCTTAATAATGTAACTCAATATTTGGACATATAATAATGTACTTGCAATTATTATGGTGGAAGATATCGGTATAGAATCAATGATTATAGAGAAGAGTGTGAAATTAACTACTATGCACTTCTCTTGCAATTTTTATTTTTTTTGTTTATGCAAGTAGGATCTATCTCCTCTCATGGTTGTTATGACTTGTGTGAGTATGAGGGATAAAATTTTACTCCAACTTGGGGACATGCCTTCACAGGAGAGGATTGTAAGAGAATCCCATAATATTTAATGTCTCTATGAGAATGTATAGATAAGATCAAGAGTACAACTATATGGTGGGATGGATACAAATATCATCCATAAACTCCAATCTATATGTGTTTTGAACTTCTCTAACAACTTTCTATGTGGAAATTTTTATTATAGGAGAATTATATAGTCATGACAATGGTAGAGAACCCTCAAAGCTATATGAAGTGAAATTTTCATATGTGCTTTCACAAAATATATAATAGTTAACCATTGTAGACCATATAATTAAACATTAAGACTCTAATTTATTACAAAAAATTCCATAAAAAATTATATCTTCTATTTCTTCTCATTTCCAACATCTATTAGTTCACCAAATAACATTAATTTGTAAGACAATCCTTCTTCTGCTCCCTCTAAAATAAATTTACTAGTACCTAATGTTATCAAGACGTGTTTGTGCTCAATAAGGAAAACCATAGTATATCATATTTTTAAGCTATAAATTGTGAGATATTGCTATATAATACATTATTAAAGTCTATAATATTATGAATCTCAAGAAAAACCTTTAACATATAAGTTTAGTGTTTTAATTATGATTATATTGAGATGGCCAAAGTGGGCGGGGGTCAATATAATGGATAGTTTAACAATTTAAGACAAATATGTCTAGATAAACATTAACTACATAAGTCCCGCATAAAAATGCCAAATGTACATGGTAATGTTGTAAATATGTTGGCATTGATGGAGAATACAAGATTATTGCAAAGAAACACGTGGCTCCAAACAATATTATCTCAAGTATGGAAAGGGAAATGATGGGTGCAGTGATATTGAAGCCAATTTCAATTTAGGAGACACGCTAAATTGTACTTGGGACCCACTCAAATGGATAGATCTTGGAAATATATTTCCAATAGTAGATTGAAGTTTAAAAAAAACCTCATGGATGAAATTTATTGACAACCAAACTCATAATATTAAAAATTAAAAGTTAGAGACCCCACAAAACTATTAGTGCACAGATGGATGTCACGTAGGCATGTGCATGAATTCCGTGGAACAATAACATCTTAGGAGTGAAAGTATTAGGAAGAAATTATCACACAGTAAAGGCATCAATTAGTAGAAGATATGTAGTAGAGGACCACAAGGGAAAAATCACCTTGGAAGGTTGGGACCTATAACACCCCACCCCACCCCACATTTACCTTCTTTTACAAGCTCATGAGGGTAAACATGACACAAGAGTTATTTTACATGACACAAAAACCAATTTCTATATATTGAGCTTTTGTCTACCTTTATCAAACTTACTGCAACATCCCAGGGATACCTGATCAACCAAATCTAAAGCAACATCAACTAATGATCTTTCTTTAAGCTAGATCTATCCTCTTCTCAAGATTAGAGTCCAGTCGCACGCAAAACAAGAGTTCCATTTGGCCAGAAGGCTCCATCCGCATCTGCAAGCCTTCCTTCGTGTTGTTATAATAAAAAATCCCCATTTTGGTGCCTACGATTACAGATTTAGTGCCACAATTTTGTGCCTATGAGAGCTGAAAATGTGTATTTGTGTTACACTTTTTTCCCTTTTTTGAGAAAAAAATTTCATTTTTTCTTGTTCTTCAACTTTCTGCAAGTAAAAAAAAATTTCTATCCATAATTTCATTTTGCGATAAAAGTAAAAGTCATCAGAAATTTTATTAGTTTCTATTACTTTTTTTTTTAATTCTTTTATAAAAATTTGATACGTCAACTTAGTGCTTCTCTGAGTGTGTGTTTTCTAACAATGAAAGGATTCATGATAAGTCATGTTAATATGCACTTTTGTATTCTTTGAAACTTTCTGTTTTTGAGAAATAAAATGTGTCACAACAATATAGATAGAGTCTACTTTGGTTTTGTTATATTTACAAAGCCAACGGATGCATATCATAATTACTAGAATTTTTTGAACTGGTCCAATATGAAAAAATTGCATATTTTGAATATGTTTCCTGATGCACGAAATTTCTTGACATATAAGTTATAAACTAAACTTCTAAAATGGACCAATGTAATGCACCATAAATTTTTCAATTTTTTTATAGTGTATTTTGGCAGATACAAAATTATGATTCCATTGAATCATAATGACCTTCAGAAATTGTACGCACACGTTTTATTACAAAATTAATTAAAATTATTAAATATTTATGAAATTCCATAAAAGTTATATTTCCTAAAAGTGGATTCAATTATGAAAATGCTTGTCTTGGTTTCGACAGTTAATTCACAATTTGTCATGGAGTTTAATCAGTCTAAAGTTGAAGATATGTATTCAGAGATTGGCTCTACGTAATTGCTGATGTGTTTGTTCATTCGAACTCTTAAAAAAAATTTGGCCGAATTGTGTTTTGCGTCGATGGTCCATCAAGTCTAATAGCATAAAAGTTCGGCCTAAATATTTTATACAACTTCGGCCGAAATTTTACCCGACATTCCGTCGGCCGGAAAATATAATGAAACCCCTCCAAAAAAAATTTTTTGCAGCAATATAAAGTTCCGTGAAGGAATTCATTATTTTCACACATTTGATCTGATTTTACAAAGGTCTTGGTCTGATTTTGCAAAAAATTGTTTTGGGTTTAAGGAATTTTCTTGGAGGTACATTCAAAGGAATTTTTTGCAAAGGATTGTTTTGGGTTTAAGGATTTTTCTTGGAGGTACATTCAAAGGACCTTTCTTGAAGGTATGTGATACATTTTTTGGATTTTCTTTAGCTTCATTTTTTTTTTAAGGTATGGATTTGGGCTTTATTTTCATTGTTTTTGAAGTTATGGTTACAAAGGTTTTGGTCTGATTTTGCAAAGAATTTTTTTTGGTTTAAGGAATTTTCTTGGAGGTACATTCAAAGGAAATTTTTACAAAGGATTTTTTTACGTTTAAGGACTTTTCTTGAAGGTACATTCAAAGGACATTACACTCAAGGGACATTTATTGGAGGTATGTGATATATTTTTTTCTTGTTTTTTGGGCTTCATTTTTTTTGAAGGTATGGATTTTGGCTTAATTTTCATTATTTTGAAGTTATGGATTTGGGCTTGATTTTCATTGTTTTTAGAGGTTTTGGTTAATTTTAAAAGGACTCTTTTAAGGCTTAGTTTTGAAAGAACTCTTTTTAGGCCTAATATTAAAAGGACATTTTTTGGAAGTATTTTTTAAAGTGGCATTTTTTAAGAAGTTGGAATTAATTTTCAATGGAAATTTTTTGGAGGCATTTTTTGAAGTGACATTCTTTTAGAGTATGTCTTTTGAGTTGAAGTAAATCTTTTATAATTATTTTTTAAAATGATTTTTTTTTAACTTTTTAAATGAAAATTTTTTGTAGGACTTGGAAAGTAATACTTTGAGCTTTGTTTCTTTTATAAGACATTTTTTCTCTAATTTTTTAAACTGTTTTGGATTGAAGTATGTATTTTTTGCAAAATTTTTAAAATTAAAGTTTTTTTTTAAATTAAATCCTTTGTGATTTTTTTTAATTGAGTTTCTCTCTAAATTTTTGAAGGAAATTGTTTGAACTTCATACTCTATTATCATGGGAAATCGAAGAAATTGTACGAGAAAATATGATCAAAAAAGAGACCCTGAGGAACGTAGTGAAGAGACGAGAGAGTCTTGCAAAAGAAAGAGAGAAGCACTCTCAAATATTGAAGGGGAAAATCAACCTCAACTAGAAGTTGAAGTAGGTATGTAAATGTAAATATTATGAATTTGATATATTTAAAATTTTCCTAGTGTAAAATGTGAAGCTTCATTTTTATTTGATGAACTAATTTGAAAAATATTTTGCAATGTAAGGAGAGAGAGATATTCCTCAAAACATTGACGATGAGATACAAACTTTTGAAAGAGAAAGTAAAAGAGATATTGAACGAATGATTGAAGATGGTGAAAATGTTGAAATAAATTAAGGTGAAGAAATTGACTCACAAGGTGTATATATATATATGTGTGTGTGTGTGTGTGTTTGTGTCTTTGTGTGTTGAAAACATGCACATATTATTGAAATTACACACATTTATTAATTTAGTTATTTATTGAATATGTAAACTTATTATGTACTACACATTCGAATATTTACAGATGAAATCAATGTCGATGATGAGATGTTAGAAAATGTTGACACTCAGACATATGGAGATAAAAGAGCTGACCATATTATACGATATCATGTTAACCACATTTTTGGTTTGTACTTCATAAAGGAAAATGTGATAGTTCAAGCCCAAATGTTGAAAGGTTTACTATCATTAAGGAAATTAAAAGAAGCTATGACTTTATTGGGTATTCGAAAATCAACAAAAGATAAAAAAAATAAAGGAAAATGTAACACCCCGAAATTATGTGTTTAAATTTCAACGCTAGACATTGAACTTTAATCCTAAGGGGAGTGGACCCCAAAGGACAAGTATTTTGTGAATGTAATTAAATATTTAAATTGAGGAAATGAATAAAATGATTTTGTGCAGATTGACCAAAATGAGATGTATGAGATCACTTGCTAAATCCATGAGGATGGATAAGGCAAATACTGTCCCCACAATCTTTCAAAAATCCTTGAAAGAAATTATTTCTAATTTAGATTTGTGAGGAAAAAATCTAAATTCCCCAATGATGACGAAAATAGTTGGGAAGAGGTAAAAAGCTGGAAAAGCTGAGGAAAAGCAAAAAAAAAATTTAAAGAATCCCTAAAATGGTCAGCACATCATTCATAATTAACCAGAAACCCAATAGAAAGTATTTCTACATAGAAGAAGTTAATACTACAGAAGAAAGAAGCAAATATTAATTATGATACTGCTCATTAGTAATTATATTAAGGAACCATTCCCACACTAGAAGACAGAACTAATAGATGAAAGAAAGTTAAGTAATTAAACAACATACAGGTTCACCATAGCAGGACATATTTCAATATATGTATTCTAGTCTATCCTGTGAACCCAAGGCAAGGGTGAAAAAGGGAAAATTATAAATGCAACTGTCTTCTAGATGTAAAAATAGAAATACATATTCATACATAACCTGTAAATAATTTTTTCAAATTAATAAACAAAGGTATAGAAGAGAGCTAGTAATATTTTGTACTAATTCCAAAATAGAAGAAGAGACTTGGATACTATTACTATCAAAACTGCAAACTAGTGTGGTATGAGAAATACATACACAGCCATGGGACAAGAAAGCCTTCCTAATACACAGAATGTGGAATACACAAAAATTAAACTACCATCAGTATGTATTCAGATAGGTTCAAGTCAAAAAGAGTAAAAATCCACGAGATTAAAATGGGTGTTATAGAAGGCGAGGAACAACAGAGATAAATATATACAAAAAAATCTAAATAATTACAAGCTATTGTGGCCTAAGGACTGTCTCATAATGCTACTGGAGAAGATATAAATAAGTATTCAGTGTCGAGACTTAACAGTTATAATTGTCAGAACTTATACAACTTCATCAATACAATTTTTAAGCTGTCTATAAAGAATTATAGAACCAGACGTATTCCCTCTACCGAGTGTTCGGTGAATACTGACCTGCAAGTGGGAAACGGAGCCAACGTTAATGTCAAAGGTAGCTACAACTCTCAGTGTCAAGATAAGAGCATAAGACATAAGTCTTATGTTACCTGTAAGAGTCAAAAACCCCAAAATAAATACAACGCAAAACGTGATGAGGAAGAGTAAAATGTGAGATGCAACGAAATCTTGACAAGTTGGTAGACGCAACTCAAACTGGAACTAAACGATGGAATATGATCCATCTAAGTCCAATAATCGCAACAAGGTCTCAGAGAAAGGAGCGTAATTTCAATCAGAAAAGGGAAGCCAGGTTAAACAGTAAGAACCGAGCGGGAAATTACAAACCTACGACAATTTCATACCTAAATTGTCCATTTTAGTGTAGATATACGCCAAGGACTAGGATGAGTTCCGCTCAGTGGCTATGGCATCGAATTTCCCTGTCAAGCAACAAACCAAATGCGTAGGAAAGGAAAAGAAAATGACGAACAAATTAAAATGGTAAATTTATATCCATTTTGGATCAACAAAAACCTAAAGCCAAGAATGAATCAGCGTCATCCAATTGGCAAGATCTTATGGAAGAAGCCACGGATCGAAGTATTAATGAGCAAGGTACATCCTCCGTTCAATATTTAATATAACGAGTAATGCAATTAAATGTAAAACAAGGCTGGTCGTGCCATAGAATTTGCGTTGGCAACAAGGTAGGGTGACGGGAGGAATCCAGAACGACGTGGAACAAACCCACATGACCACAACTGCACAGAGACCCGTTACAACCTATGCGACGGAACAAAAAATCATATGTGAGCTTATGTGGTATCTGACTTCCCGTCTCCATTCACATCTACGATGAACCAATTCACCAACTTGTATTACGTGGAGACCAACACAAATCAATTCAATTCGTGATATAAACGAGGACGAGAAGGAAATAAATCGACATGAGTACTATGTATGCAGAGATATAAACATAGATCAATTCACATTCCACTATCAGTTATATGCCATCCACGAGTGAAGACATGGAGTAATAAACCTAGGAATCTAAGTGATTTCATATAGATCCATGGAAAAATACAAATGTGGGTAACATGTGCAATCAAATCGATTTCCACCTATGACCATTAAGTATACGAATATGAAAAAAAAATGTCCAAACAAAGGTGGGACATAAAATGGAAGGATATATATATATATATATATATATATATATATATATATATATATATATATATATAAACCCATTAATTGTTATGATAATTAGGGTTATGGGTATTACAAATTTATTTAATTTCCATATGGGTTACAAATCAAATTCATTCCCATGTAGTGGGATATAAATGATACATGGAAATAAATCGAAATTGGGGAAAAAATTCTGATCGGATCAAATCTGCAAAGTAATAGCATCATACCTTGCTATAATTTAACTTGAAAAGATGAATGGAAATTTTTTTTTGGGGAAGTAAAATGGGAGGTGAAAAATGGTATCAGAGCCCAAGTTATAAAACTGGGCTGGTGACATTATGCTCACTGTTGCTGTGTGTTCACTGTATAAATTGATTTTTGTGAAAAAGAAAAAAATTATATTTTTATTTCCACTGATCTGTGTTGTGTAGTGTACAGTGGTGCTGGAATGGAAGAAGGTGACGAATTTTATGTTGATCTGCGTGATGAGGATAATGCACCAGATCCCAATGCGCTCATGATGGATATGTTGCGGGAGTTGCAACAAGAGTTGGCTGAGATAAAAAGCCAGAATGATAGATTGTCATTAGCCAGTGAGGAGCAGGAAAAGCTCATCAGAGAATTAACTTCGCGGAACAGCCAAGAATGTGAAGGTTCCAGAAAGAGGAAGACTGATGAGTTTGAGGATGATGATGTTGTTAAGCATCAATACAAGCAGAAAAAGGAATTACGGGGGGAATTCCGAAAAATCAAACCTCCCTCCTATGATGGGGAGAAGGAGGAAGATGTGGAAGCTTGGTTATTGAACATGGTCAAGTATTTCCAGGTCTATGAATATGAAAGCAATCGGAAGGCCAGATTAGCTATTTACCAGCTACAAGGTAAAGCTACCTTGTGGTGGGAAGAGACGAAAATGGTCCATGCCATTGATGAAAAGACAGTTACTTGGGAAGATTTCCAGGTTAAGTTCAAAAATAGCTACTTGAATGAGCGTTACTATGATGAAAAACCAAAGGAATTCCATGAACTTAGACTGGGACAGCTCACTATTGATGAGCTTGTTACTAAGTTTACAAATCTGGTGAGATATGTACCCTACATAAGGGAAGAAAAGGCAAAGGTACAAAGGTTTCTGAATTGTTAGCCTGCTGTATACAAAGAGAAAATCGAGTTTGACAACCCAAAAACAATGGACGAAGCTGTTAGAAAAGCCAGATTATGTTACCAACAGTTCAAAGGAAAAACTAAACAAGGGAAAAGCTGGGTAAATAAGAATGAGTTCAAAGGGAGGAAACAAAAACTAGCCTATTTGAAGAATTTTGGCAGAGATAATCAGCGGAAAAAGTTTAATAAACCCAAAGAAAGCCAAACTGCTCAGTCCCAAGTGGCCTCAAAACAAATAGATGGAGACAATAAGAAAGAGGGCACAGTGAAAATGAGAGAACCCCTGAAATGTTGGGGATGTCGAGAACCCCATATTTTGAGGGACTGTCCTCATCGAAACATTCAGATGATCATGAGAGATCGAGAAGCTACAACCGTAGATGACATAGCAAAAATATACCAACTATCAGTGCAGCCTTGGAAAATCGACAAGCAGAACATCAAGCTACCATGGTGGAAATGGAGGGTAAGATTTCTGGCCTATCTGTTACCATTCTGATTGATCCGGGTGCTTCTTTGAGTTACATTAGTCCAAATATTGTAGAAAAATGTAACCTCAAAACTGAAAATTTTTAGTAGTCATGGTTGGTACAGCTGGCCACTGGAACTAAGAGAAAGGTAACACATAAACTGCCCCCAACAGCAATCAAATTAAAAAAAAATCAAACAGAAGTAAATTTGAACATTCTGCCCTTAGGTTCATATGACCTACTGATAGGAATGGACTGGCTGGAAAAGAAGAAAGCCTTGATGAACTGCTGGGATAAGACTTTGCATTGTGTAGATGAGGAAGGGAAACCTTTTATTCTCAAAGGAAAATCAAAACCTATCTCTGTAAGACAAATTTCAGCATTGCAATTAAAAAGAACAGCTAGAAAAGGATATCAAGTTTATGCTGTACATGTGGAAGAAATAGAACAGAAAACTGAAGAAAACTTGCTGGATGTATTACCAGTGATAAGGGAATTCAAAGAAGTTTTTCCAGATGAAATCCCTCATCTTCCCCCCAAAAGAGAGATTGACTTCTCAATTGATCTGGTGTCGGGAGCAACACCTGTCTCCCGAGCACCTTATCGAATGAGTCCCCCTGAACTTATGGAACTGAAAATGTAATTGCAAGAAATTTTAGATAAAGGTTATATCAGACCGAGTGTGTCTCCTTGGGGAGCACTGGTGATGTTCGTGAAAAAGAAAGATGGAACCTTTAGGATGTGCATTGATTATTGTCAACTAAATAAGTTGACCATTAAGAATAGATACCCTTTACCTAGAATTGATGATATTTTTGACCAAGTGAGAGGAGCTTCAGTATTTTCGAAGATTGACTTAAGGCCTGGTTATCACCAGCTTAGAATTAAAGAGGAAGACATCATCAAAAAAGCCTTTCGAACCTGGTATGGTCACTACGAATTTGTAGTCCTACCTTTTGGTTTGACAAATGCCCCTGCCACATTTATGTTCCTGATGAATAGTGTGTTAAATAAGTACTTGGATAAATTTGTCCTTGTGTTCATAGATGATATTTTATTCTACTCAAAAAATGAGGAGGAACACAAAGAACATTTGAGGATAGTGCTGCAAACTCTGAAGGAAAACCAGCTATATGCCAAGTTCAGCAAATGTGAATTTTATAAAGATAAGATCCAATACTTGGGGTATATTATTTCTGAACAAGGCCTTGCTCTTGACCCTAAAAAGATAAAGGCTATAAAAGAATGGCCTGTACCAACTGATGTTTCAGCAGTGAGATCATACATGGGGATTGCAGGCTATTATTGCAAATTTGTGGAGAGGTTTTCTGTCATAGCACATCCCATAACATCATTACAAAGGAAGGGTGTCAAATTTGAGTGGACCGAAAAATGTCAAAACAGTTTTGACCAATTAAAACTGAAACTTAATACTGCCCCTATCTTGAAGATTGCAGATCCTGATAAAGAATTTGTTGTATGTACAGATGCCTGTAGAGAGGGGTTGGGAGGAGTTCTTTTGCAGGAAAATTCAGTTATTGCTTATGAATCTAGGAAACTGAAGATACATGAACATAACTATAGTGCCTATGATTTAGAATTAGCAGCTGGTATCCATGCTTTGAAAATGTGGCGACACTATATCCTTGGAAAAAAATTTATATTGATGACTGATCATATTAGTCTCAAATATTTCTTTTCCCAAACTAATTTGAATGTTATACAAGCCAGATGGTTGTCTTTTCTAAGTGAATTTGACATGGATATAAAGCATATAAGAGGGAAAGAAAATAAAATTGCTGACGCTTTAAGTAGAACTACTTTTCAAATTATAAGAAACAGTGGAAGTAGTGCCCAGTTTGATTTAGAAGGGTTAGTGAAAGAGGCAGCAGACCAGGATCCCAATTATGAGAACCTACAAGTGAAAATCCTAAAGAAGGATATTGCTGGTTTCACTCAAAACCAAAAACGGTTGATCTGCTACCAAGACAGATTGTATATTCCCAATGTAGAATCCTTGAAAAGGGAAATTTTAGATGAATATCACAAACATCCATATGCAGGACATCTAGAATATCAGAAAATGTTAACAGCCCTGAAAAAGAAGTTGTTCTGGCCAGGAATGAAAAGAGATGTAGCAGAATATTTAGCTAGATGCAAGGAATGTCAACTAGTTAAAGTTGAACATCAACATCCTGCTAGTCTTTTAAACCCCTTGCTGATTGCAGAATGGAAGTCGGACACAGTTTCCATGGATTTCATAACAGGATTACCCAAAACCAAATACCAACATGATTCCGTGATGGTGGTAGTAGACACTTCAACAAAAGCTGCCCATTTTATACCAGTGAAATCTACCTTTGGGACAACTCAAGTAGCGAATGTGTTCCTGAAGGAGGTATTAAGGCTCCATGGGGTGCCAAAGGTGATTGTTTCTGACCGACATGTGAAGTTTACAACAGCTTTTTGGAAAGGACTATTTGGAGGTATGGGTACTAAATTGAATTTTAGTACTGCTTACCACCCTCAGACAGATGGTCAAACGGAAAGAACTAATCAAATTTTGGAGGACATGCTGAGAATGTATGTGATGAATAGGCCATCAAAGTGGGAAGATTACTTGCATTTAGCTGAATTTTCTTATAATAACAGCTACCAATCCTCCATCAAAATGAGTCCGTTTGAGGCACTGTATGGAAGGAAATGTCGTACTCCTTTGAGCTGGAGTCAGCCAGAAGATAAAATAATGTTGGGACCATATGATTTACAAGAGATGGAAAGAATTTTCAAACAGATACAAAGAAACATCAAGATAGCACAAGATCGCCAGAAGAACTATGCTGATAAGAAAAGAGTGCACCGAGAGTTTAAAGTGGGGGAGCATGTGTATTTGCGTATTAAACCCAAAAAGAGCACCCTTTATGCTGGAAGTTGTACAAAACTGGCTCCTAGATATTGTGGTCTTTTTGAAGTATTAGAAAGGGTGGGATCAGTGGCTTACAAGCTGGCCTTACCACCCCATGTTAGATTTCATGATGTGTTTCATGTTTCGTTATTAAAAAAATATGTGCATGATGCTTCTCACATCGTTGATTGGAATGTTGTACAGGTGGAACTAGAAGGGGAGTTTCTGCCAGAACCGCTTCAAATATTGGAGCGGTAAGAAATTGAATTGAGGAACCAAACAGTAGCAAGAGTAAAGGTGCAGTGGAAGCACTTTAATGCTGAAGAAGCTACCTGGGAAAGAGAGGCTGAAATGATGGAAAGATATCCATTTTTGTTTGAAAAATGAACTCTAGTAGTTGAATAACAACACCGAGGACGGTGTTTATTTTCAGAGGGGGAATATGTAACACCCCCAATTTATGTGTTTAAATTTCAACGCTAGACATTGAACTTTAATCCTAAGGGGAGTGGACCCCGAAGGACAAGTATTTTGTGAATGTAATTAAATATTTAAATTGAGGATATGAATAAAATGATTTTGTGCAGATTGACCAAAATGAGATGTATGAGATCACTTGCTAAATCCATGAGGATGGATAAGGCAAATACTGTCCCCACAATCTTTCAAAAATCCTTGAAAGAAATTATTTCTAATTTAGATTTGTGAGGAAAAAATCTAAATTCCCCAATGATGAGGAAAATAGTTGGGAAGAGGTAAAAAGCTGGAAAAGCTGAGGAAAAGCATAAAACAGCTTTAAAGAATCCCTAAAATGGGAAGCGTAGGCAAACAGGAAGAAAAACATCCTAATATTATGGATGCGGAATTAGAAACATTATTTGGGGAACAATAGCTTAAATAAGCTGCTCCTACACAGATTAGAGGTTAGTCTGTTCTAGGAGGTGATCTCAGCTCGGGGGTGAGTTCTGGGTGACAGAGGAACTCTAAGGTTGGGAGGTTGGTCAATTGCATGAGTGGTATGTCTCTAAATTTATTGATGTGTTTACTTCATATAGTATGAATTGGCTACATATAACAGTTGATTTATATGTTATTATATTTATTAGTGCTACATTTAACAAAATTAATCATAGGGCATTCACCCTTATAATTCTGTATGGTTGTAAAGAAAAATTCTATACAGTAGAATCCAACAGAAACTCTAAACCAAGGTTGGTTTAAATCTGAGGATACATATCCCCTATAGATAATTTACTTTAAATTAATTCTGATCCATGGATATAAATTTATGAGCATGATTAGGATAAGTAGTATGGGAGTTTCTGTACTATACTAGAAAATATCAGTAGATAAACTGAAATTTAAATTGTGCATTAATGAGAAAGAAAAGATTTTATAGGCTGACTTTAGGGTCAGCACATCATTCATAATTAACCAGAAACCCAATAGAAAGTATTTCTGCATCGAAGAAGTTAATACTACAGCAGAAAGAAGCAAATATTAATTATGAGACTGCTCAGTAGTAATTATATTAAGGAACCATTCCCACACTAGAAGACAGAACTAATAGATGAAATAAAGTTAAATAGTTAAACAACATATAGGTTCACCACAGCAGGGCATATTTAAATATATGTATTTTAGTCTATCCTGTGAACCCAAGGCAAGGGTGAAAAAGGGAAAATTATAAATGCAACTGTCTTCTATATGTAAAAATAGAAATACATATTCATACATCACCTGTAAATAATTTTGACAAATTAATAAACAAAGGTATAGAACAGAGCTAGTAATATTCTGTACTAATTCCAAAATAGAAGAAGAGACTTGGATACTATTACTAACAAAATTGCGAACTAGTGTGGTATGAGAACTACATACACAGGCATGGGACAAGAAAGCCTTCCAAATACACAGAATGTGGGATACACAAAAATTAAACTACCATCAGTACGTATTTAGATAGGTTCAAGTCAAAAAGATTAAAAATCCACGAGATTAAAATGGGTGTTATGGAAGGCGAGGAACAACAGAGATAAATATATACAAAAAAATCTAAATAATTACAAGCCACTATGGCCTGAGGACCGTCTCATAATGCTACTGGAGCAGATATAAATAAGTATTCAGTGTCGAGACTTAACAGTTATAATTGTCAAAACTTATACAACTTCATCAATACAATTTTTAAGCTGTCTATAAATAATTATAGAACCAGACGGATTCCCTCTACCCAGAGTTCGGTGAATACCGACCTGCAAGTGGGAAACGGAGCCAACGTTAATGTCAAAGGCAGCTACGACTCTCAGTGTCAAGATAAGAGTGTAAGACATAAGTCTTATGTTACCTGGAAGAGTCAAAAACCCCAAAATAAATACAACGCAAAACGTGATGAGGAAGAGTAAAATGTGAGACGCAACGAAATCTTGACAAGTTGGTAGACGCAACTCAACCTGGAACTAAAAGATGGAATATGATCCATCTAAGTCCAATAATCGCAGCAAGGGCTCAAATAAAGGAGCGTAATTTCAATCAGAAAAGGGAAGCCAGGTTAAACAGTAAGAACCGAGCGGGAAATTACAAACCTACGACAATTTCATACCTAAATTGTCCATTTTAGTGTAGAGATACGCCAAGGACTAGGCTGAGTTCCACTCAGTGGCTATCGCATCGAATTTCCCTGTCAAGCCACAAACCAAACGCGTAGGAAAGGAAAAGAAAATGACAAACAAATTAACATGGTAAATTTATATCCAGTTTGGATCAACAAAACCCTAAAGCCAAGAATGAATCGGTGTTGTCCAACTGGCAAGATCTTATGGAAGAAGCCACGGATCGAAGTATTAATGAGCAAGGTACATCTTGCGTTCATTATTTAATATAACGAGTAATGAAATTAAATGTCAAACAGGGATGGCCGTGCCATAGAATTTGTGTTGGCAACAAGGTAGGGTGACGGGAGAAATCCAGAGCGACGTGGAACAAACCCACGTGACCACAACTGGACAGAGACCTGTTACAACCTATGCGACGGAACCAAAAATCATATGTGAACTTTCATGGTATCTGACTTCCCGTCTCCATTCACATCTACAAAGAACCAATTCACCAACTTTTATTACGTGGAGGCCAACACAAATGAATTCAATTCGTGATATAAACGAGGACGAGAGGGCAATAAATCGACATGAGTACTATGTGCACAGAGATATAAACATAGATCAATTCACTTTCCACTATGAGTTATATGCCATCTACGAGTGAAAACGTGGAGTAATAAACCTAGGAATCTAAGTGATTTCATATGGATCCATGGAAAAATACAAATGTGGGTAACATGTGAAATCAAATCGATTTCCACCTATGACCATTAAGTATACGAATGTGAAAAAAAAATGTACAAACAAAGGTGGGACATAAAATGGATGGATATATATATATATATATATATATATATATATATAAACCCATTAATTGTTATGATAATTAGGGTTATGGGTATTACAAATTTATTTAATTTCCATATGGGTTACAAATCAAATTCATTCCCATGTAGTGGGATATAATTGATACATGGAAATAAATCGAAATTGGGGAAACAACTCTGATCGGATCAAATCTGCAAAGTAATAGCATCATACCTTGCTATAATTTAACTTGAAAAGATGAATGGAAATTTTTTTTTGGGGAAGTAAAATGGGCGGTGTGACAAATGGTATCGGAGCCCAAGTTATAAAACTAGGCTGGTGACATTGTGCTCACTGTTGCTGTGTGTTCACTGTATAAATTGATTTTTGTGAAAAAAAAAATTTATATTTTTATTTCCACTAATCTATGTTGTGTAGTGTACAGTGGTGCTAGAATGGCAGAAGGTGACGAAATTTATGTTGATCTGCGTGATGAGGATAATGCACCAGATCCCAATGCGCCCATGATGGCTATGTTGCAGGAGTTGTAACAAGAGTTGGATGAGATAAAAAGCCAGAATGATAGATTGTCATTAGCCAGTGAGGAGCAGGAAAAGCTCATCAGAAAATTAACTTCGCGGAACAGCCAAGAAGGCGAAGGTTCCAGAAAGAGGAAGACTGATGAGTCTGAGGATGATGATTTTTTTAAGCATCAATACAAGCAGAAAAAGGAATTACAGGGGGAATTCTGAAAAATCAAACCTCCCTCCTATGAAGGGGAGAAGGAGGAAGATGTGGAAGCTTGGTTATTGAAAATGATCAAGCATTTCCAGGTCTATGAATATGAAAGAAATCTAATGGCCAGATTAGTTGTTTACCAGCTACAAGGTAAAGCTACCTTGTGGTGGGAAGAGACGAAAATGGTCCATGCCATTGATGAAAAGACAGTTACTTGGGAAGATTTCCAGGTTAAGTTCAAAAATCACTACTTGAATGAGCGTTACTATGATGACAAAGAAAAGGAATTCCATGAACTTAGACTGGGACAACTCACTGTTGATGAGTTTTTTACTAAGGTTACAAATCTGCTAAGATATGTACCCTACATAAGGGAAGAAAAGGAAAAGGTACAAAGGTTTCTAAACTTTTTCCCTGCTGTATACAAAGATAAAATCAAGTTTGACAACCCAAAAAAAATGGAAGAAGCTGTTCGAAAAGCCAAATTATGTTACCAACAGTTCAAAGGAAAAACTGAACAAGGGAAAAGCTGGGTAAATAAGAATGAGTTCAAAGGGAGGAAACAGAAACTAGCCTATTTGAAGAATTTTGGCAGAGATCATCAGCGGAAAAAGTTTAATAAACCCAAAAAAGTCAAACTGCTCAGTCCCAAGTGGCCTAAAAAAAAATATATGGAGACAATAAGAAAGAGGGCACAGTGAAAATGAGATAACCCCTGAAATGTTGGGGCTGTGGAGAACCCCATCTTTTGAGGGATTGTCCTCATCGAAACATTCAAATGATCATGAGAGATCGAGAAGCTACAACTGTAAATGACATAGCCAGAAATATACCAACTATCAGTGCAGCCTTGGAAAATCGACAAGCAGAACATCAAGCTACCATGGTGAAAACGGAGGGTAAGATTTCTGACCTATCTGTTACTATTCTGATTGATCCGGGTGCTTCTTTGAGTTACATTAGTCCAGAGATTGTAGAAAATGTAACCTAAAAACTGAAAAATTTCAGCAGTCATGGTTGGTACAGCTGGCCACTGGAACTAAGAGAAAGGTAACACATAAACTGCCCCCAACAGCAATCAAATTAAATAATTTTCAAACACAAGTAAATTTCAACATTCTGCCCTTAGGTTCATATGACCTACTGATAGGAATGGACTGGCTGGGAAAGAAGAAAGCCTTGATGAACTGCTGGGATAAGACATTGCATTGTGTAGATGAGGAAGGGAAACCTTTTATTCTCAAAGGAAAATCAAAACCTATCTCTGTAAGACAAATTTCACCATTGCAATTAAAAAGAACAGCTAGAAAAGGATATCAAGTTTGTGCTATACATGTGGAAGAAATAGAACAGAAAACTGAAGAAAACTTGCTAGATGTATTACCAGTCATAAGGGAATTTAAAGAAGTTTTTCCAGATGAAATCACTCATCTTCCCCCCAAAAGAGAGATTGACTTCTCAATTGATATGGTGCCGGGAGCAACACCTGTCTCTCGAGCACCTTATCGAATGAGTCCCCCTGAACTTATGGAACTGAAAATGTAATTGCAAGAACTGTTAGATAAAGGTTATATCAGACCGAGTGTGTCTCCTTGGGGAGCATCGGTGTTGTTCGTGAAAAATAAAGATGGAACCTTTAGGATGTGCATTGATTATCGTCAACTGAATAAGTTGACCATTAAGAATAGATACCCTTTACCTAGAATTGATGATACTTTTGACTAAGTGAGAGGAGCTTCAGTATTTTTGAAGATTGACTTAAGGACTGGTTATCACCAACTTAGAATTAAAGAGGAAGACATCAGCAAAACAACCTTTTGAACCCGGTATGGTCACTACGAATTTGTAGTCCTACCTTTTGGTTTGACAAATTCCCCTGCCACATTTATGTGCCTGATGAACAATGTGTTAAATAAGTACTTGGATAAATTTGTCCTTGTGTTCATAGATGATATTTTATTCTACTCAAAAAGTGAGGAGGAACATAAATAAAATTTTAGGATAGTGTTGCAAACTCTGAAGGAAAACCAGCTATATGCCAAGTTCAGCAAATGTGAATTTTATAAAGATAAGGTCCAATACTTGGGGCACATTATTTCTGAACAAGGCCTTGTTGTTGACCGTGAAAAGATAAAGTCTATAAAAGAATGGCCTGTACCAACTGATGTTTCAGCAGTGAGATCATTCATGGGGATTGCACGCTATTATCGCAGATTTGTGGAGAGGTTTTCTGCCATAGCACATCCCATAACATCATTACAAAGGAAGGGTGTCAAATTTGAGTGGAGCGAAAAATGTGAAAACAGTTTTGACCAATTAAAACTGAAACTTACTACCGCCCCTATCTTGAAGATTGCAGATCCTAATAAAGAATTTGTTGTATTTATAGATGCCTATAGAGAGGGGTTGGGAGGAGTTCTTTTGCAGGAAAATTCAGTTATTGCCTATGAATCTAGGAAACTGAAGATACATGAACAGAACTATAGTGCCTATGATTTAGAATTAGCAGCTGGTATCCATGCTTTGAAAATGTGGCGACACTATCTCCTTGGAAAAATTTTTATATTGATGACTGATCATATTAGTCTCAAATATTTCTTTTCCCAAACTGATTTGAATGTTAGACAAGCCAGATGGCTATCTTTTCTAAGTGAATTTGACATGGATATAAATCATATCAGTGGGAAAGAAAATAAAATTGTTGATGCTTTAAGTAGAAATGCTTTTCAAATTATAGGCAGCAGTGGAAGTAGTGCCCAGTTTCATTTAGAAGGGTTAGTGAAACAGGCAACAGACCAGGATCCCAATTATGAGAACCTACAAGTGAAAATCCTAAAGAAGGATATTGTTGGTTTCACTCAAAACCAAAAAGGGTTGATCTGCTACCAAGACAGATTGTATATTCCCAATGTAGAATCCTTAAAAAGGGAAATTTTAGATGAATATCAAAAACATCCATATGCAGGACATCCAGGATATCAGAAAATGTTAACAGCCCTGAAAAATAAGTTGTTCTAGCCAGGAATGAAAAGAGATGTAGCAGAATATTTAGCTAGATGCAAGGAATGTCAACTAGTTAAAGTTGAACATCAGCATCCTGCTGGTCTTTTAAACCCCTTGCCGATTGCAGAATGGAAGTGGGACACAGTTTCCATGGATTTCATAATAGGATTACCCAAAACCAAATACCAACATGATTCTGTGATGGTGGTAGTAGACACTTTAACAAAATTTGCCCATTTTATACCAGTGAAATCTACCTTTGGCACAGCTCAAGTAGCGAATGTGTTCCTGAAGGAGGTATTAAGGCTCCATGGGGTGCCAAAGGTGATTGTTTCTGACCAAGATGCGAAGTTTACAACAGATTTTTGGAAAGGACTATTTGGAGGTATGGGTACTAAATCGAATTTTAGTTCTACTTACCACCCTCAGACAGATGGCCAAACGGAAAGAACTAATCAAATTTTTGAGGACATGCTGAGAATGTATGTGATGGATAGGCCATTAAAGTGGGAATATTACTTGCATTTAGCTGAATTTTCTTATAATAACAGCTACCAATACTCCATCAAAATGAGTCTGTTTGAGGCACTGTATGGAAGGAAGTGTCGTACTCCTTTGAGCTGGAGTCAGCCAGAAGATAAACTAATGTTGGGACCAGATGCTTTACAAGAGATGGAAATAATTGTCAAACAGATACAAAGAAACAGCAAGATAGCACAAGATCTCCAGAAGAACTATGCTGATAAGAAAAGAGTGCACCAAGAGTTTAAAGTGGGGGAGCATGTGTATTTGCGTATTAAACCCAAAAAGAGCACCCTTTATGCTGGAAGTTGTGCAAAACTGGCTCCTAGATATTGTTGTCCTTTTGAAGTATTAGAAAGGGTGGGACCAGTGGCTTACAAGCTGGCCTTACCACCCCATGTTAGAGTTCATGATGTGTTTCATGTTTCGTTATTAAAAAAGTATGTGCATGATGCTTCTCACATCGTTGATTGGAATGTTGTACAGGTGGAACCATAAGGGGAGTTTCTGCCAGAACCGCTTCAAATATTGGAGCAGGAAGAAATTGAATTGAGGAATTGAACAGTAGCAAGAGTAAAGTTGCAGTGGAAGAACTTTACTGCTGAAGAAGCTACCTGCGAAAGAGAGGCTGAAATGATGGAAAGATATCCATTTTTGTTTGAAAAATGAACTCTAGTAGTTGAATAACAACACCGAGGACGGTGTTTATTTTCAGAGGGGGAATATGTAACACCCCCAATTTATGTGTTTAAATTTCAACGCTAGACATTGAGCTTTAATCCTAAGGGGAGTGGACCCCAAAGGACAAGTATTTTGTGAATGTAATTAAATATTTAAATTGAGGAAATGAATAAAATGATTTTGTGCAGATTGACCAAAATGAGATGTATGAGATCACTTTCTAAATCCATGAGGATGGATAAGGAAAATATTGTCCCCAAAATCTTTCAAAAATCCTTGAAAGAAATTATTTCTAATTTAGATTTGTGAGGAAAAAATCTAAATTCCCCAATGATGAGGAAAATAGTTGGGAATAGGTAAAAAGCTGGAAAAGTTGAGGAAAAGCATAAAACAACTTTAAAGAATCCCTAAAATGGGAAGCCTAGGCAAACAGGAAGAAAAGCATCCTGATATTCTGGACGTAGAATTAGAAACATGCTTTGGGGAACAATAGCTGAAATAAGAAGCTCCTACACAGATTAGAGGTTAGTCTGTTCTAGGAGGTGATCTCAGCTCGGGCGTGAGTTTTGGGTGACAGAAGAACTCTAAGGTTGGGAGGTTGGTCAATTGCATGAGTGGTATGTCTCTAAATTTATTGATGTGTTTACTTCATTTAGTATGAATTGGATACATATAATAGTTGATTTATATGTTATTAGATTTATTAGTGCTACATTTAACAGAATTAATCATAGGGCATTCACCCTTATAATTCTGTATGGTTGTAGAGAAAAATTCTGTAGAGTAGAATCCAACAAAAACTCTAAACCAAGGTTGGTTTAAATCTGAGGACACATATCCCCTATAGACAATTTACTTTAAATTACTTCTGATCCATGGATATAAATTTATGAGCATGACTAGGATAAGTAGTATGGGAGTTTTTGTACTATACTAGAAAATATCAATAGATAAACTGAAATTTAAATTGTGCATTAATGAGAAAGAAAAGATTTTATAGGCTGACTTTAGGGTCAGCACATCATTCATAATTAACCAGAAACCCAATAGAAAGTACTTCTTCATAGAAGAAGTTAATACTACATCAGAAAGAAGAAAATATTAATTATGAGACTGCTCATTAGTAGTTATATTAGGGAACCATTCCCACACTAGAAGACAGAACTAATAGATGAAAGAAAGTTAAGTAATTAAACAACATACAGGTTCACCACAACAGGGCATATTTAAATATATGTATTCTAGTCTATCCTGTGAACCCAAGGCAAGGGTGAAAAAGGGAAAATTATAAATGCAACTGTCTTCTAGATGTAAAAATAGAAATAAATATTCATACATCACCTGTAAATAATTTTTACAAATTAATAAACAAAGGTATAGAACAGAGCTAGTAATATTCTGTACTAATTGCAAAATAGAAGAAGAGACTTGGATACTATTACTATCAAAACTGCAAACTAGTGTGGTATGAGAACTACATACACAGGCATGGGACAAGAAAGCCTTCCAAATACACAGAATGTGGGATACACAAAAATTAAACTACCATCAGTACGTATTCAGATAGGTTCAAGTCAAAAAAAGTAAAAATCCACGAGATTAAAATGGGTGTTATGGAAGGCGAGGAAAAACAGAGATAAATATATAAAAAAAAATCTAAATAATTACAAGCCACTGTGGCCTGAGGACCATCTCATAATTCTACTGGAGCAGATATAAATAAGTATTCAGTGTCGAGACTTAACAGTTATAATTTTCAAAACTTATACAACTTCATCAATACAATTTTTAAGATGTCTATAAAGAATTATAGAACCAGACGGATACCCTCTACCCAGTGCTCGGTGAATATCGACCTGCAAGTGGGAAACGGAGCCAACGTTAATGTCAAAGGCAGCTACGACTCTCAGTGTCAAGATAAGAGTGTAAGACATAAGTCTTATGCTACCTGTAAGAGTCAAAAACCCCAAAATAAATACAACGCAAAACGTGATGAGGAAGAGTAAAATGTGAGACGCAATGAAATCTTGACAAGTTGGTAGACGCAACTCAACTTGGAACTAAACGATGGAATATGATCCATCTAAGTCCAATAATCGCAGCAAGGGCTCGAAGAAAGCAGTGTAATTTCAATCAGAAAAGGGAAGCTAGGTTAAACAGTAAGAACCGAGCGGGAAATTACAAACCTACGACAATTTCATACCTGAATTGTCCATTTTAGTGTAGAGATACGCCAAGGACTAGGCTGAGTTCCGCTCAGTGGATATGGCATCGAATTTCCCTGTCAAGCGACAAACCAAACGCACAGGAAAGGAAAATAAAACGACGAACAAATTAACATGGTAAATTTATATCCAGTTTGGATCAACAAAACCCTAAAGCCAAGAATGAATAGGCATCGTCCAATTGGCAAGATATTATGGAAGAAGCCACGAATCGAAGTATTAATGAGCAAGGTACATCCTGCGTTCAATATTTAATATAACGAGTAATGAAATTAAATGTCAAACAGGGCAGGCCGTGCCATAGAATTTGTGTTGGCAACAAGGTAGGGTGACAGGAGGAATCCAGAACGACGTGGAACAAATCCACGTGACCACAACTGGATAGAGACCTGTTACAACCTATGCGACGAAACCAAAAATCATATGTGAGCTTACATGGTATCTGACTTCCCGTCTCCATTCACATCTACGATGAACCAATTCACCAAATTGTATTACGTGGAGGCCAACACAAATGAATTCAATTCGTGATATAAACAAGGACGAGAGGGAAATAAATCGACATGAGTACTATGTAGGCAGAGATATAAACATAGATCAATTCACTTTCCACTATGAGTTATATGCCATCCACGAGTGAAGACGTGGAATAATAAACCTAGGAATCTAAGTGATTTCATATAGATCCATGGACAAATACAGATGTGGGTAACATGTGAAATCAAATCGATTTCCACCTATGACCATTATTTATACGAATATGAAAAAAAAATGTACAAACAAAGGTGGGACATAAAATGGATGGATATATATATATATATATATATATATATATATATATATATATATAAACCCATTAATTGTTATGATAATTGGGGTTATGGGTATTACAAATTTATTTAATTTCCATATGGGTTACAAATCAAATTCATTCCCATGTAGTGGGATATAATTGATACATGGAAATAAATCGAAATTGGGGAAAATTTTTTGATGGGATCAAATCTGCAAAGTAATAGCATCATACCTTGCTATAATTTAACTTGAAAAGATGAATGGAAATTTTTTTTTGGGGAAGTAAAATGGGAGGTGTGACAGAAAATGTGATACAAAATATAAATAGTGCTATAAATTCAATTAGAAGGTCTAGACAGAAAAATATTTTACTTGTATCTAAAGCAATACATATGACTCTGGTTTCAACAAGTACTAAAGGTTATCGCTTGGTAAAATATATGGCATGAGCATTAGGAATGTCACAAAAAACTTTGCAAAAACATCAAAAACTTCAGTTGGAAATAGATGTAAATGATGAACTCGCTTGTTGAATAGCTATTTATAGGCAACCATACAAATATAGACTTGGAGAAAATGTTAAAAAAATAATATATGAATATCGGAAGAAAAATTCACGTGTTTCACCAAATGCAAAGGATGTGATGCAAAGAAGAATAACATAAAATCAATACGAAGAACATGAAAAAAATTTCTTAGAAACCACTCGGATAGAGTTTTTCAACAAGTTCAAAGAAGAGAATCATGAAATTCATGTCTCAATCAATGCTTTTGCTCAACGAAAACCATGGTATGTAAAACCTATCACTGTATGTGACACTTCTTGTTGTCATTATCATGTGGAATTTGAGTTATATTATGACACATTCATTTATTTTGGTAGAAAATTTTGGAAAGATTCACCTCCTTCCACTATCCATGATTTCATATCTCAAATTCTATGTGGAAGACAAAGGGATGAACTATTTTACGAAAATAAATGTGTTGGTGGTAAAAAATGCGATGATTGTGGAAATTTGACTAAATTTCAAGACAAATATCGTATTAAGATAAATGATCAATCATTTTCCAACATGAAAGTGAAATGGAAGAGATATGAATATATCCATACATCTATTGAAGGTGAAAATACTTCTAAAACAATTTATTTACGAGAAGAAGAAATTTTTTTTATATAATTTTTGAGAAAGTTTGAGGCAGAAATTTATAAATACACCAAGAATTCCCATAGAGCTCCCATGCAAGACTTGCAATTCAAAAAAATCCCGTGGATTTTTTCCACCAGGGACCATTTTTTCAGTAATTGATTTTGTAGAAAACTACACATTTGTTCCACAAAAAGAAATTCAGAGTGTATACTATCATTCTGACCAAGTCTCCATGCTCGTCCATATTCTAGATAGACATGTTGAAAAAAAATCGATCATATAGAAAGCACTAGTGAAAATCGACATGTTATTAGATAGTATCACTTTTATATTGGTACCGATCGTACACGTGATACATATTTTGTGCAACACTGTTTTGGAAAGATTTATGACTCCTTGAAAAGCCATGGAATAAAATTCAATGAACATTGGATATTGTTAGATGGTTGTGCAGGTTAATTCAAATTAGGACGATCATTCTTTTGGTTGCTAATGCATGTGTTTTAATTGAATATTTTTCATTTTATTAAGAATATATTTGAAACAATTACCTATATAAGGTTAAAACTTATCAAATTACTTTTGGTTTCAATGGGAAAATTTCACGCTAATGTGTTTTTCTCAGAATGTAATAGACCCCATTAAAATGGGAGATATATCAAAATGATTCCTATGGTGTAATAAAATACTTTCAAGTAGCTTAAAAATATAGATGCATAAATTCTATGAGCATACTTTTGAGATATAAAAGTCCAAAATGGGATAGTCGTTTGTGAACAAATATCAGTGGATCACTATGGATATATCTGCTTCATTAAAAGGGAATTTCTAGAAGGATGTCCACTAAGTTGGAAAGAAGAGAAAATATAACAATTATATGTTAATGCATGTGTTTTACATCAAATATTTTTCATTTTATTAAGAATCTATTTGAAACGATTTCCTATATACTTGGTTAAAACCTATGTTTGTATCCAATCACTTTTGGCTTCAATGGGAAACTTTTATGGCTAATGTTTTTTTTTCCTTTTTGTATTAAATTACTTTTCAATGGGAAAATTTTATGGCTAATGTGCTTTTCTCGAAATGTGATAAACCCCATTAAAATGGGAGATATATTGAAATGATAGCTTGGGTGTAATAAAATAGTTTCAAGTAGTTTTAAAATATAGATGCATAATTCAATGAGAATAGTTTTGAGATATTAAAGTCGAAAATGGAGTAGTTTTTTGTGAAAAAATATCAGTGGATCACTATGGATATATCTACTTCATTAAAAAGGAGGGATTTTTCTAGAAGGATGTCCACTAAGTTGGAAAGAAGGGAAAATATCACAATTATATGTTAATGCATGTGTTTTACATTGAATACTTTTCATTTTATTAAGAATATATTTGAAACAACTACCTATATAAGGTTAAAACCTATGTTTTGTATCAAATCACTTTTGGTTTCAATGGGAAACTTTTATGGATAATGTGTTTTTTCTCGAAATGTGATAGATCCCATTAAAATGGGAGATATATCGAAATGATTCCTATGGCTTAATAAAAAAGTTAAGTATTTTAAAGATATAGATGCATAAATTAAATAAGCATATTTTTGACATATACAAGTCCAAAATGCAATAGCTGTTGGTGAACAAATATCAGTGGATCACTATGTATATATCTACTTCATTAAAAGGGATTTTTCTAGAAGGATGTCCACTAAGTTGGAAAGAAGGGAAAATATCACAATTATATGTTAATGCATGTGTTTTACATTGAATATTTTTCATTTTATTAAGAATATATTTGAAACAATTAACTATATAAGGTTAAAACATATGTTTTGTACCAAATCACTTTCGGTTTCAATGGGAAACTTTTATGGCTAATGTCTTTTTCTCAAAATGTGATAGACCCCATTAAAATGGGGGATATATCGAAATGATTCATGTGGTGTAATAAAATATTTGAGTATTTTAAACATATAGATGCATAAATTCAATGAGGATAATTTCGAGATATATAAGTCCAAAATGGAATAGTTTTTGGTGAACAAATATGAGTGGATCACTATGGATATATCTGCTTCATTAAAAGGGAATTTTATTGAAGGATGGACTAAGTTAGAAAGAAGGGAAAATATCACAATTATAAGTTAATGCATGTGTTTTACATTGAATATAAAATGTTTGTTGTCTCTCTCATTGTTTCAATCCTGATCTTATAAAAGATTTCCAGTAAGTCCATTCCCTATTAATTTTCATGTGAAACACATTACCAAACCCACCCATCTATGTACCTAAGTCTTTTTTCATGTTCTGCAAATATTAAATCATCTTCTTGTGATCCTAGAGAGTCCTCTAATGCATCTTGGAGTCTTACAACTGGTCATATTGAAACAAAACCGCTACAGGGTTTAGGTAAGAGTTTTATGTCTTCTCTTGGGGATGATGTGCTTTCAACATCTAACAAACTTTGAGTAAATCACCAATCCATGATTGGAATAGATTACCAAACTTGGCATAAATATTTATTATCATATTTTCCTGGGCTAATTCAAACTAACAATGTTCGTAAGTTGAACACTGACAAAGAATGTTAAGAAAGTTTACTGCCTAGCATTGGAAAAATTTCTGATATTCTTGCAGATAGTGATAAGCACGGTTGTAATGGTAACTCTAATAACTGCAATTAAGACTAAAAATGTTCATAAGTTGAACACTAACAAATAATGTTTAGAAATTTTCCTATCTGGCATCGGCAAGATTTCTGCTATTCCAGCAGATAGTGATAAGCCTAGTGGTAATGGTGACTCTGATAACTGCAGCAATTGGCCCTCTAAAGATGCATGTTTTTTACAGGAACATGAAGCAAGGAAATCTATAAGAAAGCAGATGTCATAGTGAAATGGACTGTGTAGGGTTAGTAAAATATATGTTTTTTCTGTCGGTTTTTGTTATTTTGATCCATTTTGGAAAGTACAATTGAAAGAAGATTCACAGCATATTAATGTAAATGTCCAGAATACTATAAGAAAATCAATTTGTCATTTTTGAATCAACAAGTGGAAATGTAAGTGAAACTTTTTTAAGTACTTTGACTACTATAAGTGACTTTCCTTGGTACATTATATAAACTAGAATTATGTTTCTTGCTAAAAAAGAAAATAATCAGAGATACATAGATACATACCTGGAAATTCACAAATGAAGCCGCAATGAGGATGAAGGCTAGTGATCCCTGAAGACGTCATGGAAGACACAAACCAGAATTCCTTGTGAAGAAAAATAAATTAAATTTTAATCAACAAAACAAAATTACAAAAAAATAAGAGAAAATCGACAAAAATTACCTTCAGAGATTGCAACAGAGCAATGGTTAGAAGATGCGCGAGACTAATGTGAACAGGGAAACAACAACGAGGATGAAGCCTAGTGATCCCTGAAGACGTCATGGAAGATGCAAAAAAAAAATCCCTGTGAAAAAAATTAATTTAAATTAAAATCAACAAAACAAAATTTCAAAAAAAAAAAGAGAAAATCAACAAAAATTACCTTCACAGAGCGCAATACAGCAACAAAAAATGTGACAGAGCGGAACAGAGCAATAGCTACAAGATGCATGAGACAAATGTGAACAGACTAACAACAACAAGATGCATGAGACATATGTTAACAAGAAACCTGTAAAAATTTTCGGGATGATATATTTATAAAATACGAGTTTGGCCTAACTACTTTAAAATTTCAACCAAACTAATAGTCCGGCCAAACTTTTGTTTCCATTTTTCCCATCGCTGGCCAAAAAAAAAATTTCCCGTGCCGTTACTACGTTGTCAATGTAAACGAAAGAATGATTTCGCCCAAACTAATTTCGAAATTTCGGCCAAACTCTCTAATAGTGCAGCCAAACGTTTACCAAAGTTCGACCGAATTATTGAGAAAAAAAAAAATTTCACCCCCGATTCTCACAAAAGTGTAACCAAACTTCATATTTTTACCCCTACATGACACTACCTAGAACTTTCCATAATCAAGTCTAAGATAATCATAAGCACACATAACTTATACTTACGCTTAGATATTTCTCGAACATGCCAAACACATGATAAATATTTAAACAAACATATGGTAAACATAGTAGCTATAGGACTTGAATGCATATTTCATCGGTATCTCATTAATTTCATCATAGATTAATCAAGAAGTCTCAATTACCCTTTAATCTAGTTGCAACAACATGTGTTATCTCATACATTCATATAACCTTTCAATAACTTATCGAATCATGAACAATATCCATAACAAGAGAAAATAATTTGAGAATGCCTATAACCAACATTTAACAAGAATGAAGCCATGTATAACCAATCATAAAATCAACAAAATATCCAATACATGTGCAGACTCATCTAAATAAGACTAAAAAATGATGCCATATGCATAAATCCAACTAAGTAAGGGTCTTTCTTCCATTTACCACCCTACCATAGATTAGGCTCAACCAAATATATCTTTCATCTAATCATCCACATGCCATATTCCAAGAATTAATGTGGGATCACATGGGACAAACAAAAACAAACCCAAGGAAAGATTCTAGAGGGAAAACCACCTCAAACGTCATGCACAATGATTTCACCTAAATCATTCTAGAAATCACTAAAACCGAACAAGCTTGGATGCCTCATACTTTCCTCACCGTACCTAGAGGAATTTTCCTGTCTCCACCCTCCTGTTAGGAGTTATAGGAAAAAACCATATACACCCTCAACCCTCGGTAATTTTCCTCAGACCACCTCAACCATGTTCCAAAATCTAATTGAAATCCAAATCATAGCCAAAACTGGGAAAGCACTACATCATTTTTATCCAGGAAAAAGAAAGGAAAATGTTTTACACCACTGGAATTCCAATATACTCCCATTCTAATGATAGAAAACACAAAAATAAATCAATTCATAAATCATGCATCAAACCCCAAGATTCTAAGTCATACATGCACATTTTTACTTCTAATTCCACAACTATTATCTGCACTTTATTTTTATTGTCAAAAATTCTTTTTTTCTTCCTTTCTTATACCTTTTTTTTCTTGCATGTGTACCTCTTGCGTTCCTATGATTTCTCTATCTATATTTCTCTTCTCTTATCTAAGTGAATGCTAGAATTTCCAAGACTATTTGTGATTGTTCTATTTTCTTTTTATTTTCTTTTTCCTTTAATTTTCCTTTATATGCATATTCGTGTCCCTTCATCTTCCTTTTCTCCTATTTTCCTTATTTATTCTATTCTATTGACATTTATTACCTTTTCATTTTCCAATGACAATGTCGATTTCCATAGAAAATAATAACCATAGTTGATTCTGAGTGTCATAGTTTCCCCTCCAATCAGCCTGGAATACATGTCCCATGACCTTAGTATTATGTTTTTTTACATGGAGACTTAGCCTAAGGTTGTTACAAACTACTCCCCTTAGAGAAACACAGTCCTCATTGTTCTATGATAATCAAACTATTGAAAACAAAACATACTGCCTATTGGATATTTATAAAACAACTCATTGCATTATTTACAATGAAACACTATTGAAAGATGATATATATATAGATAGATATATAAAAAAAACTCATTTTCTTTAACTAATGAACAAAGAACGATATAATGTGTGCAACTAATGAGCCATATCCTATTAAGATTCATTGGGCCCAAATTTTTTCCACTGCACTTTAACTTGCTCTATTCCTCACTTCCATAGCATGAGTTTCTTTCGCTGCAATATGCATTATGGATCTAGCTGGAACTCTCCCTCTTGTTCCACCTGTAATATAGACCAATAAATCACATGATCAACATCCTGCACATATCTCTGAAGAAATTAAACATGGAAAGCATCAAGGACTTTGAACGATGGTGGAAAACCCAGTCTGTAGGCCACTGGTCCAATCCTCTCAAGGATCCTCAAAGTCCCACAATACCAAGGTGCCATCTTCCCACATGACCCAATCCACTAGAAGATATTATTGTACTTGAAACGTAAGTAAACATGCTCCCTAGCATGAAAATCCTTGAAATGTTGACCAACATAACCCTTATGCCTGTCCTATGCTTCCTTAAAGTTCTTTCTAATAGCCTTCATATACTACTACATCTTAGGCAACATATATAGTCTAATAAATATCATATTCATTGGATCAATCCTATTTATAGGAGTATTACAAATCCGCAACATGGTATCCATTAATCATATGGTTTTAAACATGTTTTTCAGTATGTGGAAATATGTGGGAGTAGGTGGCACAGGTGTGAAAGATATTTCCCAGAAGAGAAAGATCTAGGAATAAGAAGAAAGGCTAAGGTGAAAATAATAGTAGAGCATTTGAAGCCATTTTTTTAGGCAAAAAATTATCCCAACACTACATCAAACCCACTCAACTATAAATTTCTCTAAAATATATTTCTAATGGTATAAATAAGTCTCCAAATGTCCTCCTATATAGACAGATAGAGGTAGTAAAAGTTTCACCTACAAAATTCAAAATCCCATAACCTTGGAATCTTGTATCTCTTTAGAAAATGAATTCCCAAAATATTAAGGAACCAAGGCATATAGGTCCCATCTCAAAAGAGAATAAATGTTAAAAGGGAAATACCCAGAAGGTGAAGAGCCAAGAGTGGAAGGAATCAGGTGGAGTGGGTTAGAAAGGAAACATTATTATCAATGCACGAGAGCATCCAATTGGTAGTAGGCCTACCAGACAAGGTCAAGACCCCATAAGAATTTCTAAATTAAAATAGAGCACGTGGGTTGCAGGGAGAAGGGAACAATAGAGGTGAAAACCCATAGGTCAGACCTCCCATAAATATTATTTAAAATCATTTTATGGAGGCATGAGGTAGCAGGGAACTTGAGGGAGCACATAAGAAAGGGTGTGGTGTATTAAGTTTGGGACATGCCCTGGAAATCCCTAATCCCGTAAATTTTTTATAATGGCATCTTGAAAAAGTTTTCGGATAGTGACCTTCAAGAGTTGGCATTGGAATTTGGTCATTTCTTATGTAATCTAGAGAACTGATGGCATCAAGAATTTACATAGGGAAATAGACCCACGAGAGGACCTTGAATTTTTTAGCAACTAAGTGGTCAACTCCTGGTCATATGACCTGGTCACATGAGGAAAAGCTTCAAAAATTAAAGAAAATTGGCTAAGGACTAAAATAATTGGATTTCGGCAACATCCACGATAGAAAAGAAAAAAGCTTAGGGAATCTCTCTTTAGTAGTGTTACACAGTAATTTGTCACCGTCCCTACAATCCCCATATTTCCCATTGGAGGGTCGTTTCTGTGACCAATAAGCTGTGTCATGCCTTGCAAATACCATCATTGAATCCCTTTCCATGAGGAAAACATTTCCTATGTTGATCATTTCCTGAGCAGACTCCTAAAAACACTTGTTTTTGCCTTGGCGCTGGTAGCCCATTATGTCCTCGCACCAATGGGGGAAAATTAACACTAAGCCCGCGTCAATTTTCACTCTGTCCCAGTTAAGCACCCGCGCAAATCTGCTTTTGGAAAGTTTTTTAAAAAGGAGGCGAAGTTTCGATTACAACAACTTCGTGGATGAGTCATCAGGAGTGGTTTCGACTAGATAACCACGACCTTCCTCCTTTGGCCTCTTGTTTCCACCATATGGGGAACCTCCCAAAGGACCAGGCCTCCCTTCCACTATTGTAGGGATCCCAACCTCCTCCTCTCCTCTATAAATATAGCCTTCATCCATTGATGAAGGTGATGAATGGCTGAATAGCTAGTCTTCAATTCTCCAAGTTCCCAAGAGCCTAATGCTGCAAGAGCCTTGATTCATTCCCTTAAGGCCAAATCCAAGCAATGAGATAATTTTTGAGACATCCAAAGAGAGAGGTTTGTCCCATCCCTGACAGGCTTTTTGAAGACGTGTTCAACTCGCGACCCTCTGAAGGAGAATTTAGTGTTAGAGCTATGGTTGTATTCTTCTTTTGATTAATTAATGATAAGTGACTATTGGTTATGCTTCCACTCTTGTTCTTGATAATGATCATGAGTTATGTCTTCTCTGACTGACATATAGTTGCATATACTGGATTTTACGCTTGCGTTTGTTTTGTTTCTCGCGTGTGCAAGTCTCTGATAATGGAGATCGTGAGGATTGTGATCTGCCGGAGCTAAGGAACGGGAGCACTACTTTCTCTATAAGAGACAGCGTTGGATTCTAGGTAAGCCTTCATCGCTAGTTGGTTTATTTGAAACTAGGAACCTGCACTATAGCGTGAACGATTGTTGCTAAACCTGGTCTGGGCTAGTAGGGATCGCCTCTGTCCGCAGAGGGGATTTACCTCCATAACAAATTGGCGACTCCGCTGGGGATCGTCTAGCTTGTTTTTGTTCTTCTTTATAAGCTACAGACGGAGCCTGGAGTTAGCCAGATAGCCTTTGAAACATTATTTCTCTGCATTAGTGAAGTAGATCAAAGCTGCTTCAGTCAATCTCTGGTTTAGTTTATGAACTGAACACTTGGAGTATTGACTTGTCTTTTCAGTTGTTTCTCGATTCTGCTTGCTTGATCGGCTCTTTTGGCTAGCTCTTTTCTGAGTGTTTGGCTTTTGGTTTAGCCCCAGACGATCAGATCTAACCTCTATTTTTCCGAGTTTTCATCCTTTCATGGTTGGCTTGATTGGTGTGGTTTCCACCCTGAAAGTCGCGCCAATTGGTGTGGGTTGCCAGTTCATCATTCGCGCCATCCCCTGTCTGGCATGGATTACAGCCGAATAGTCGCGCCATCTCCTGTAGGTGTTAGGGTTTACCCTTGTTTGGAAGTTTCTTTTGGTCAGTACTTTGCTTCTGGGTTATTTTTAGATTCTGCTTGAAGTGGTGAGTCTGGTCTTGGTTGGGAGAAATTCTTTGTTTTTTCATTTTCAGGTGTTGGCGCTTGTTTTCAGTTAGAAACCCATGCCAATTGGGCATTGGCACTAGTTGTCAGTGAGCAAGTCACGCCAGTTGGCGCTAGTTGTCAATGTACAAGTTGGGCCAATTTCAGGGTGTGTGAAAATTGAGATTTTTTCCCTAAATCCTTCACCAGTGTGTCTTTCCCTTCCGGTCTTTCCTCTATATGAGCATAGATTACATTGCTCATTGTTTGGAATGTCTTCTTCCCATGATTGTTTGATGTAAAAGGGAATGAATGCCTTGCTTTCATCTCTTGCTTTGGAAGTCCTCTTTGTGTTTGACCTCATATGTCTTGTCGCCTTTTGAGGGATTTCGTGACAAAGTGTTTGAAACAACCATTGGATTCTTAGTGTGTGTTTACATCTCTTTTTCATTCATCCTTCATTAAGAAGATTTGCATTTATTTAGTTTTCATCTCAAAGTATTCTTTTTGTTAAAATGCATTATATCACATTGCATTGAAGAGTATTTTGAGATTTATCATTGAACTTAGATCACATTGTTTAATGATTGAAAGCTAAAAATCGCTTTGAGTGCATTCTGTTTCATTGAAAGCATGCATTAAGTAGATTCTCATTTCATCGAAAAGTGCATTAAGTGCATTCTTATTATTTGAAAAGAAAAAGGAAATTGTGCATAGATTACAATTGCTTAGTTTTCAAAAAAGAGAGTTTTGCATAGATTACATTGCATAATTCGCATCGTTGAATGTTTTAGAATACTTTTGGATAGTTAAAGTCATCTAGTTTGGAAGAATTTCATTTGCAGCATTGCTGTTTGTTGCATCATTGTTTGAAGCTCTTCCCTTTACTAGATAGCATTCATTGAATTGAAAAGTTTCCTTTTCTCATATAGCTGCATATAGGATATTGTCATATGACATGCGGTAGGGCCTTGAAATTGAGACATAATTGAAGATCAACCATAAAATTTATTCAATCAACCTAAGGAAGCATTGAAACATTAAAGAAATATTTAGAGGTCTAGGCTAGAGACATGTTCCGGCGTCTTTAAACCTAGTAGCTGTCGTTCGCCTCTTGGCTTTAGACAACACTAGTACGGACTTGTGCTCCCTATACCATCGTGTATATAAAGGGAGACCCCACTAGGTTGCTATCCTTTATCCATAGGAAGCTGAGTCTGCTACCCTATACCCGTGATACACCAAACACAACATTCGGGGAGATTGCCTGCATGTACATCAAGTCCTTGGTTGATTTCTCCTTCATTTTTGAAACCAAGGTGTATATTGCAGTTCACGGTTATTTGGTACACCCTTTGCCTAGTATTCCTGAGTAGTCATTTCGATCTTTTCTGACTCTTTAAATTTGAAAAGGTCACCAAGCACTTGTCCTTTCACACTTCTTTCCAATCTGAAAGTGATAGAGTCACCTTTTTCATATTTCTCAACTCTTAAAAGATGAAACAGTAGAGTTTTGTTTCAATGCTTTAGAAGTTAACAACCCACGAAATATTCCTGGTTAAATTTAGTTTCCTTAGGGTGTTGTTCTGAATATCGTTTCTGATGGCAACTTTTCTGGAGTTCACCAACCAAGGAATCCCCTGTGATGGGAATCCTAGTCCTTTTCCTCCTTTTGGAAATTTTGGTGCTCCTTATATGGCAATGTTGTCCCTTCCTGGGTTAACTGTTGGGTTGCTTGTTTGGTTGTTTTCAACCTCTGTGGTCCCGAATGTCTCGGATTCTATTCAATCAGTTCCTCCGCCTGAACAACATGATGTTGATTCCAAGGTGGACCTCTCCCCTTCTTCGCCTATTTCTACGTCCTTCTCTTCTACTTCGCTTGGTGAAAGTATGGATTTGAGTAACCAGGTGGCTAAGAAGAGAAAGAAGAAGACAAAGAAGAAGAAGCTTGATAAAGGAGAGGCTAACTCTGCAACTATCGTGCCTAAGAAGTATCCTCTTGATAAACCTTCCAACCCTCCATGGAAAGTCAAGTTCCCTTTCATGTTGTGCATGGGAGACCATCTTCTTCGAGATTTCCCTGGCATTCCCAAGGTGCTTGAAGCATGGTCCAACGATCACGCACTGTTTCCTTTGGATTCTGGGAGTCAAGTTGGGGGCACGTCTTCAACTAGTGCTAGTAAAACTCTTAAGAAGCAGGGTAAGCTCACTAATCCCTGTAAGTTGTGTGAAGGGCAACATTCCATTCACCTTTGTCTGTATATGGATGATGCCAAAAGAGTCTTGGACAACTCGGTTGTTTCTAAACCATGCCTCCCGGCTGGTTATAAATAGATTTCTTTGAGTCCTCCACCAGCTGATCCTACGATTGGTCAAGAGTCATCCTTGGTCGATCCCACAACCCCGAAAATTAAAATTCAGGAATCCGTTCCTGACCAACCATTGGTCGTGGGATCGGTTGAGTTGGCCCCGTCTACGGTGCACCTGGTATTTTTCATTGAGAGGGGACCTCACATCCCTCAGGTTCTTCTTGCTTCTTCAGATTCCTCGGACTTGGAGAAAGATTCTCCTGTCTGTATACCTCAAGAAGTGGCTCCTCCCCCTCCCATGATGGAGGTGTTATAGGATACTCCTCCTGACTCCATGATGGAAGTCATGGAGGATGCTCCTTCTTCTATCGTAACACCAGGGGAAGACCATCTCGGTTCGATGGTAGCCCCTCCGAGTAGTTTTGTCGCTTCCTTTGATTGGAGTCGATTTGCAGGATACCACCTTCCGGCTTATGTGCCTTTCGAGATAAAAGTACAGGGTTTTGGTCTGGTCATACCCAACACCATTATAGACGAAGGCGCGTCTGTTAGTGTTCTATCCTCAACTACTTGGCAACCTTTTGGTTCGCTGCTGCTTGCACCCGTTACACATAATATGTTGGAATTTAACAGAAGAACGAGTCAACCATTAGGGATCCTTTCAAGGTTACCTGTTACTTTGGGAGGTAAAACTGTCCATATGGACATGGTGGTTGTTGCAGGCCCCTCGGATTTCAATTTTCTCTTGGGGCGCGATTACACCTATGCCATGGGAGAGGTTGTCTCCTCCCTTTTTCGTGTGGTCTGCTTTCCACATGAAGGACGGATTGTGACCATTGATCAACTTTCATTCTTTGGTCCTGATATGGCAGCTGGCCCACCATCATCCCTTCCTGGTTTTTATCCACCTGTTGTATCTGCCCCACCGCAGGTCAACTATGTGGCTACCTACCCCGTGCCTGTACTCAGTGATAGTGTCATTGTGCATCAGGTGCTGGGGGCATTGGGTCCTGACTTCCAAGATGTTTTCCTTCCATCAAGAGTGGAACTCTTGGAAGCGATGACTTCTTGTTCATTATGATGAGGTTGGTCGGAGCACAGTTCATTTTCTTGTGTCAAGCTCCTTAAAAAATGAAACAATTTTGCGGAGCATGGTTCCTTTTCTTGTGTCAAGCTCCTTACAAAATGAAACAAGTTGGTCGGAGCATGGTTTGTCTACTTGTGTCAAGCTCCTTAAAACATGAAACAACATTGTCGGAGCAGAGTTCCTTGTCTTGTGCCAAGCTCCTTAAACCATGAAACAAGGTTTCCTAAGGATAGTTCTTTTAATGTGTCAACCTCCTTAAAATAATGAAACACTTTCTCGTTCGATTCGAGTCTTTGCTTAGATCTCGTAAAATCCTAGTCGAGTCTTTCTCTTGGTCTTGTAATTTGAACATTCACTCCATCTACCTTTCATATGGACTGAAGCTTGGGGGGAATGTACCTCAAATTGAGTCACCATGCTGGGGGCATGCTTAATTTTTCAAGCATAGTTTGTTTCCATTTCAAGCTTGTGTAAAAATGAAACCGTTTTCAAGCATAGTTTATCTTTGTTTCAAGCTTGTGTAAAAATGAAACCAACTTCAAGCAGAGTTTTCTGATTTCAAGCTTGTGTAAAAATGAAACCATTCCCATTTTACCTCGTGTGATTTCCATTTTATCAGCCTGTTTTTGCCAGATAAGCCTTGGTTTTCTCACTCCATCGTCACTATCTGCTTGGCCGATCATATGCCTTCACTTGGTTGTTTTACCCATTCCTGAGGAACCGCTGTGATGAGTGGTCTTGTTAGCCAGCCTCTTGAACTTTATCTTGTTTTGAGAAATTCCACCATTACCGGAACCAGTTTCTACCCTTTATACCACTCGTTCCTCTAGGAAGAGTCACCTTTCAACTCTTTTCTGACTCTTAAAAATTGAAAAGATTGTCGAGTTGCTTGTCATTTTGATCTCGTTAAAGTGGCTACGAAATGACATCAACCCAGTATATGTTTACCCCTTTTTTGGGCTGGGATAGATTACTTACAAAAAAGGAATACCATAGCCTATCGTTACTAGGAGGTTTCCTCAGACATAGTTTTCTACCTTTTTGGATCTGAGGAACTATTTACGAAAAGGGGCCGTTGGAGTTTACTTTTCTGATGTCTTTTCAAACTCTCTAAACATGAAAATATGTCGAGTTCTTCCTTTGTCAGACTCGTTAAACCCTGATGACATTGGATTTAGTAGAAATGACGATATTCGAGTTCCTCCTTCCTAGGGCTCGTTAAATGTACTAGGATGGATTCGTCTGAAGGACGAATTTATATGACAAGCATATGGTATCCTCTTCAAGCTTGTGTAAAAATAAAGAGGTACTTGCCAGAAATGGTGGGGAAAATGGAACCAACATCATTATCTGTCGGAAGTATGTCGCTCTTGAACATGGAACTTGGTCATCAGCCATTGCGTTTGGCTTCCGGGAGTCAGGTTGGGGGCACATCTTCAACTGGTGCTGGTAAAACTCTTAAGAAGTAGGGTAAGCTCACTAATCCCTGTAAGTTGTGTGAAGGGCACCATGCCATTCACCTTTTTCCATACATGGATGAAGCCAAGCGAGTGTTGGACAACCCAACTATTTCTACACCATGCCTCCCGGCTGGTTACAAATAGCTTTCTTTGAGTCTTCCACCAGCTGATGCCACGATTGGTCAAGAGTCATCCTTGGTCGATCCTGCTCCCTCGGAAATTCAAGTCCAGGAATCCATTCCCGACCAACCATTAGTTGTGGGATCGGTTGCTTTGGCCCCGTCTGTGGTGCACCAGGTCTTTTCCCTTGAGAGTGGACCTCATATTCCTCAGGTTCTTCTTGTTTCTTCAGATTTGTTCGGAATTGGAGAAAGATTCTCCCGTCCCTATACCTCAAGAAGCTGCTCCTCCACCTCCTGTGATGGAGGTCCTGGAGGATTCTCCTCTTGCCTTCGAGATGGAGGTCGTGGAGGATGCTCCTTATTCTTCCGTAACACCAGGGGAAGACCATCTTGGTTCGATGGTAGCCCCTCCAAGTAGTTTGGTCACTTCCTTTGATTGGAATCAATTTGCATGATACCGCCTTCTATCTTATGTGCCTTTTCAGATAACGGTACAGGCCTTTGGTTTGGTCGTACCTAGCACCATTATAGATGAAGGCGTGTCTATTAGTGTTCTATCCTCAACTACTTGGCAAGCTTTCGGTTCGCCACCACTTGTGCCTGTTACGCAGAATCTATTGGCACTTAACAGAAGAACTAGTCAACCGTTAGGGATCCTTCCAACGTTACCTATTACTTTGGGAGGTGAAACCGTCCATATGGATGTGATGGTTGTTTCAGGCCCCTTGGATTTCAATCTGCTCTTGGGGCATGATTACACCTATGCCATGGGAGCGCCTATCTCCTCCCTTTTTCATGTGGTTTGTTTTCCGCATGAAGGACGGATCGTGGCCATTGATCAGCTTTCATTGTTTTAGTCCTGATATGGCAGCTGGCCCGCCGTCATCCCTTCCTGGTTTTTATCCACCCGTTGTATCTACCCCACTGTAGGTCAAATCTGTGGCTACCTACCCCATGCTTGTACTCAATGATGATGCTATCGTGCATAATGTACTGGGGGCATTGGGTCCTGACTTCCAAGATGTTTTCCTTCCATCAGACGGGAAACTATTGGAAGCGATGACTTCTTGTTCATTATGATGAGGTTGTCGGAGCACAGTTCATTTTCTTGTGTCAAGCTCCTTAAAAAATGAAACAAGGTTGTCGGAGCAGAGTTCCTTGTCTTGTGCCAAGCTCCTTAAACCATGAAACAAGGTGTCCCGAGGATAGTTCTTTTAATGTGTCAACCTCGTTAAAATAATGAAACACTTTCCTGTTCAATTCGAGTCTTTGATAAGATCTTGTAAAATCCCAATCGAGTCTTTCTCTTGATCTCGTAACTTGAACCTTCACTCCATCTGCCTTTCATATCGATTGAAGCTTGGGGGGCATGTACCTCGAATTGAGACACCATGCTGGGGGCATGCTTCACTTTTTCAAGCATAGTTTGTTTCCTTTTCAAGCTTGTGTAAAAATGAAGCCAGTTTCAAGCATAGTTTATCTTTGTTTCAAGCTTGTGTAAAAATGAAACTAACTTCAAGCAAAGTTTCTTGATTTCAAGCTTGTGTAAAAATGAAACCATGCCCATTTTACCTCTTGTGATTGCCATATTATCAGCCTGTTTTTTCCAGATGAACCTTGGTTTTCTCACTCCATCGTCGTTATCTGCTTGGCCGATCATATGCCTTCACTTGATTGTTTTACCCGTTCCTGAGGAACCGCTGCGATGAGTGGTCTTGTTAGCCAGCCTCTTTACCTTTACTTGTTCAGAGAAGTTCCACCATTACCAGAACCAGTAGCTACCCTTTATACCACTCGTTCCTCTAGGAGGAGTCATCTTTCAGATATTTTTTGACTCTCTAAACATGAAAAGATTGCCGAGGCCCTTGTTGTTTCGATCTCGTTAAAGTGGCCCTGAAACGACATCTACCCAGTATACGTTTACCCCTTTTTCAACCTAGGATAGATTACTTACGAAAAAGGAATACCCTAGCCTATCGCGACTAGGAGGTTTTCTCATATATTTTTTTCTACCATTTCGGGTCTAAGAAACTGTTTACGAAAAGGGACCATCGGATTTTACTTTTCCGCTATTTTTTCAAACTCTCTAAACATGAAAATACATCGAGTTCTTCCTTTGTCAGACTCGTTAAACCCTGATGACATTGGATTCAGTCATAATGATGATATTCGAGTTTCTCCTTCCTAGGGCTCGTTAAATGTACTAGGTTGGGTTTGTCCGAAGGACGAACTTATATCACAAACATATGCTATCCCCTTCAAGCTTGTTATCAAAAATAATTGGGGTACTCGCCAGAAATGGTGGGGGAAAATGGAACCAACATCATTGTCATGTCGGCAGTATGTCACTCTTCAACATGGCACTTGTCTGCATTCGTGTCGGGTTGGGGACATCTCATCTCGTCTCTCACTTGCCTCCATGGGTTTGGGTGATCCCTTTAGACCTCTCATCTTATCTTTGCCTCATCACTATGACCTATGATATTTTGATGTCAAATACTGCCAAACTCACTGTCGTGCCATTTATATGTTTAAGAGAAGTTGGCCTCTGCAGATTTCAAACTTCCTCTGATTCTCATCTGATCTTGATTCACAAAGAGATTATGTTCCTTTGTCTCGTGTCGATGATGTGGGAAGCACTATGGCCCACCTTCGATCAAGGTCACTTCCTGTCGACTTCATCTCATTATCCAGGAAGCTGATCTAGAGACTCCCTTCTGGTACCTTGGAGCCTACATGCCTCAATGGCAGGATCTTCGCATTCGACATGAGGTTTTCATCAATAGCCTCTGATCGAGTGATTCTACGGGTGTTCAATGCCAGCTCACTGATTCACATGACGTGGATTGTACTTGTAGTACCCTAAGGACCATTTTCATTAATGGTGGTACCTTCCACGTCTGTTAACAACTTTCATCATTGGCTGGTAATTAGACGATGTTCCTGCATGTTCGACTTCAGCTCACTTATTCACATGCTTGAAATTGTACTCTGTTTGGGTCGAGATGGAGCGCAAGACCCTGGATTTTGTCTATTAGAATCCAGGCTGCGATTTTGTGGATTATTATTATTAGTTACATGACTCATTGATTGGATGGTTGCGACCATACCTGAGTCTATTTTTTCGATCCTCATTGGATCGTTGCGTCCATACCTTGGATCTTGATTATTGTATACTTTGTTATGGATGGCTACACCCATACCACATATTTATCATGTATTCGAGATATCAGTTGTACTTCTCTACGTAGGTTTTTCGACGGCTGTGTTTTCAGTTGGACACATTCTCGTAAATAATTTCACCCCTCTCTCTCTTTCGGGCCTCATGCTTTAGGGGGCATCTGTTACACAGCAATTTTTCACTGTCTCTGCAATCCCCCATCCCACACATTGGAGGGCTTATTCCGTGACTTTTGAGCAGTGACATGACCTTAAACCACTTTCATGGCATCCCCCTGGACATGGAAATTCATTCCCCTGAAGAAAATTCCTTGTGAAAAACCCTAAAAATAGCCTTTTTTGCATTGGCGCGACTAGCCAGTTCAGTACTCGCGCCAATGGAGGAAATCCTCCAAAGAGGGCGCGCCAATTGGCACTCTGTCACAGAGTCGCACCTGCACCAGTATTAATAAGGAGTGTTTTTTAAAAATAAATGGTGAAAGATTGACTCCAACCAATTCCTAAACTGGTCTCTAAATTGAGTTGGGAGGTTGGCTCCAGATCTCCATGTAGAGGAAGTAGTTTTCCACCTCTCATGGAAGCTTCCTTGAGGATAGGGCCAATCCCATGATTGTAGGGATCCCAACTCCCCTTCCACCATCTATATAAGATTGCCATTTTCCTTTGCAAGCTAATCTCCAAGAATCTCCAAGAGCCTTCATAGCGTAAAGAGTGCTGCAATAGCCCTCATAGAGCCAAATAAATAACAAGGAGATTGATGATCGAAGAGAGAGGATTGTCCCCATTCCCGACAAGCTTTACCAAGACGTATTCTGCTGATGACCCGCCGAAGGGGAATTCAGTGTCAGAGCCAGGTTGTATTTTCCTTTGTATGAATTAATGATAAGCGACTTTGGTTATGGTTCCACTCGAATTTTTCATTATGATCATGAGTTGTGTCCTCTCTGACTGATACATAATTGCATTTATTGGATTTTACACTTGTGTTTGTCATGTTTCTTTCATGTGTAGGTGTTCAATCACGATATTGTGGGGATCGTGATCTGCCAGAGCTAAGGAACGGGAGCGCTAACTCTTCTACAAGCAACAGTGTTGGATTCCAGGTAGGCCTTCATCGCTATTTGGTTTATTTTCAATTAGGAACCTGCACTATAGTGTGAATGATTTTTGCTAGACCCGGTCTGGGCTAGTAGGGATCGCCTCTGTCTGCAGAGGGGATTTACCTCCACAACAAGTAGTAAGGTTATTTTTAGCAGTAGCAGCAGGTTAAAAATCGTTGAGGTGTTGCATGGAAAGATGATATGGGAGCCACTTTTTGTTTGATGATCATGCTAGTGGCATGTAAGGTTTGTTAACTATTTTTGGAGGTTTTTATTAGCATAAATACTAGTTAAGAGTTAGTTTTGGGAGAGTTATAGTGAATGAGGTATTTTTTGCAATTTTGGCCAAGTTTGGAAGGTCAATAAATTTAGTTAACCTAAACTAAATCTGTAAAAATCCAAAATTGAGTGAAACAAGAATTAAAAATCACAAAAAGGTTGTGATTTGTAGAGTACCTTATGATAACATGAAGATAATATTTAGATGACGAACTTGAACAAGACAAATGAAAAAATAGGAAAAAAATTGCAGTAGATCAAAGAGAAATATAACTAAAGTATAATACCAAAAATGTTAGCTCATAATTCTTTAAAAGAAAAATGAAAGCAACATAATGATGAATGAGTGTAGTAGGTTGTGAAAGATAAGTAGTGTGTTTTAGAGTGTGTGTGGGAGTTATTGGTGCATCATGATGCACGATGGTGGTATGCATCAAGGGTGAAAGAAATACCAATCTTGGTATATGAAAGGTGTTTCATAGATGCATAGAATGCATTGGTAATTGGGGCTCATGTTGCTAGTGTATATAGCTTGGTGATTTGCTTAGTCATGACAAAATGTGGAAGGTGGTGTTGTTTTGTGTAATTAATAAGAGATTTTTTAAGGTGTTTGAATCAGTAATCAGAGAATTTTTTAAGCTGTTTGTATGGTGGACTTGGTGAGTAGTTGTAGTGAGAAAAATTTACTTGTTTATGAGGTAAAAAGTCTATTCGTTCTAGGTTGAAAATGGATGAAAGAACAGTGAAGAAGGCCAACAAGTGGCACCTTTCATATCTGTGGTTGGAGCTCCTTCTAGTGGGTGATTGTCGATGTTTGGGGGAAAGATTCCATTTTAACATAGACTAATAAATAAGCAGGGGCAAGATTCCCTTCGAATGAATGCTGGTAAATGAGAAGGTACTACATTCCCTTTCAGAAATATGGTTAGAACCACATCATACTACTGATAGAATATGAAAAGTAAAAAATAAAATTCTTTGAGAAAAATGCACATATACACATTTGATGGCTTAATGCCTCCCTTCCCCTTCCATTTTTATGGATTTGAGCAGTGTTTCCATGTTTCAATTCAAATTCAAATTCATATTGAAATAGATATGGAAAAAAATATTGGAGTATACCTTTTAACCATATATATATATATATATAGAGAGAGAGAGAGAGAGAGAGAGAGAGAGAGAGAGAGAGAGAGAGAGAGAGAGAGAGAGCATGCAACCACCCCCAATGTGCTTTGGGTAAAAAATAAGTCAATATGAGATTAACTAAACTATGACTATAGCCACATCAAGAATAGGCACGCCCACACAGACCCCACCCATAAAAACATGACTATCCATAGGGTCTATATGAGGAATCACACCACTATTTCAACCACAGTAGCTTAGCTCTCCTAAGATAGACTAAGGTCTCATATTTTCCTAGTATATCCAAAAGATCCTTTGATGGAATATTCTTCACTTTTGATGTGCTTGACATTTATTCTTTTACATGCAAATGATTTTGAATGCAATAAGATTGAAAGAGAAAGTTGAATTTTTTTGTCCTATTATTATGATAACATCAAAAATTCATGTAAAGGTCCTACATTCCCACTATGTGGTAATAATGCATTGCCTTGAATCAAATTGGAGTATATACATATTTTCACAAATTACCAGAATTGTATTTACATATAAAGAATGATTCATAAGAAAATCAAACTTAACTCATTACTATCATGTAGTTAATGAATCCTTAAATCCAAATTCTTAAAGCCAAAATAATTTAAGTTACTATCTTACCTCAATTCCCATGAGGTTATAAACACCAGAAACACCATAATTAAGAGGAAAAATTTGTTATTTCTTTGGCTAAATATTGTGATAATTTCTTCTCAACCCCACTCATTCGTGACCACCAGATAAATAATGTGACTTGGCTTTGGGCACATTATGATATTCAGAGGTAGTCTCAAAGAGATATAATATCTTCTTTCCTAACATCCAACAAAAATTACACGTATTGAATTTCAAGAATCGAATTTGTTCATAAGTTTAGTCAAATCAACCATTTATTGAATTTCTAAATTTTGTACATATATGAGCAAAATTATTAACTATACTTTGGAGTTGTTGTAAGGAAAAATAAATAAATAGCTCCATAAAAATTTTCTTTTATAGATGTTCAAAACATTCAAAGGATATCAATTTACTCATATCTAAATTTTTAGAAACATGGACTTCAACAATAGATTTTGAATAAAATTCAAGCTATTAGCTAATGATTACACCTAAGCTTCTCAATTATAAATGAATTTCTAAATTTTCCTTTAGAAAAATGTCTTTAATTAGATTTAGGTTGGACTATGCATTGGATGGCACCTCAAATTTTTGTGCTTGGAAAGAGGATATGGAAGTTGTCCTGGATGAAAATGGAGAATGGGAATATACACAAACTGATATTCCAAAACTAGCAGCATCAGATGCACAAGTACACAGAAATGTGGAAAACACTCATAGATCTATTACAAAGAAACAATGATGTGAGGAAATTGCAATTGAGAGATAAATTGAGCATTCAATTGCAAAAAAAATGAAACCATTGCACAATACCTCTCTAGAGTTAATCATGTTTGAGATAAACTTGGAGGAGTAGGATAAAATTTACCATCATCTAACCTTGTGACTTAACACTCCTTTCCCTTCTGAAATCCTAGCATAACTATCAGGATTTAGTTAATGGGAGAGACAAGTTATTAGATTGGGAGAGACTTTGGTGAAATTTAGTGCAAAAGGAGGTGATAAGAAATACTATAGATGGTGCCACATCCATTCTAGATTACGAATAAGAATGTTCTCTAGTTGACAAAGGAAAGAAGGCCGAAGGAATGAAGGTACAAGATGAGGCAGAATCTAGCCAGAACAATGGAAAGAAGGACCTACGAAAAATAAAATGTTTTCACTCACATGAATATTGAAACTTTTCAGCCAAATGTATGCACAATAAATCCAACAATGAGCCTGCAATAGGAGAAACAAGATATGATCTGAAATCTCAATTTTAGTTATACTCCACCCTATTTGCTTGCATGGAAAGCACAACAAGAGGTAGTGAGTGGTATTGAGATTCTATTGTCTCATATCATATGACAAGAAACCAGGAATTATTTGGTGGCCTACAGGAGAAGGATCTCAAATTTCACATAGGATTTGGAGATGATGGGAGGTATAATATTAAAGGAATTAGTACTTTCACATTTATGATGGAGGAAAGCTCCCATATTCACTTGAAAAATTTAATGTATGTGCATGGGATGAAGAAAGTTTTGATTTCTATATTTGTATTAGAGGACAAAGGTTATGATGTGGTGTAAATTAAGGGAAGATATTCTCTGAAGCATTTTTATACTAGACAAGTGAAATACATCCGAGTTAGGGTGAAAAATATGTACAAGATAGTGGTAGATTTCACCATGCATGCAACTATACATTTAAGAGTGAGGTGGGGAGATATAGAGCCTTAGTCCCATAGTTGCAAATATTTGGGCAAGATCCATAAGAAAGAAGCAATAGTTGTAGTATACTCTTCGTGGATCATTAGCCTTGCTATAGGGGACCACGATATTTAGTAGTAGAAGGATCAACATTTGTTGATCTAGTCATATTTGCGAGATAGTTGCAAGCTAGTAGTATTCAGAGACATAGAGTATAGTTGAAACTCTGAGACATCAATGATTCAGTGTTCTGGATGCTTCTGAGTTGCAGTTGTTGCAGTAGAAACAACAACATTGAGAGGGAGGTATGTTATAGTACATTCCTACAGGAGTAGGGTTGGGATTGTGCAAAATCCTTTTCTTGTTAAGAGGGAGTGTTTGAAATGTAGCAATAATGGGCACCATTTCACTAGTGCCTTATTCAAATGGAGAAAATTTTATTTTCCACATCAGCAAGTTGACTTGGATTATAATTAGATAGAGTGGCATGACCTTGTCTACTAGAGACTAGAAGTGGAGTGGTTCATGGGTTTATTGCTAACATCTAGCAATATATTGGAGTTATTGTTAGTTTGAATCAATTAACTCACTAGTCACTTATTTATGTAATCAACCATCTAAAAATAGACCTAGTCATGCATGGAATTCAAATTTTCCTAGTTTTGTGGATGGAAATGAGACATTTTTATTTATAATTGTATATTTTTGAGTGTACAGTGATTTTTCACGTAGGATTTCATCAATTCTCATTGGATTTGGGCAAGGAAATAGGGAACTTCCCTATTTTTAGGATATTCATTCCTCCAATATTGCAAAAGGAAATAGGAAATAGGAGAAGGTTGTTGTGTAACCAACTCCAAAAATAGAAGAAAAGAGATATCAACGCCTTAGAAATGAGCCACTTCAAGGGGGAAACCTCCAATACATTACATAAATGAACAATTCTTGGATGATACAATTTACAAAACCTCCTTTCTATATATAGGAGTCCATGGGGCCATAATGTAATCCTAGTGGGCTACAATGTAATCCTAGCTGACCTAACAATAATAAATTAAGGGCACAATAATAACAAAATGGGGGTTACAATGGTACAATAATAACAATAAGGGGGTTACACTAACAACAATAAGGGACTATACTAGTAATATAGGGACCTAACATGCCCCTCTCCTTCAAAATAGTGTTGTCCTCAGCACTTGAGTAGCTTTGGGTGCTTGTGTATAAAATTCTCATCCTCCCATGTAGAATCTTCAGTGGGTAAGTTCTTCCACTTGATGAGATACTCTGAAATTGATCGATTCCGTAGTTGTCGAGTTCTTGTTTCCGTGACCGCTTCAAGTTCCAATATGATTTTTCCTTCCTCATCAAGTTCTGGCAATATTGTTTGAACTGGAAGATTTTCACCTATAACCTTCTTTAAGCATGAAACATGGAAAACTGGATGTACTCGCGAAGAAGCAGGAAGCTCCAATTTGTATGCCATAGTACCAATCTTTTGCAACACCTGGTAAGGACCATAGTACTTTGGCGATAATTTATTATCCTTCTTTGCTTGCTTGAGGGACATTTGTTTGTATGGTTGTAGCCGTAAAAATACCCAATCTCCTACATCAAAACTTCTCTCGCTACGATGTTGATCTGCCCGTTGTTTCATTCGATTTTGTGCCAAATTCAGGTTATCCTTTAAGAGTTGGAGAACTTCTTGCTGATGCTCGATGTGATCTTCCACCGCTTGAACCTTCGAATTTTCCCTTAAAGATGATGTGATGGATGGTGGATGATATCCATAAAGTGCCATAAATGGGGTCATTTTTCCTGCAGTATGGAAGGAAGTGTTATACCACCATTCAGCAAGAGGTAACCACTTGACCCATTGTGTTTGTTTATCAGATACAAAACAACGAAGATATCCTTCCAACATTTATTTACTATCTCAGTTTGACCATCAGATTGAGGATGATAAGATGAGCTATGAGCTAACTGAGTACCCAAACAAGAAAATAACTCCGTCCAAAAATTTCCAGTAAAAATGGGATCTCTGTCGCTTACAATAACCCTTGGGCTTCCATGTAGCTTTTGAATTCTATCCATAAATGTAGTAGCAACTGTACTTGCTTTAAATGGATGAGATAATGCACAAAAGTGTGGATACTTGGTAAGTCTATCAACTACCACCATGATGACATTCTTTCCTTCAGACTTAGGTAAACCTGTGATAAAATCCATTGAAATCTCCTCCCAACGCTGACTTGGAATGGATAATGGTTGTAGAAGTCCCGGGGTCTTAATTGTCTCCACTTTATTCTGCTGGCAAACCAAACATTCCGCCACAAACTTTTGAATATCAGATTTAAGGCCATCCCAAATAAATTCTTTCTTCACCCTGTGGTAAGTTTTTAAAAATCCTGAGTGTCCTCCTAAAGGAGAAGTGTGCAATTCCAGAAGAATATTTTGTTTTAGTTGGGAATTCTTACAAAGATATAAGCGATATTTGTACCATAAGGAATCATTTTTCCAACTAAATGTATCGGATGTACTAGGATCTTGCTGCAACTTTTGAATGAGTGTCCATACATCTTTGTCCTTCTTCCATTCATCTCTTGCTTCGGTTATCCAATCTGGTTGGATAATAGAAATGGCACATAGCAATGCTTCCACCTCTTCATTCTTTCTTGAGAGTGCATCTGCAACAACATTAAGCTTTCCTTTTTTGTAGATTATTTCAAAGTCATAACCCAACATCTTTGTGACCCATTTTTTCTGCTCTTATGAAGATAGTCTTTGTTCCAAAAAGTGTTTAAGACTATCATGATCATTTTTTACCTTTAAGTGTCTTCCCATTAGGTAAGTTCTCCATTTCTTTAGTGCATGCAGTATTGCTAACATTTCCTTCTCATAAATAGGTTTCTGTAAATACTTTCCTTTGATTGGACGACTTTCAAAAGCAATGGGTCTTCCTTCCTGCATTAAAACTGCACCAATTCCATTTCCTGAGTCATCACATTCCACAATAAAGGTTTTTGTGAAGTCTGGCGTAGCTAAGACCGGTGCTAGGCACATTTCCTCTTTAAGATGTTCAAAGGCCTTAGTTGCTTCAAGAGTCCATGAAAATGCATCTTTCTTCAATAATGTTGTTAGAGGTGCTCCTATTATCCCATAATTCTTAACAAAATTTTGATAATACCCTGTTAACCCGAGAAATCCTCGCAACTGTTTTATGGTAATGGGGACTTTTCATTCCTTAATGGCTTTAATTTTGTTAGGGTCTACTTTAACACCCTCGTGAGATATAATATGACCCATGTATTCCACCTCTTGTACTCCAAAGAAACATTTGGATGTTTTTTCATATAATTGTTTCTCCTGCAATAGTTTGAGCACCATGTCAACATGTTCAACGTGATCCTTCCAAGACCTGTTGTAGATTAGTATATCATCTAAAAATACTAGCACAAATTTTCTAAGGAAGGGTTTGAAAATGGAATTCATCAACCCTTGAAATGTAGAAGGTGCATTGGTAAGGCCAAAAGGCATGACCAAAAATTCATAATGACCCTCATGAGTTCAAAATGCTATTTTTGGAATATCTTCACTCTTCATTCTAATTTGATGATATCCTGAACGAAGATCCAACTTGGTAAAATAAATTGCTCCATGTAATTCATCCAATAATTCATCAATCACAGGAATGGGAAATTTATCTTTAATGGTGAGTTTATTGAGCTCCCTATAATCCGGACACATTCGCCATGATCCATCCTTCTTGTGTACCAATACTACAGGAGCAGAGAAAGAACTTTGACTAGATTGAATTATACCCGCCTCTAACATTTCTGCAATCATACGTTCAATTTCGCTCTTTTGGAAGTAAGGATATCTATAAGGCCTGATGTTTGGAGGAACACTTCCTGGAATCAAATGAATAGCATGATCATGATCACGCATAGGTGGGAGTCCTTTGGGAGTTTCAAACACCTTGGAATGATTGTCCAAGACTTGTTGGAGATCTGCCGAAATAGATGATTTTGATGTCGGAACGTCTAGTGAGCATAATTGTGCAATTACGCCTCGTTGTTCTTTCTTTAGAAGCTTTGTCATGACATTAGAGCTTATTATCCTTCTCGGCTTCCCTTCAATACCCCGTAATTCGACTTCCTTTCCTTCGGAAAAAAATTTCAAGAAAAGTTCTTGAAAATTAAATGCTACCATCCCCAAAGATTGTAACCATTGTACTCCTAGTACAACATCAGCACCTCCCATAGGAATGGAAAGCATTGGACTAGTCAATACATATTCCCCCATGGTTAGCTTGATATTATGGCATTTTATAGAGCAATTTATAGTTCCTCCATTTGCAACCATCACTTGACATTCTGGTGCTGGGTATAGGAAACAATTTAATTCCTTGGCTACCTTACAATGAATAAAATTATGGGTGCTACCTGAATCAATCAACACTATTACCTTTTTCTTCTTCATTTGTCCTTGTATCTTGAGAGTTTGAGGAGTGGTAATTCCTGCCAGTGCATTACACGATATGGTCGGATTCATTTCTTCCTCTTCTAGGGTTGGTTCCCGGTGTATATCCTCTTCTTGTTCATTTTCTTCTTCCTCTTCACAATCTATGTAAAATAATTTCTTCTCAGCACACTTATGACCTTTAGTGTATTTGCTATCACAACTGTAGCAAAGCCCTTTGCTCTTTTTTCTTCCAATTGTTGTGGTGTCAACCTTGTAGGTTGTGGAAATCTAGGCGTAGCAACACTTCCTTCTTTATAGAATTGAGTGGTAGGCTTCCTTGTCGCCATTATTTTACATTCCACTTTTCTTGCCAACCTGAATGCCTTCTCCAATGAATCTGGTTCCAAAACACGAACTTCATGTTGGATGTTATCCTTTAAAGTGCCTATGAAGAGATCGATCTTGTGTTCCTTTGGAATATCAGTTACCCTTATATTCAATTTTTGGAAGTCCTCAATGTGCTGCCCCACTAAACCCTTTTGTTTGAGATTTATCAATTGGCTAAAGAAGGTGTTTCTCTTTGTATCCTCATAATGTGTTATCATTTCTTCCGTAAAAATTGACCAAGTGACAATTTTTTTACGGGAGCAAAGCCATCGATACCATACAAATGTATTTTGTTCTAAATGTAAAGTTGCAATGCGTACCTTTGTGTGTTTTGCACGTTATGGAGATCAAAATATTGCTCCATCTGTAGTATCCATGTTACAGGATCCTTTCCATCAAACTTCCTCATATCCATTTTTGGAATATGGTGGTTCTTCCCGCCAACATTAGAGTTTATGAAATCACAATTTACATTTATTTTGTTCTCATCATGAGGCTCTTCTACTATCTTTTCACCATTAGGAAACATTTCTTGTATCAACTTTGTCAAACCTTCGATGTCTGTTTTTAGATCATTCTTCATGTTTTCCATGTTGTCTTTCATGTCATCCATCTTAGCTTCCATGCCATCTTCCATGCCATCCATCTTAGCTTCCACGCCTTTCTTCAAACCATCCATCTTCGCTTCCACACCTTTCTTCAAAACTTCCATTTCATTTTTTGTTGCTCTTTGCGAGAGTGAAATTTTTTGCACTTGCTCTTGTAATTTTGATAGATCATGTTGCAATTCTTCATCTTCATGAGTCATAGTAGAGACTTCTGAAGGCTTAATGGGTGTTGAATTATTTTTACGGGGCATATTTTAGAACCCAATACTGATATCTATTCTACAATATTCCCTTGGAATCAATTCAAATTGATTATTCAAACAAGACTTTTGCAATTTGGAAAAAAAATACACACCTTTTTCTTGCTTTTGAGGAGCTCGATATTGAAATTGGATTATATTTGTGATTGCAACACTTCAATATTTTATTTTCGGTACCAACGTAGCCCTATGAATTGTCTTTCGAATGCCATAGGTCTGACCTGATTAGGATTCTCTAAGACAAAGTTGTGTCCAATCTCCCACAATGACCTAATTATGGACTGGTTCAGTAGATCAAACTTGTATCACTTTCCACGTGTCATTGTTTCATCCTTCATCTCTGAAATTGATAGAAAAGAAACTACAGTCCATGTAATTGCAACAAATTTTTACGGCACTCCAATCCGATTCCCAGAGAGAGAGTTATTGAACTTTTCCCACGATCATCTCTTTGAGATGAAATTCAGGAGCTTGAAAAAGCACTACCTTCCACAGATCATATCTCCAAAAATATTGCGAGCCAAGCTCTGAAATTTTTTGATGAATTTCTTCAGGATTTCAAATTTGCACCATAAGAATTTCAGATTCTGAACCTTCGTAAAAAAAAAATTATAGCGCAAATTCCACGATGACCTGTTTAGGAGCCTGAACAAAGACCTAACTTCCACAGATCATATCTTCAACAATATTGTGAACCAGGCTCTGAAATATTTAGAAAATCTTCCTCAGGATTTCGGCTTCGCACCCTAAAAATTTCAGCTTCTAAAACTTCGTATAAAAAAATTTATAGCAAAAATTCCACGATGACCTATTTGGAGCAGCGAAACCCTAGAATCCAAAGCTCTGATACCAAATGTTGTGTAACCAGCTCCAAAAATAGAGAAAAAGAGATATCAACGCCTTAGAAATGAGCCACTTCAAGGGGGCAACCTCCAATACATTACATAAATCAACAATTCTTGGATGATACAATTTACAAAACCTCCTTTCTATATATAGGAGTCCATGCGGCCATAATGTAATCCTAGTGGGCCACAATGTAATCCTAGCTGACCTAACAATAATAATTTAAGGGAAAAATAATAACAAAATGGGGGTTACAAGGGTACAATAATAACAGTAAGGGGGTTACACTAACAACAATAAGGGACTATACTAGTCATATAGGGACCTAAAATTTATTAATTAACTCACTGGTCTCTTATTTATGCAATCAAGCATCTAAAAATAGACCTAGTCATGCATGGAATTCAAATTTTCCTAGTTTTGTGGATGGAAACAAGACATTTATATTTATAATTGTATATTTTTTAGTGTACAGTGATTTTTCACGTAGCATTTCATCAATTCTCGTTGGATTTGGGCAAGGAAATAGGGAATTTCCCTATTTTTAGGATATTCACTCCTAAAATATTGCAAAAGGAAATAGGAAATAGGAGTAGGTCAATGAGCATGAGATCAAAATTGAATTGGAATGAATCAAGACATTTTAATTTATCCATATTCTCATTTGAATTAATGCAGAGAAACAAAGGGGTTGTATTTCCTCCCCCTCTTGAAATATGATCCATTTCCTCTACCCTTGAAAATAGGAACCCTAAACTGCTTTCAACATAGTGTCACATGACCCTTGGCATTAGGGGAACATAGTCTTACATGACCCTTGGCATGCTTCCCCATGCTTAACTGGCCAAAAAATCTTCACCCTCACATGGTACATAAACAACTCCATACCATCTTATCCTTGAAACCATCATATTATTAATAGAATATGAAAATGTAACCATCAAACTTTTTTGACAATGTACGTCTAGAGATTCAGTGGCTTGATGCCTTCCTTCCCCCTTATTTATGGTTTTAAGCATAGTTGTGAAGTTATTATTTAAATTATCTTCATGAATAATGCACATTTATAGATGTTATGTCATCATGTTTTCTATTTTTATGGTTTAAAATATTGTTATTAAATTTGAATTTAAATGTAAATTTAAATTCTATGAGATAATGTAAAAAATTTAGAACATACCTCTCATATATATTTATATATATAGATATATAATTTTAGAATTTTTTTTCGATCAGGTTTTGTATAATTATATTTAATTATATCTAGGTTTTATACAAATTTCCTATATATATTAAAAATCCTGGTGGAGAAAAAAATGTTTATAGGTTAAACTCTCTTTTCCATTACAAAAATTGATATTTTTTTTAATTAAAGAGCCAAATAATATATAGAGAGAATGAGACCTCATCAAAAATTAATGTAAGTATACATGCATCCATATCCAACCTCCTTTGGGTTAAAAAATTTCAATTTAAATGAACTAGAATATGAACAAAGCCACATCATATTAGTAATACAACATCCAATGGAACAATAAAAGAGAATGCACATCTACATATCTGATTGGTTCAAGCTTTCCCTCCCCTTCCATTTTATGGTTTTGAACATTCAAATTCAAATTTGGCTAACAATATAATTTTATTTTTTTTAATACACCTCTTACTTTTTTTTTGGTAAGTTGAGCTAATCTATTAATTTCGAAAACATAATATTATATATGCTATAAGTAGGGTTGGTAAGTTGCGCTTTACCAATCCCTCCCTTTTTAACATTGTTTATGGACTGCCTCGGGGGACGAGGCCAGTTTAGACAAAACTTGAAAACGAGCCTTACATTGTGTGGAGTAGCGCTGGTACATCTAAAAGTTAGAGAGTAGATAATTATAGAAAAGCCCTGTGGGCACATAAGACAAAAAACAGAGTAAAACTAAACAACTACGCAAACATTACTCATCATCATCATCATTGTTGTTGGGATTCACCTCATCAATGGGATAGGCAGGAACTTGCATAAAAATAGCTTCCACCACAACTTCTATGTTGAAAATAGTTCGCTTGGGGAAACTTGCAGGAGCACAGAGTATGGGGGTGTCCAAGTCTACCCCATCAAGAACCTTCGTCCAAACGTCATCGGAGTCCATGATCCAGATGTCCGTATCCTCAGCATCCTGTGTCAGAATGGTCAGGGGAGCTGGCACGCGATGCAGAGGGTGAGTTTTGGGAGAGGAAGTAGACCTCATCATGCCTCAATTACCTCTTTGCGCCGATTTCCTAGAGGATTCGACTCGCTGATCAGGATAAACTTTATGGCTCGCTGAGGTTTTGGACGAGGAGTAGTCAATCAATTCAAGGTGATTATCCTTGTTGCGATGGTAACGAACTAGGAGGGCCCCTATCTGACCACCACAAATAGTTCGTTGGCACAGTCTGGGAGCCATAGCACACCTAGGAGAGGAGGCAAGAGTGACACTGGGGTGGAAAGGGCTGCAAAGACTGGGGGCATGTTCACAGGATGAAGAGCGACAATTAGAGGGAGTCTGTGCAACTCCACTCAGTGACTGAGGCTTCGCAGCTGATTAGAATCAGTGAGAAGCTAGATGAAAAGGAGGAGGGTGAAAGGAAAAGATGACCAGATGTGTGAGAGAAGTGGCAGAAGTCTAGGTATTATGTAGGGGTGAGGATGAGATCTGTGAGGTTGGAAATCAGTGATCTTCCCACGGAACTGTGTGTGGAGCTCCAGCAACTGAGTAGGGATAGGGGAGGAGGTGTGGCTGTGATTTTATTATGAATTATGATCATTAATGGTGGTGTGGGTGAGGTGATGTTCAGGGTCTGGTGACGCAATGCTTGTCTGCTCGACAACATCTCTAGTTCTGCGAGGAACTTGCGAGGAGTTAATGGTAATTGGATCCACCGCAGGTGCAGAATTTCATTGGATATTTCCATAGTCCAGGTGGGGTAAGATGTGATATCCACTCGTGTTAGATGTGTCACTTACATCTGGGGTATACCTCTTACTTAGACTATATGTATTTTTTTAATTTTCAGAATTTCATTTTTTAATGAATTTTTTCTAAAATTATATCCTTTAATAATTTTATGAGTTTTTCTTATAGTTTCCACAATGTTACATAAGCTCATTTGATTTCAAAAATAGTTATGGTGGAAAATACATTTCATTATAGGCCACTCGCTTACTTCCATTTTATAGTTTTGAACATTCAAATTCAAATTTGGCTACCAATATAATTTTTTCTTTGCAATATACCTCTTACTTAGACTATATGTATTTTTTAAATTTTTAAATTTTATTTTTTAATGAAATTTTTCTAAAATTATATCCTTTTATAATTTTATGATCTTTTCTTATAGTTTCCAAAATGTTACATAAGCTCATTTTATTTCAAAAATAGTTACGATGGAAAATACATTTCATTATAGGTCGCTAACTTACTTTGATTCAAAAATATGTGAATATGTATACTAATGATAGATTATGCAATGGAACAATCAAACACCTTTAAAGGAAATGCACATCTATGTATTTAATGGCTTCATGTCTTCCTTCCCCTTGCATTTATTGGTTTGAAGCATAGTTACAAAATTTTAATTATAATTCAAATTTAAATTCATTTACATATGGGAAAAAGTTTCGAGTACATCTTAAGGATTCTAAAATAAGTTTTTTTTTTAAATTTAGAAATTTTCTATGGGGATTAATTATATCTAAAATTATATTATTAAATAATTTTTTTCACTTTTTTTATAGCTTCCATTATGTATTATATGTTGATTTAATTTCAAAAAAGGGTAGAGTGGAAGATATGCTTCATTATCCATGTCATTGCTTTCAAAGAGTAAAAATTGGAGGAATCAACTCACAATACCATTTTATCGGTGGCACCCAATTTGGAAAATTTGTGTCTAAAAACTTTCAAGACTAGTGTGAGGCACTAAATGGATTTTTTTGGGGTAAATTTTTTTTCTTAACAACCACGCCCTTTTCTTTTATTATACACACAACAAGATTTCCAACAACACAAGAATCACCCCAATCCAATTAGTTTATGTATCCAAAATTTCTTCCATTTGGAATATGACCTTCTTGTTTTGGCCACCATAATTTTAGAGGATGCCATGTCAATGTCAGAATTATGATGTAATTTTTTGTCCTTCATAGCAGTATTGTGCAGTCTTAAATTATTTATAAATTTGTACACAGGTTTTAGACACGGAAGGTGTGTATAAAAATGGGTTTTGTTCTCCACAATCACGTATATATTCAGTAATACGTTGAGATATTCACACGATTTACCTTTTGGATAAGTGTGTACATACATGGATAAGTATTATGGAAGACGCATATGCAACCAGGGTTTTTTTCTAAATTTTTTTGAAGAAAATGTCTGATCAGTTTTGTTGTGTTTCTACTGTCTATGAATGATTTCTTCATATAGATTTGGGTTGTTTGAGTATTGATCATGCTGCTAGTTGATTATGATTAAATACCATTGATTGGTTGGTTGATTGATGATTCAGTGAATAATTTGGTACAATTATATGTTTCAGTTTGATTTATGGTATTGGGCTTAAATGACTGTAGTTGTTCCAGTCCAAAAATATGATAAAAAGAGGCCTAAAAGTTCTGATGTATTGGAGCTAGTCGATCGAGTGTGAAAATTTATTAGATGTGGTCCGCAGTAGTGTTGAGGGTTGGATCCATTAATGAGGCGATCATAGATTTCTTCAACTGATTGCTGGTAAATGATATTAGGGGGTCGTAGCTCCCCTCCAGTGGACACTGGTAAACAAGATCAAAGGGTTGTATCTCACTTCTAGTGGATAGGCGAAAAAATATCGGGGGGTTGGAGCTCCCATCCAGTGGGTTTTGGAAAAGAAGTTAAGGTTGCAACATTCTGCAGGTCAGTGCATGCATACTGGTATGAGTTTGCATCAATACCAGATTCTAATAAGATTTTTATGTAATAAATATTGAAGACAAATATGAGAACAATGGTGGTTTTATCCCACATTGGGTTTCCACCTTAAATCCTGATGTTCACGTGTGCTGCTTATGTGTTATGATTTATATTGTTCTTAATGCACATATTTACTGCTTACTAATTTTTTGATGAATCAATGATAAATTGGTCTAAGTAAAGTTACTAATGACTTATCTGAATTATAACTTCACTCGACATACTCTAGTTTCCTTAATGGAAGTCACGTACATACGCTAGTTGGCTTAAGTAAAGTCACATACATAATCGAGTAAATAAAAGTAAAAGTTTTCTTGAGTTTCAAATACCGATTCATCGCCCCCCACCCCCCCCTGGAGTATTTTTCCCAACCATTGGTATCATAGCAGGTCCTTTAGAAGAAACTTGATTGCTTGAAGGAGATTTGTCACAATGGGAAGGAAGCAAAAGAAGAATGCTACTCAAAGGAAGAATATAATTAAGAAAACATGTACATCAATAAATGCAGAAGATAAAAAGGGTATTGATTATTGTTCTTGTGATCCAATTCCTTGTCCATGAAATATTAATAAAGTGGATATGAAAGTGAAAGTAATGTTATGGATTTAGAGCTAGAAATTTCTAAACTCAAAAATGAAGTTGAAGATCAACAAATTCCATTTAATGAAGGAGAATGTGTCTACAAATATCTGATTACTAAATTTAAAAATCATTTAAAAGAATGAAACTTAATTGATAAGATGAACAAAGAAGAAATAAACCAATCTCAAAGGCTGCAGGATAAAGTAACCAATCACGGTCAAGGACTTGAAGAAGAAATCATCTCTCCCAGATAAAATATGGAAAAATCAAATAATAGGAATGAAGAACTTCTTCAAACATTTTAAGAACAAGAAAATGGGCCGAAAGAAGAGATTCTAAAATTAAATAAGAAAGTATAAGAACGAAGAAGGGTCGAAGAAGGTATGAAGAATAATTGCCAAAAAATGGACGTTGAGGTAAACATTTAAAAAGGTAAATTAGAAGAAAAGGATAAACACTTGAGATTTCAATATATTACTAAGATTTTGGATAATATTATTAGAATTGAAAGGTCTCTTTCCATTAAATGTTTTTCTAGTTTTCGTGAAACTACTAAAGGAGAATCTAGTTTACAAGACAATGAAAACATTCAAAAGATATCAATGCAAAACTTGAAGTGTTTAAAGAGATAAAAGGTCAATGGAAAATCATGAATTCTAAAAGGAAAACATTTGCTCCTAACCATAGAAGTGTCAATCGATTCTCTCCGTTGATCAATAATGTTGATTGCTTTATATGTCATAATTATAGATATGTTACAGCCAATTATAGAAGCATATAGTTTCGGTCACAGACAAATAGACACTATACAGAAAGACCATAAACTCCCAGGTACTCAGGTTTCTTTAAGGGATATTTTTTTTCTTGCAAAAATTATGGTCATAGATTTGTTGATTGCATGAGACAACCATATTATGGTTTCTCTGCTCCCTTTTGCGGTAACATAAGATGTTAGTCTTGTAAGAAGTTTTTGCATGTAGAAAAATAATGTAGGATCATATCAATGAATCGCCAAAGACAAAATGGAAGAAAAACATATGATATCATAAGACCAAAGATATATGGATCCACCAATGTTTATGTTAAAAAGTAGAAAGAAGAAGAGATAATATGTGGTCTTTCTCTATGTGCATTTAAAAATGAGGATGAATGGTACATTGACGATGAATGTTCTCATCACATGACTGGTGATAAGAGTAAGATGGATTCTCTAAAAAAAATCAATATGGTAATGTTATTCTTTGAAATGATGCTCCAAAAAAAAATTTGGAAAAAGGTCAAGCCATAATTAACAAAAATAGAGAGGCAGTTGATGCTTTATTAGTTCAAGGCTAAAAAAAAAACAGATTAAGTGTAGGAAAAATGCTAGACAAAGGAAATCTAATTGTTTTCATATCAACCAAATGCAAGGTCATGGATGAAGAAAATTGAAAGTTCATAACCAGGGGATACATAAATGCTAATAAATTATATGTGTTTAAAGATATGGCCTCTCATAGATATAGGGAGGATTCATACTTATACTGAAAGAATACAATGGCATTACTCTTGAAAGAATATTGTTATGAGTAACTACAATATATGAAAATTGGTTTGTTAATATTAGTTGTTTATATTTCTGATAGTGGATCTGATGTCTCAACTGAAGACATGTATAGACTATACAAGCTCAGGGGGAGCTAAAGCTGTGAAATTTTTAGTATATCTTTTTATGTACATAGGTTGCATGAACTATAGTGGCATATATACATGATTTCCTTTACAGACTATCATGTATGGTTTTTCTCTGATAGAAAAATGGTGGGACAGACTCAAGATCAGTCGCTGACATGCTGCTGATAGTTATGATTTTATTTTCTTGTTTTCATATGGATGGTTAAAGTATGTTGATGTGGTATTAATTTATATTTTTTATATTGATGATTATCTGATTCTTTGATGAATGAGTTGAAGTGGTCAGACTTGACAGTTAACATGTAGGATAGGTTCAAGGGGAACATTACCCTTACAACTAATGATGCGTTGTTGGCATTATGTTTTCCTATTATTTAATACTTGTGATGCTCATGTAGTAGTTTGAATGATGCTATAATATTGGCATGATACATGGATTTATTATGATGAGATTATGGATGAGCCCTGATAATATTTTGTAGAATATTATCTTTATCACCACACGTGGAGTTGATACATGGCTAATGATTCAGATTTGAGGAAAGAACATGCAGATCTTGTTGTTGATGACTACTGTCAAGGATAATGCATATTATATGTGATTCCTACACATGTTACATCATGATTATGTAAATGGAATATATCAAAAACATGAAGATCGTTTTTATAAGAGATCATAGGGATGATTGGTTGATACATATTATTTATTGATGAAGTGGTTCTGTTATGATAACTCTTCTTGCATATTGGGGCATGAATATGATGTTGCTGCAAGGATCATGAATACATGGTTATTGATAAGCTTATGTTACAACTGTTGTACGATACTTCTAGACATGGCTACATTGACTTTTCTTACTGATTGGTTCTCACATATGTTGTTGATGCATGAGTATGGTGTTTACTCATGCTGTATGATATGATGCTTTCGTACTATATCTTATTTCATGATGATATACTTGGTTCCCACATATGTTTCCTTGATGAAAATGGTTTGGGGCTATTCCTACAAAGGGGAAAGGAAATTTGTCTTGGATGAAGTCAAGAGATTGAGTTTATAGTTGATCTCTATGTAAATATATTATGACGTTGATATTTTAGACTTGATCACAATTTGACAATATTGAAATTTGCCCATGCTATTCATGACAGATACTTATGGTGTAGATCCTATTCGGTATATGATGGCTGTGGATCATGGCCTTGATCTCTCATGACTAATGTCTTTTGGTATTGGTCATAAATGGAATATCTTTTATTTTATGTAAAGGTCATGTAAAGGCCAATGATGTAATACTTGTCATATTCATTCATGTATGGACTTTTGAGGTCATGCCAAATATGTAATACCACTTGGTTGGGTGGTTGTGTCAAATATGTAATCCCACTTGGTTTCATGGTTGAGTCAAATGTGTAACCCCACTTAATTGGCTGATCGATTTAATTATGAGTCCTTGGTGATAGGAAATGTCATAGTCAGTTGAGTTATAGAGTCATGTAGTTCATTGAAAATATTTCTGAAGATTCAGCATGTGCTCAGGGGGAGAATGGTCAGTATAGCACAGATCAAATATGCAAAGCTCTTGTATTTACAAGGAAAGAGGAACCTTGTTTCATCATTGGTCCACCCTTTTCCCTTGATGTCAAAGGGGGAGAGTAAGTTGGTGTTTTAGTAATTCTTATCTTGATGTTTCTAACAAGTATCTACATGCTGTGGTTATCAAACACCAACATGGTTGTCATCAAGTACAAAGGGTGAGATTGTTCAAATTATGATGTAATGTGTTGTACTTGATGGAAACCTACTTGGTGAGTTTCCTTTTGATAGCAGCCTACCTGATGAAGACGTAAAATTGATGTATCTACAAGAGATTTTAGATCTGACAGAGAAATAAATACTAGTTAGTGACAAAGGAATGATGAAGGTAAAGTTTTAGGAAATATACGTAGCTTCATTGAAGCCAGGTCGAGTACATATGCAGGTTTAATGAATGGAAGCCGCGTAAATGCATGTTCAATGAAGCCAAGTCATCTATGTACACATGTTCGATGATGTGAAATAGTGTATACGTAGGCTTGGTGAGGAAAAATTACGTACACACATGAATATGAAGAATAAAAGTCATGTACATTCTTGCGCACTATTATGTCAATACCAATGGTCTTTACCATGATATTAACCCATAATATTGATCCCAATAACGACTATTTTATCTCGGCCAAGAATAACATCTGCACTAGTTTGGTTTTGGCTCATGGTATTGACTAAGGCTCCAACTATATAAAGAGGTGAAGATAAAAGTATTATGTGTTCATGAGTGAGTCTAATGAATGAATACTTAAATCCGAAGTATATTTGTATGGTATGGGCTACAATTGATTGATATATGTGAAATAATGATGCACCCATTAATAATAATAATGGATAAGGACCTTTAGATGTGAAATGACTATGTATTTTCATAATATGTTTATGAATTTCTTAGACCTATGGTCTGGTTCATGTTTTTTTCACTAAATCGTATGATCTGAGAAAGTTTGAAGTTCTGAACTGTTGTGTCATATTAAATTATTTATATATGTGGGTTCGACATAAGGAAGGCACGTCTATACACGTGTTTTGTTATATAGATTCACGTATGTATTCAGTAATATTTTGAGATCTATACGTGAGTTGGTTTTTGGGTAAGAACGTACATACCCGGATAAGTCTTCTACAATGTATGTAAGCGGGGGTTTTTCTCAAAATTGCTGATGAAAATGTTTGATCATTTTTTTTTGTTCCTACTCTCTTTCGATCTTTCTTCACATATATCTACATTGTTTGAGTATTGATTATGCTACTATTTGATTGTGATTAAGGATCAATGATTGTCTTTTGGATTGATGATTCAATGAATAATTTGGTACAATTATATTTTTTAGTTTGATGTATGGTATTGGTCTTAAATGAGTGTAGTAGGTCCACTAAAAATATGATGAAAAGAGGCCTAGAAGTTGTGATGTATTGAACCTCATGAATCTAGTGTGAAAATTTATGAAATGTGGTCCATAGTGGTGTTTAGGATTGGAGCCTTTAGTGAGGGGGTCATAGCTCCCTTCTAGTGGTTTCTAGTTAACGAGATCATGGGGTCATAGCTTTCTTCTAGAAGATAATGGTAAACAAGATCAGGAGGTCGTAGCTCCCTTCTAGTGGATACTGGTAAATGAGATTAGGGGGTTGGAGCTCCCTTCTAGTGGGTGTTGGAGAACGAGTGAAGTTTGAAACCTTCTGCAGGTGAGTACCTACATTCTAGTATGAACATGTGCCAGTACAAGATTGTAAGCAGTTTTCTATATAGTAAATATTGAAGATAAAGACAACAACAACAATGGTTTTCTCCCACGTTGGGTTTCCATCTTAAATATTGGTGTTCATTTTTGTTTCTTATGTCTGATGATTTATTACGTTGTTACTGCACATGTTTAATGCTTACTAAATTTCCGACCAATAAATGATGCACTGGTCTCAGTAAAGTTACTAAAGGTTTATCTGAATTATAAGTTCACTGGGCATACGCTAGTTTCCTTAATGCAAGTCGCATACATACACTAGTTGTGTTAAGTAAAACTATGTACATAACTCAGTAAAGAAAATCAACAGTTATTGTGAGTTTTAAATACATATTCACCCCTCCCCCCTGTCAGTATTTTTCCCAACATTCAGCAATATTATCCATTGAAAATGGGTTATCCACATTATCTTGACAGAAAGGACTCTAGAAGAGTACATATTGTACTTCTAGTTAAGAGTTTAGGGGTCAAACCTAACTACTAGTATGTTATCGAGCTATGTTATATTTGGGCCATTAGGAATAATAGAATATTTATTCTGTTTAAATGCATTTTCTTCTATACATGAATAGAATAGTTGAGATTGTATAAGGAGAGAAAACACAAAAATGATATGTTTAGTGTAGCATCCTATGGGCCACAACCCTCATTCGTTATACCTGAATCCATCAATGATTAAGATAAAGAGAGAAAAATAACCTCACCTTCTAGCTGGGTTTTAATCCCAAAGGAACAAAGGGGTTTCCTAGGGTATATTTTGTATTCTTATGGTTGTGAGTGACTAAATTTTTTTCTGTTCTCATTTGTCCACATTTTACATATTGCATTCATAAAATAATAACTTAATAAATCCAAAGTCTATGGAAAAATAATCTGTAGAGTATAAATTTTATATTTTTAAGTATAGTTGTATCACATATGTTGTAACGAACTACCTAGTGAAATATCCATGGAATTTTATGAATCATAGTGGTATCAAAGAAGGTTTTTTGAGTATATTATGTTGATTTGAAAGGAATCTATATTAGTTCAGTTGAAATTCATAAAACCAAGATCATGGTTGATGAATCTTTGAATAACCCTAATGATCTGGTAGAGGAGAGTTTTCCAGAATTGGAAGCATAATTTTCAACTATAAATTGCAATGTGAGCCTCGTCATGGATACCGTGACCAATAATCTTAGGATATTTAGAGAACATGGTGTTTCCAACTCCACTTTATATTAGAGGGGAGATCAAGAGATCGAGAAGATATAAATAAGGAGTTGATGAATGAAACTAAGAAATATCAACCGATTTTGAGTGTAGTGAACCACTCATAGTCCATTTTCAAAATAGAAGTGAAGGTTGACATAAAGATATATGAAGGTCAAATTTATGTTATGAAACTAAATAATTGGTTGCTGGAAATATATGTTTATATTAATTCTCATCATATAAAGGAAGAACATAATGTTTAAATTTTCTCAAATGAAATTAGAGGGCTCAGTTGTGACCTAGTGGTAAATCCACATGAATACCTTGAGTTTGGAGTTAGATCCTCGAGTTACTAATATGGAGGATTTCAAAACCATTACAAAGTCATAATTTTAACCTATTGGTTGTGCATAGGACCAGTGGATCTGATGGAATTAATTCGGACTGAAGTAGAGATAGAATTTATAGGAGCACACCATATAGTTTAAAAAAATGGCAATAAAGATGGGTGTGTCCGTAGATAACCCAAATGTACTTCTCTAGAAATTCATTTATGGAATAAAGTGATGTTATTAAAACCTATACTGTTGGAGGAGGCTTGTGTACATGTAAATTACCTTGAGAACATAAGGTAAAAGAATGATAAATAAATAGGGTTGAAGAAAAAGTAGCAGTATGATACTTTTCACAAGGGGAAGAAGAACTGAAAGGGGGGAAATATAAAAATATGGAAAAAAAAATACAGTAATGCAAAGATCCAAGAAACCACTACAACCACTATAACATTGACAGTCATACAGAGGAAAAGTGTTGGAGTTTGTATCAAGATATTATCTCGAAGAAGAAAAAGAGATATAATAAGAAGATGAATCTCATGGCGACTCATTTTAGCAACCATGATGAAAGTAGCTCAAACATGGATGATAATATTGTATATACATCAATGTATAATGTGGTGAATTTGATTCTCCTTCAACAACAACAAGGTAATGAGATGAATTGACCCTTCCATATAAAGATGCAGGCCAAGAAGGCAAATATTAATGCTCTATTATACTCATGTTCGAAGAAGAATCACATTGAATCAAAGCTAATAAAAAATTGGATGAGAATTTCATGATCATATAAGCCCATATCCATTGCGATGGGTATTTAACAATGTAGAAATAAAGGTAACCAAATAGTGGAAAACTATATTTTGTATCACTATTGATTTTATTAATGAAGTAGAACTAGCTATAGTTCCTTTTGATCTATGTGGAGTCATGTTTGGAAGTTCCTACATGTACATGAAAGACACACTATTCATGAAAAGAACCAATTCGTACTACCTGATTAATGACAAAAAATCATTCAACATCAACCTGCATAAAGTAAAGTCAAAATTTTCACTGGTAAGTTCAAACCAAGCCAAGAGACTAATAATTTACAGAAAAAGGATTTTTCTACTATTTTAAAGAGAAAATTAGTCTGTAAAATATTCAATAAGAGAGAAGGAATCCCTAAAGGGGTGCACTAAGAAACAGAAACAATAACTACAAGAGTTTCTACAACCACAGAAGGATTTTTTGTAGGAGCTTAAAGGGATACCACACAAGAGGTAAGTGGAACGTGATAGCCAACGATAGTCGAACTCCCCATTTCCAAACATTGTGCCATATAGTAAGCCTATTATATATTCAAGAGAGGTAAATAAATTTTTTCAATAATTATTGAAACATGGTGTCATTTTACATTATATATTATATGGTGTTAAACAAAATTACACTCAAGAAGATGCACCCCCTTCCTAGGATAGAAGATTTGTTCGATAAGTTGCAGGAAGAAAAACACTTCACCAAGTTATACATAGAGTTTGAATATCACTAGTATTGTGTTGGAGAAGAATATACCTAGAAGGACACCATTAAAACTAGGCAAGGTTCCTACGAGTGGCTAGGCATGTTGTTTTTCCTACACAATGTAACTACTACATTTATGAGGTCAATGAATGACATAATGCACTGTTTTATAGATTAATTTTTTATTATATATTTAAATGATATATGGGTGTAAAATGATACCTAATATAAGTACATCATACATTTGAAGTATGCCTTAGAAACATTAAAGAAGCACCATCTACTAGAAAATCTCAAGAAATGTGCAGCTTGCATAAAAATAGAACTATTTGGTGTTTCTATGATACGTGATAAGTGAAGTAGACCTTAAGATAGATCATACCAAGACGGAGGTCATAAGAAGTGGGTGGTGCCTACTAATTTTTCTAAGGTCAAGATTTCTGTTGGGGTAGCACAAAACCTTAGGAAAATTCTATCCTCATTTTCAACGTTAGAAGCACAATGATATGATATAATGACGAGTGAAAAGAGTTTCGGGAAAGAATTAATACATGGCCTATAAATCTTGAGGGCTTCACTGAATGAACCTATATCATAGCATGTGCATTCGTGGCATACTAAGCAATACCCTTAATTAGACTACATATTGTAAAATACCTCTACAAGTCACATTATTTAACCATCCACGAATACAAATGCAATCCACCTTCCCAATTAAAAAAAAAAAAAACCATACTTTTATTATATATTGTAGGTATCAATTTTTTGAGTAAAATTTTTTATATCCCTTTGTATTTTTTCATTAACTTTTAGCTCTATTTTTATTCCTGCCAATATAAAAACCCTTTACCCCTATTATATGCTCAATATATTATATATTTTTTTCCTCAATATATATCCCCCAATATAAACACATGAAGTATGGTATTGTTGCCACAAATAATTCCCTATGGTATGAAGAGTTATATTAAAAGATGAGGTAAGAACCAAATTTTGCATTACCAAAAATTGCATTAATCCTTTGAAGTGGTGGAAGATGTAAGTGGCTAGACTATGGGAGTGGTATTGATGTTGGGAGGAATGCTTGTATTTTACCATTATAAAGAATTTAATAGGGAAATTATTAACTCCCCTACCTATGACAAGGAACTATATTCCCTAGTAAAAGGTGTGAATAAGTAGAAACATTATCTAATGGGAAATGAAAAAATAACCCAAAAAAATTAGAAACCACTACAATACATGTAAGTCTAAAGTATTTTATTTTCGGCCAAACATTACAAGTGGATGGTGATCCTATAGAAGATCAATTTTGTGATAAAGTATAATAAGGGTAGCACGAACAAGTTAGTCGAAATTCTTTTGAGGCCAACCATATCATAAATCAAAATATTGGGAGATGTAATGCATGTGGAGCCATTCACCCATAATGCATATAGAGAAGCATATTTAAAGGATGAGGAGTTTAAGGTGGTGTTTTAATAGTTTCAAATCCTAATTCATGTCCATAAGTATGGAAACACAATTGAATACCATCTCTAGGATGGCTTACTCTATCTAGGCTAGATAAGTTATTTTTTCCTAAAGGTGATTGACTACAATTGATTAGATAGGTTTACACGTCAAATGTTGCAAGGAACTATTATATAGGAAATATAGTGGCAAACTTGGAAAGGTATGTGTATTTTCCCAAGTTTCAAGAACATGTTGCTAGAGTCATAAGATGATGTATGCTTTATTGGTCAGGAAACCATAGTAATAGGAAATATTTTCTATATCATACATTACCTATACCGAATCATGCTTGGGAAAGCATTTACATGGACTTTGTGGGAGGATTGCCAACAACTATGAAGGGAAATGATTAATTACTCATTGTAGTTAACAAGTTCAACAAGATGTGTGTCCAAATTCCCTATAAAAATACCAAATTAGTGAGCAAGAGGTAGTGAACTTGTTCTTTAGACAAGTTTAGGTGAACTTTGGGATACCAAGAAGCATCGTTTTATATAGGGACAAAATATTTTTCAATGCATTTTGTAAAACATTATGGGAGAATACAAACACAAAGTTACAGGTATATAAATCATGTCATCTATAGATATATGGGAAAACAAAAGTAGTCGATAAGAATTTTCTGTAGCATATGAGGGGTTACAATCAAAAGAATCCAAAGAATTGGGATGAGAATATGGTGTGTGTGTGTGTGTGTGTCTATATATATATATATATATATATATATATATATATATATAACGCTCCTATAACAAAGCAGTCCACAATTCTATTGGTAATTATAAACATGTTTTGGATATTTTCCACCTTTTCCTTAAGATATTACATATGGATAGTAAGGAGGGAGGGACGATCTTGTAGGAGATGCCTTAAGGGAAGAAGCATTTTTTGATAAGACCAAGTAAATCCTTATACAGTCACATGAGATAGTCAATAATTAATAGGAAAAACATAAGGCTAAACATGATCAACACAAAATGAAGAATTCATTCAAGGTGGAAGGCAGATTATTGATATCGTTTAAAAATGATCGGTGACATTGCTCTCATATTCAAATTATTTATATATGATATTTTCCATTTTAGATACTAAAACAGTTAAGATATAGCATCTATAGATTCATTATAACCCCATACATGAACATTTATTGAGCCATGAATGTAGAGAATCTTAAACCTTAAGAGCCTTCCATGCTAGACTAGGTAGAGGAACAAGTTCTCCCTTGTGTAAAGGATTTGGCACCAAATGTTGAGGGAGAGTTGACAAAACATACATTTTTATGGAATAGGTTCAAAAATACAATACAAAGGTAGAATGAACTGTAGGATAACGGGTTGGAAGGATAGGTTCTAGGAAACACTAAATGGTACACTCGAGAGAAGGTTAAAAAAAAAATAGTACCATATTCAATAAAAACTTTTGGGGCCCAAAAGCCTCTAAAAATGGGCAGGTGTGATATACATATCACTGATTTATTATTTTTTATCCATAAAAATGAATTTACAGAGGAAAAAGTGGAGGAATCAACATATAGCACCATTTTTATCTCGAGGACCCTCTTTAGAAAATTATGGTTTGAAACATTTTAGGAGCCACCCTAAGCATTCATAAATGTTAAATAGGGGAAAAACCTTTTTTCTTAGGAAACAAACATTTTTTTCCTATTATTTGCATAAAGAGCTTTCCAACGGGCCATGAATCACCTTAATCAGTGTTTATATGCAAAGGTTATGCCACTTGAATGTTGAACTTGTGGTTTTAACCATCTTAATTCAAGAGGATGTCATGTACACCACCATTATTCATGGAAAATTGGGCTATGTACAGAATAATGATGAAGAACAATTTATGAAAGTTAATATTTCAACTCTAGTTGAAAGTTCAAGAAATCAAATGTGACCACTAGTAGGCTAACAGGTGATGTTATAATTGGGCTAGTACGAGAAATAAACATTTCATTTTATTCAAGTGCATTTAGTTCTATAGATGAGAAAAGTAGTTGAGAGTTCATAACGAGAGCATTTAGTTTTGTGGCATTGTAGCAACCCATGAGCCACATGCATCATTTCTTTGTACATGCATCCATTTTCCATTTTGATAAAAAGAGTATAGCATCCTCGACTTCCTTCTTAGTTTTTCTCCACATAGGATTTTCCAAGGCATATTAAATATTCTTGTGTTTTTCAATGATTTTATTATTGTCTATTTTCTATTTTCTGCAATTTACATATTCCATGTATGAAATTGTCACTTAATCAAAACATGAGTATAAGGAAAATTAATATGTATAGTATAGATTTTGGATTTTTAAGTATAATTGTATAATATTTGTTTTGATGAACTGTCTAGTTGAATATCCATCGAAATTGTCAATCACTTTGTAGGCCAAATACACTTCACAATTATAGTTTGAAAATATTTGGTATAAATTGATTTGTTCTTCACTTAAGGAAGTTATTTCACTTGTGTGGGAGCTATGAAAGTATTCATGCAACCATGACAAACCTCATGGTGATAAAAAATAGGATAATATAGAGCAACTAGAATATGATCAAAACAACATCATACGAGTGATAGAATATGTAAAGGAACAATCAAAGCTCTTTAAGAAAATTTCACATCTACACATCCGATGGCTTCATGCCTTCCTTCCCCTTCCATTTTTATGGTTTTACTCATTTTTACAAAATTTGAAATAAAATTCAAATTCAAGTTCCATTAGATATGGAAGCCAAACTCGACTATACTTCTTTACATACTAAAATTGTATTTCTTTTAAATTTCAAAATGATTTTTTTATGGTAATCAACTATGTCTAAAATTGTAAATATTTAATGATTTTATTAGGTTTTCTTATGTTTTCCAAAATATTACATATCTTCATTTAATTTCAGAAAAATTATGGTGGAAAACACACATTTCTTTGCAATCATATCAAATGTGTTTTGGGTAAAAAAAATCAATAATACAACAACTAAACTATGATTAGACTGATGTCATATATATATATATATATATATATATATATATATATATATATATATACATATCTAATCATAGTAAACAACTTGGAGAAAATAAAAGGCACTTGGCTATCCACAGGGTCCACATGAGACATCAAACTAGTCTTTCAACCACATTATCTTAGCTCTCCTAAGTTAGAGTCAAGGTCTCATATTTTTCTAGTATATTAAAAAGATTTCTTTATGAAAAATTTGTCACTTTCAATGTGGTTCATTTATTACTTTGATTATTTTACATGAAACTTATATTTGAAATGATTTTGCATACAATATGATTGAAAGAGAAAGTATGATTGGCTTAGCCTATTATTTAGGTAGCATAAAAAAATCCTTCATGCAAAGATCTTACTTTCTCTACCTACATGATATGATTGCATTGTATTTTATCAACATGGTGTATATATTTCATTCCACATTATAACTACTTTAAATACATAGATAGAATCATGCATAATAACATCAATATTCTCTTATCCCTACCTTTTTATCAATGGCCCCTAGAATCAAAGTTATTGTCTTCCCTCAATTACTTGAAGTTATATAAACCATAATTGAGAAGCATGCTTTCTTATTTCCTTGGCTAGGTAGGGTAATAATATCTTATCAACAACACCTAATTTGGACACAGGGATAAGTAAAGTGACTCAACTTTATAGAAGTCATGATAATTAGTATTTATTGAGGTAGTTTTGAAGAAATATAGAATCTCTTCTTTCCTTATATCCAATTCAAATTAGCCTTACTGAATTTCATGAATTGGATTTGGCTAGAAACCCATCATTCAATTTCCAAATTTTGTTTTCCTCTCTAATGAAAATTATTAACTATATTTTGGTGTTGTTTTAAGAAAAAATGATATAATATGTTTTATAAAAATATAATTTCATGAGTGTATGAAGATATCACTTTGACCACAATTTTCTAGTAGAAAGCAAGCTATTAGCTAAGAATTATATCTAAACGCAATCTCTCTATTCCAAAGAAGTTTCGCAAGTTTTCCTTTTATGTAAAGCAAGTTTTTAATATAATACACAATAACTCATTATGAAAATATTGACAAACATTTAAAAAAAAAAACATAAAAAACACTAAAAACTATACCTAAATACAAGTTCTTAATTAAAATTAAGGTTAATTATAAATAAGGTTTTCTTAGACGTACACATATTTTTGATGCAATACATTACATTTTATTGCATTGGGAAATTCACAAACACAACAATACCACACTTTATTGCATTGAGAAATTCACAAACACAACACTACCACACACGAAATCTGCATGTTAGATTGAGACAGTAAAGGATCCCTTTTGATTACCATAGACTAATAAGATAGTCAACTACCCACTAAAATAATAGGAATAGATAAAGCAAAAGAGAATCCCGTTGTTACCCTATAAAGTTTTCACTAAAAATAGATTCAACGCACCAACCCAATACCATCCACCCTCAAAATCGATCACTAGCTTTAGGCCAAAAGAGGAGGCAATAATGTCTCATTGACGAGGGTCCACAGGATGTCTCTCCTCCAACAGCATTAAGCACGCTACTCGTTCTTACCCTTTCAAAATAACCTGGGAAAGCAAATTAGATACGGAGGGAGAGGACAAGAGCTCGTGGAAATCTCGAATGTCCAACAATTCACCTTTTATAATGGAGGAGAACATTATATAAAAGTTCGAAAAAGGTGATTTGCTATTACTAACCTATCATTCCAAGATTTCTAAGAAAGTAATGTCATTCTGAGATGGACGGGAACGAAGCTAAGATCGATACGATTCAGTGCTGTTGTTTTCATTCTGCTGATACAGGGTTAGAATATGATTTTATGAATGTCGGCAATGTCAAATTAGTTGTCATTCCTTATTACACCTTTATTCCATGAACCGTCGTATTCCCAAAAGTCAAATGTATGGTTCTTAATTCAAGCGTATCTGTTCGTGAGTGCGTAGACCCTATATATAAATTTCGAGACCTTCTCCAACTTCTGTACATCAAAAGAATTTTTTGTCTTCTTTGCTGGTATTAGCGTCGGCGGGGATTATGGCAGGACGATATATTTGGTAAAACGCTACCAGAGATAATAAAGAGATGACAAAACCCTACACAGTTGTATTGTTTATTATCATATATACTCTTGTCTTCTCATGCACTAGTTTGTTAAAAGTTTCTTTTGCAGGGAGCAGGTTGCAAAATTAGTTTTCATTGTCTTATGTTATAGCATAGTCTTCTCATAGGTTTTTTTACCGTCAAGACTAACTCTGTTGGACATTGGTATAGGATTCTTTACTGATTTTTCTTGTGTTGCCCCCATAGATGTTTTAGCTCCTAATTGTTGAAGTTTATTTTGGTATTTGGCTTCTCATGTTGACGTTACGTTAGGTTTCTCAGTGTAGAAGGTTGGAGATTACGGGGAGCTCTCTTCATTCCAACGAAGGGCCGTGTGGGGATGATTCAACTGCTGGTTCATGCACTCTATTATCTTGTAATTTTCGAGGGTCTGTATTCATGGCAAGATAATGGTGTGCATGACACAGGAGTCGTATTGCCCCTACGCTGTTTTTACTTGGAAAGAAGAGAGCTCGCAGAAGGTCTACTGCCTCTTTACAGTTCATGAAATTATATTTCGTTGTAACGTATATTGAATTATTCAAGGTAGTTTTTGTCTGGAAACAGATTTAATCATGCCATTTAATGTTTGCCAACTTCCAATAACACAATAAAAGATTTGTATCGATCCTTCCCGAAGCTTTCTAAGATTTTTGTTTACACGTAAGAATTATTACACTGCGTTATACTAACGACTTTGCAGGCTAAGCCAGCATGGTCGCGCCCGTCAATCAAGAAGCCAAGGGATTCCACAAAATTGCTTTATTAAACAGATCCGTCAATGTTAGTCTGGGCAAGTCTCTTATTTTTTACACACCATTCCAACACGTTGATCCTGTGAATATACCAGAATGGACGCGATCATGAATGGCCAGTCATGGAGGCCAATTAGAGATAAGACAAATTAAGGACGTACTGCTTTTGTGTGATTTGAGACGAGGCAAATTGTATCATGGATCCAATGCTGTTGTACAAAAATTGTCTATTAAACGCAATATAGCTTGTTCTATATTTCAACAGGTTATGCATGTAAATTATTTTTTTTCACGCTCAAGAAATATGTATGTGTTACGTTATTGCAACATTATGAAGCTTTGTGAGCCCAACAGCTTTTGTGAGTCCATGCACTGTAAAATAGAGTGGGTGATGGGGTACATTGTTAGTAGTCCATTTTAAATTTCTAGGTGATTAGAATTAATTTAAATTACCAAAAAAAATATTATGAAATTTTGTATTCTAATATTAGATCAAGAACCATTGGCAAGTTAACCTGAAAGCACGGCTAGAGTAGCTAATGGATTACTGGATTATATAAAGGGCCATGGCAGGTTAACCTGAATGCATCGCTAGAATTTAAGAAAATTTTCCATAAAAATGGTTCAGCCATATATATGTTTTTTTTTAAAAGAATTGATTTTTTTTTTTAATAAGTTAAGCTGAGCCTTATATGTTAGATCGATAAATAATCTACCGCAACTAAAAGGCTATCACAAAAATTGTGTGAAGCTATATCAATAAAGAATTATAAAGCTGGAGTAAGAGCAACCAGGGTAAACCCTGAAACACGATCTGCGAGGGCGCAGCCTTATGGCTTCTTCGTTCGGAGCGGTGCCCCTCGTTTGGGTCGGTGGGCCTCGTTTGGTGACGCACTTTAGCCGTCCATTTCCGCTTCGCAGTTGACAACGGCTGCAGCATCGGTGATGCCCACCTCCGTGAACCCACGTTCGAACCTGCGCCTCTCGCAACCCTCTGGCTTCTTGTAAGGGAAATCATGTACTGTTTCTCTCCCTCTGGAAATACGAACCCTTCGACCCCTTCGAACGTCGTCTCACATGACCCTTGGCATCCTACCCCTTGCATGAAAAACCACAAACTCATTGCCCTCAAAACCCACATAAACAAGGCCATAGTTCCAGCATGCGGTGCTAAAGGTAGGGTGACCAAGTTCGAATTTAAATTAGAATGGAAAACAGATTGTACTATACTTTAGTCTAAAAAGGTAGTGTTTTGGTCTAGAATTCGGTAAAGATTTTATCATAATCTTGTTTATAGTTGTTAAATTTTACTATTTTGATTTCTTTAAGAGTTTTTGATAGTGCTGAATCCATTTCCACTATCAAAAATGGATTCCAAACACTCCAATTACTTGATTTTTTAAATTTTAGTTGACAGGATTCTGGCAAAAAAACTGCCATTGAGACTATTCCACTGCCTAATACACAACTTCCTTCTAAAATATTTAATTTTTAAAATTTAAAAAAAATAAATAATAGAAAGTAATTATTATATATTTTTATTAATTTTATCAATTTATATATATATATATATATATATATATATATATATATATAATGGTGGCATGTAACCATTATTAATTTTTTTATACAAAAATTAAGTCAATCTAAATCAGAATATGATCCTGGCTACGTTGTATCAGTGATAGGATATGAAATGAAACAATTAGAAAGATTGTAAGTTTACATATTTGATGACCTTATCCTTTTTTTTTCTTATTATTTTAATAGTTTTGAGTATAATTACTATGTTTGAATCAAAATTTAATTTATTATTGACTTTTTTAATATATCTTTTACTCATATAATGTACTTTATAAAATTTTAGATTTTTTTTTATGAAATTAATTATAAAATTTAAGTAATTTATTATTTATTTTTTTAATATATGATGTATTTTATAAAATTTTAGAATTTTTTTCATGAAATTAATTATAGAATTTAAGTTTCTTTTTAATGAAATAGAATCTAAAGTTATATCTTTTAGTAATTTTATTAAATTTTCTTTTAATTTCCACCATATTACACATGTTAATTTAATTTTAAAAAATGTAATTTTATTAATATTTATTTTATTTCCACCATATTACACATATTAACTTAATTTTTAAAAAAACGGTAAGCATATTTTTAAGGTCAATTTTTTTTTTTAATTAACTTTTAAAAAATGATGATAGAAATTGATTTATTATTTGTTTAAGAGAAACAACATATATAGACAAGGAGAGATCATGTTGAACGGGGCCAAGTAAGTAGCCATGCAATTATCACCGACGTAATTTGAATGAAAAATAAACCAATCTAGATCAACTAAATTATGATTAGAGCTACATAATATAATAATAAGATATGCAATAGATCAAACACTTTTAAAAGAAATGCACATCATTTTAAAATTTTCATCTACATTTTTTTTTAATGGTTCTCTTCCTTTCCCTCTCGTTGGTATGGTTTTGAACATAATTCAAAATAAATTCTATTAGATAAAGGAAAAAATATAAAGTATACTTCTTAAACATATTAAAACATGTATTTTTTAAAAAAATTATGAAATTAATTGTATTTAAACTTATATTCTTTAATTTTATTTTTTTAATAATTTCTATTATGTTACATATTTTGATAATTTCAGAAAAGAAATTACTGAATATACATTTTTTTATAGGCTATATCCATTTCTCATTACAATTTTTTTTATAGGCAGAAATTGGTTTGTTATTCTCTTAATGAGGAGAATCTATATATAGAGAGTACTTGTATGAGAGTTGGGCTTGTCCACAAGCAACCATCACCAACTTACTTTTGGTTAAAAGCGATCTGAACCAAAACTAATTTGATCAAAGTAACATCATCATAATAATAATAAGGATAAGGATAAAATATGCAAAAAGAAAATAAGTATTTACACATTTCATGGCTTCATGCCTTCCTTTCCATTTAATTTTTGAAGTCCACCTCTAGTCCATATTAAAATATGTATTTTTTATTTATTTTGAAATATATTTTATTGAAATTAATTATATGTTTTATAATGTTATCTATACTTATTTAATTTAAAAAAAAAGGTTATGATAGTAAATAAATTTCATTATAGGGATATATATATATATATATATATAGGGGGAGATGCAACCATGATATATATGTGTTTTGGGTCAAAAATAAGGTTTTATATTTTCCAAATAGGTTAAACAGGTTCATCCATGTAAAATTCTTCACATTTAATGGGTTTCAAGTAATACATTGATGTTTTACATCAAAAATATATTTGAAATATTATTTTATGCAATAAAATTGAAAAGGAATATGGGATTAACTTCGTCTATTGTTTTTATAGCATAAAAATTCCTTCATGTTGAAGTCCTACTTAGACAATCAATATTGCCTTGCTACTACCATCTCATAAATGGATTCTTGAATATGATTTATTAAATCCAAAATAAATTTACTTACCATTTTCCCTCAATTTACCAAAGTTACAAAAACCATATTTGGGAGACATGCATGCTTCTTATTTCTTTGGCCAGCTAGGGTAATAACAATTTCTCAACCCCACCTAACTTGGAAGAAGGGATAAATAAAGTGACTAAGCTTTGGGTAGCTTAAATAACTTGAGGGAACTAAACATTAAAATTCAATAATGTTACAAATATTTATACATTAATCTATGTATCATGATAAGAAAACAATCTTGGGCTTGTAGACGATTGGTTGAGGGAATATCTCAACCATACTCCAATTTATAAGGCTATCTAGTTGAATAGAATCTTGCAACAAACTAGGTCTCAATGTCCTCATAATTAATAGGAGCAAAGTTCTTCTAGGATTAAAGGGGATACCAAAGACAAATAGGAGTTATATTCTCTAACACTCCCCTTTAATGACTAGTTGTCTTAATCTCAATATGAAAAGTCTATCTATGGTTCAACCTATTGTTTACAACCATTATTAGAAGATGTTGATTTCCATATACAGGAACAACCATCCAAAGGAATGCATGGGTATGTAACTGTTACAGTATTTGGCCCAATAACATGTCATTAATGTACATGGTTCATTCAAGCATCATATATGCATCCTTGTATCTTCAATTTCCCTTGCACTATCATCATCCTGGGTTTCCTCGAATAACCTGTAACCATCTCATATTTTTTGTCGACATACTCTCAACTATACTCTACCTCTTTTATGTTAAACCTCAACCATGCTCTAGATTTTTTTCATTTGACCGTCAACCATGTTATCATAATCCCTCTCCAATTTCCTCTAAAAAATGGTTTTAGTCATAACAAAATCCTACAATACGAAGTGTTTTTTGGCTTACAAAAAAATTGTACTTACACTGTGGTTTAAATATTACCACAAATTTTATGAGGGTACATATGCCTTAATATGCTTACATCACAACTAACTCATGTACATATTATTAAAATTATTTAAAGGACTACCATAAGACATCATGCATTTGCTTAGAAATACAATACATTACTCACACTACAATTTGGTCATGGGTATGTCATTAGTCATCACACCACACACTCCTTTCCACCATCTCTATGGTTATCATCATTCTCACCACTTGAATTATTTTCGTTAGGTGCTTTTCATGCCTTTATAATATCTGGTAGTGAATAATTCATGTAAATAAAAAATTTCTATCATTGGAATGGCTAGTTTCAATGTAGACTCAAACTCATGACAATGTTTTGCCTCATTAAATGTAAGTAGATTATTTAAACCAAATTTACATCAATAATGGGGAGTATAGTAGATGGTGATGGGTTGTATTTTTTATTCAATTTGTGATGTAAATGTTACTAGTTTGAAACCCCATGGGAAAAAAATCATCCATGTTAAGGGTTGTTGTGTCATAGACTAGGTGTGATCCCCATGTGATTTTGACAGATTATATGCCCTTTGGTTGAAATTTTTTAAGCTAAATATTAAGTGTGCAACATGGAAAATTTTAGGGGCGAATATTTGTAGGTGGGCTAATATTCCATGTTTTTTCCAAAAAAAAAGATTCGCCAATTTCCATTTTTCTAAAAATGAATGTGCCCAAATGTTATAATATAAAACTATTATACCTTAAAAATAATCAATATTATATATTTTCTAATATAGAATAATTATAAATATAAGCATTTTTCAGAACTATCATAAAAAATTTTAAAATTTTGATATTAGCAACTAGCAAGATTCGCCAAGGTTTCTAAACTTTAAGATAAACTTCCATCCTTAAAATTTTCCTTGGTGTGCAGTCATCTTAGGATTCACACACTTAGAAAAAAAGAAATAAATACATAAATGTCATGACAATTTTGAAAGGCTAGAATGTAATTGGAAATTTCAAGACACACTTAATTAGATTCACATCAAAAAAAAAAATCTCATTGGTTTCATTTTTTCTCTCTCACACATCATTCTAGCAAGCTCTATGTACTCATCATCATGATCATTTCTCAATGTTACCTATGATTTTCCTCTTTCTGATTCTAAAAAATAAATAATACTGACATTCTAAAAGGTTTGAAGTGGATTTGATACTATCACAATAAAATTAAATAAATATATCTTAATGGAATTAAGATTTCTTCTCAATTCCAAAAATGTATCAAATCCACTAAAAAAGAGCATGTATTCATAGCTAACGAGACTTGGAGATATGCAAGCGACCTGCACCCTTTCAAGTGATTTGTTGGCATGTTGATTGAGTGAGGCTTGATTGGATTTCCAGTAAAACAAATACACATAAATATAGGGTTAATTTTTTCCCTATCTATATAAATTTATAGAAGGAAAATGCATTCTGGAACATGATACACACACAAGATCCTTGGCTACCTATTTCCACCCTGCTCACAATCAGGTGTTTCTACCAAATGAGATAAAAAAATAAATAGGTTTGAATCCACAATGGTTATTTTCTTTAATTGTATAGGTTGGTCAAAATACATTTATATTTAATTCTTCTTATTTGACATTATTCCTCTCCACAAGTCCTAGAACAAAAACTCTTGCGAATTCCAACACACGATTTTTCTTCCTAGTTTTCTTTTTAGTCCTTAACACAATGGGAGTCCATCCATTCTTGGAATATGAAAATCATGTTACGATCTATACATGTTGATAATGTATAATGGATACTTCATTTCTTCTGACAATAGTAAACAAAACAACTTCTCACACTAACTATTAGATAAACCTTCAATGGTAGTGGCTCCATCAATTGTAATCTTCCTCTAGAAATTGATGCTTCAAGTTGAGTGGTTGCACCACATTGCTTCTCATATAAATGTATATCATTACCTTTACAAAAGAATAATAAACAACCCTTTTCATAGCAACAACATGTTTCCTATATATTTTATGGCTAAACGAACGCAGAATAACAAAACACACTGCACTACTCTACTTGATCTTGGAACCTCCTTTGAGGGAGTAGGCCCAAAAAAAATCTCATACCAAAATGAGTTGAGTCTAATCTATATTAAAATTAATAATGTTACAAATATTAACACATCAAAATATGTCTCAAGATTGAAAAAATCACCTAGACATGAGATTAATTTGTTGAGGAAATATCTCTACCAAACTCCAATTTAGAAGGTTATCTAGTTGGAGAGAATATCTCAACCAAATATGCCTCAACAAATTCCTAATTAATATGAAAAAAATACTTCTAGAATTAATGAGTGCACCAAAGAAAAGTAGGAGTTATATTCTCTCACAAGATTATGATAGTTATTATTCGATAGAGGTAGTCTCATAGAGATGTCTTTCATGATATCTAATTAAAATTACATGGATTGAATTTCACAAATTGTATTTGGAAAGATATTTGGCCGGAAGTCCAATGTATTATTGAATTTTAAAATTTTGTTTACCTATATGGCGAAACTTATTAACTATGATTTTTAGTTGTTGTATGGAAAAAGAAATAAGTAGCTCCATAAACATTTCATTTCATAGGTGTTCAAAACATTATAAAGATAGAAATTTACTTAAATCTAAATTTATAGATACATGAACTTGAACAATAATTTTCAAATAAAAATAAAATTGTTTAAGAATAACTATATTTAAATGCACACTCACAATTATGAACAAGTTTATACAAATCCTTTTCATGTAAATCAAACTTTTAACATGATACAGAATAGTCAATTATTAAAATATTAACACATATATAAATAGAATGGAAAAAAAAAAACTACATTTAAATAAAAACTCTTTATTATGAATTAATAATACATACGTCTTAATTATCAATTAAGAATAAGTTTTCATTGATATAAACCTAATTTTAAATACAACACATAACCATAGCACAAATCGAACCCACGTGATAAAATAAGGCAATAAAGGATTCCCTTTTAATTACCACGAACCTCCCATAGATTAAAAAACTAGTCACAATTTAGAGAAGAGATCTACAAATCACATTTCCCACTAAGATAATAGAAGCAATGTAGTAGGGAAATAAAACCATTATTATTCCAATAAAGTTCTCACTAAGAACGGATTCAGCGCACAAACCGTCAATCATCCACCCTCAAAATCGATAACTAGATTTAGGCCAAAAGAAGAGAGAATAATGCCTCCTCGAGCGAGGGTTCAAAGGATGTCTCTCTTCCAATAGTCTTAAGCGGATCATTCTCTCTTACACATGCAAAATAGCGCGGAAAAGAAAGGTGGATACGGAGAGAAAGGGCAAGAGCTCGTGGAAATCTCTAAAATCGAACAACCCCCTTCATGATGGAGGAGAACATTATACGAAAGTTCGAAAACGTGATTTGGAATTACCTGTCATATCATTCCAAGATTTATAAGAAGGTAATATCATACTAAGATGGATCCGGGGGAGTATAAGTTTTAAAAAAATAATTAATTAATTGATAGACTTCTCTAGAATGAGTAAAATGGAAGAGGATAGGACGTAAAAGTTCAAAAGGTAAGTTGTAATTATTTGACATATCATTTCCTATCGTTAAGAAAGTAATAAATAATTGGTAGAATCGGTTAGAATGAGTAAAATGGAGGAGAATGAGGTGTTAAAAAAAAGAGCGGCTTTTAATTTTTTGACAAATAATAAAAAGATAATGGTGTTGTGTTATCAATTTAAAAAAGGAATATAAGCGAAATATTAGAGAAACCCAAGTTAGAGGAAATGAATTATTGATTTATATTGTTTCTCTGTACGTTAAATTTACATTTTGATTAAATATAATATAAATATGTTTTTATATTTTGTTCAATTAAATAAAAATAAAATAAAATAAAATGAAATTTCTTTTATATTTATTAAACCTTAGATTTATTTAAGTGGGTTTAAAAAGGTTTGATTAGATTTATTTAACTATTTCTAAAAATACTAGAGTATATTATAAGGTTTAGATTATCATTCTTTATAGCTTTTATCGTTTAGAATTGGTCAAATATGTATGCTATATGTTACCATTCATTACATTTGTTTTGTAGGGAATTTTTCTATCCTAGTTTTATTGTAGAGGAAAATATTTCATGAATAAGTGAACCTTCACACTTATTTCACACAGACGAATGATATATTGAAGGATAGTCTAGAACATATTCTTCACTAGATATAATTTGTAAATTCAAGTTATGTTAATAAGTGAGGAGAATAGTTATTACCTTCAACTAATACTTTTTCTATTATATACAAGTTGATAGAACTACTATATGCACTATAAGATCTTAAAGCTAGACACTTACACACACATCAACATATATCATTCTCAATCTTATCTCGCATCAAATAACTCTAATATATAAATAGATCTAATCTACTTTCCTCATGCTAAATATAATCCTCTAATGAATAATATAAAAGATTATAGATCACACACATTAGAGGGATAAAATACCATAGATATAAATATTAAAAGTAGAGAAAACAGAAATATATATTTTACCTTGAGGCCATGGAGTACCTTCCTAGATCCTACCTCCATAGATTCCTCATTAGCCCTCTCTCACATGCTAAACAGTAATAATATTTACATCCATATCACAATAAAGATATGATGGCCTACATTACCTAGAAATATACTCTCACGCAAGATAGCAATAAGGCTCTCTCTCTATTTCACCATTATGAGGATCCTCAAACTCTAGGTATTCCCTAACTCATATTAGGCCTCCTCTTATAGGAATTTATAAGAGTTTTTACATAGGATTTATGAAACATGAATTCGGTGGAAAACTATAATTGATATGCTTGAGGCATGCAGAAGAAGAAATAAAAAGGAATTGATAGGTCTTATGACATTTGAAATTAGAAATTACAAGCCATAGGCAAGTTCTATCCATAATTATGAGCTTTTTCCAACTTAATATGAAATTTATTCTCAATTATGAGTTTTTTTCTAAATTATGAAGTAACTCTTATTTCATAATTAATTTTCAAATTGTGAAATATAATTATTTCACATTGAAATAAATATGATATTTTAACTTAATAATGTAATTCAATATTTGGACTTATAATAACGTCCTTGCAATTCCTATGGTGGAAGATATGGATATAACATCAATGATTATAGAGAAGAGTGTGCAATTAACTACTATGCACTTCTCTTGAATATTTATTTTTTTATTTATGCAAGCAAGATCCATCTCCTCTCATGGTTTCTATGACTCTTGTGAGTATGAGGGATAACATTTTACTCCAACTTGGGGACATGTCTTCGCAAGAGAGGATTGTAAGAGAAAACCATAATATCTAATGTCACTATGAGGATGTACTCTAGATAACATCAAGAGTATGAATATATGGTGGGATGGATCCTAATATCATCCATAAACTCCAATCTATATGCTTTTTCGAATTCTATAACACCTTTTTATGTGGAAATGTTTATTGTAGGAGAATTATGTAATCATTACAATGGTATATAACCCTCAAAGTTATATGAAGTCAATTTTCCAGATGTGATTTCACAAAATATATAATAGTTTTAACCATTATGGAGCATATAATTAAGCATTGAGACTATAATTTATTACAAAAAATTCCATAAAAAATCATATCTTCTATTTCTTCTCATTTCCCACATCTATTGGTTCGCCAAATAACATTAATTTGTAACACAATACTTCTTTTACTCCCTATAAAAGAGAATTACTAGTTACTAATGCTATCAAGATGCCTTTGTGCTGAAAAAGGACAACCATACTATATCATCTTTTTAAACTATAAATTGTGAAATATTGCTATATAAAACATTATTAAAGTCAATAATATTATCAATCTCAAGAAAAACCTTTAACAAATAATTTTAGTGTTAGAATTATGATTATACTGAGATGGCGAAGGGGGGGAATCAATATAATGGGTAGTTTAACAATTTATGACAAATACGTCTAGATAAACATCAATTACATGAAAACCACATAAAAACACGAAATGTGCATGGTAATGTAAGAAATATGTTGTCATTGATGGTGAATACAAGATTATTGCAAAGGAACATGTGGCTCCGAACAAGATTAGCTCAAGTGTGGAAAGGGAAATTATGGGTGCAGTGATATTGAAGCCAATTTAAATATAGGAGACATGCTCAAGTGTACTTGGGACCCACTTAGATGGATATATCTTGGAAAGAGATTTCTAATAGTATATTGAAGTATGAAAAAAACCTCCTAGATTAAAAGTTATTGACAATCAAAGTCATGATGTTAAAATTTAAAAGTTAGAGCCTCCACAAAACTATTAATGTATAGATGGAAGTCACATAGGCATGTGTGTGGACTCCTTGGACCAAGAAAATGTTTGGAGTGAAAGTATGAGGAGGACATTATCATGTTGTAAAGGCATCAATTAGCAAAAGATATGCAGTAGAGGACCCCAAGGGAAAAATCACCTTAGAATGGAGGGACCTATAAGACCCCACCCCACCCCACATTTACCCTCTTTTACAATCTGGCCAGGGTAAACATGACACAAGAGTTAATGTGCATGACACAAGAAAAAATTTCTGTATATCGAACTGGGGTGTACCATTATGAAACTTATTGCATCCTCCAGGGATACCTAATTACCCAAATGTAAAACAACATCCACTAATTATCTTTCCTTAAGCTGCAATTATCCTTTTCCCAAGCTTACAACCCAGTCGTACGCATGCCAAGAGGTCCATTCGGGAAGAAGCCTCCATATGCATGTGTGAGCCTTCCTCCATGTGGTTATAGTAAAAAATCCTTAGTTTTGTGCCTACAACTACAAATTTAATGCCACTCTTCTATTTATAGCCTATAGGACACTACCTAGAACTTTCCATAATGAATTCTAATATAATCATAAGTACACATAACTTATGCTTAGGCTTAGATATTACCCAAACATGTCAAACACATGATAAATATTTAGAAAAAAATATGGCAAACATAGTAGCTATAGGTCTTGAATGAATATCTCCTCTCTATCTCATTAATTTCATTAGAGAATAATCAAGAAGGCTCAATTACCTCTCAATCTAGTTGCAACAACACTTTTTAGCTCATACATTCATATAAACTTTCAATAACATATAGAACCATGACCAATATCCATAACAAGATAACATCATTTCACCATGCATATAACTAGCATTTAAATAGAATGAAGCCATGAAAAAAAAATCATAAAACCAAGACAATAACCAATACATGTTCTCATTGATTTAAATAAGAATAACAAATAATAACATATGCATAAATCCAACCAGGTTAGAGTTTTCCTTCCATGTACCATCCTACCATAGATTGGGCTCAACCAAATATCTCTTTCAGCCAATCTCCCATATGCCATATTCCAAGAATTAATGTGGGATCACATGGGATAAACCAAAACAAACCAACAAAGGATTCTAGAGGCGAAACCACCTCAAACCCCAACCACGGTGATTTCACCTAATTCGGTCTATAAATCACTAAATCGAAACAAGCTTGAATGCCTCATACTTTATTTACCATACCTAGAGGAATTTTCATGTCTCCACCCACCTATAAGGAATTCTAGGAGAAAACCATCTCTGCCCTCAACCCCTGAGAATTTTCTCGATACCTCCTCAACCATGATCCAAAATCTATTTGAAATCCAAATCATAACCAAAAGAGGGATCCCACTACATCATTTCTATCCAGGAACAAGAAAAGGAAAGGTTGTACACCACTTTCATTCCAAGATAATCCCATTCTAATGATAACGAACATAAAAAATAGACCAACGCATAGATCATGCATCAAATCCCGAGATGCTAAATTAGACATGAACGTTGTTACCTACAATTCCACAACTATTATCTGCCATTTCTTTTTATTGTCAAAAATTCTCTTGCACTAGCTCGATTATACCTTGTTTGCTTTCTTGTGTACCTCTTCTATCGATGTGCTTGTTCTCTATATCTTTCTCTTCTCCTGTCTAAGTGAATGATATACTTTACAAGAGCATTTGTGATTGTTATATTTTCCTTTTACTTTCTTCTCCTTTTACTATTTCTTCATTTTCCATTGGATGCATATTCATGTCCCTTCATCTTCCTTCTATTTTATTTTCCTTTATTTATTTTATTATATTTACATTTATTACCTTTTTCCTTTTCCAATGACAATGTCGATTTCCATAGAAAATGATAACCATAATTGATTCCCACTATAATAGTTTCCCCTCCAATCATCTTGGAATACATGTACCATGACCTTAGTCTTATATTTTTTTACATGGAGGCTTAACCTGAGGTTGTTACAAATTAATCCTTCTTAGGGAAACATAGTCCTCATTTTTCTATGATAATCAAACTGTTGAAAACAAAACATATCGCTTATTGGAGATTTATAACACAACTCATTTACAATATTTACAATATATAATTTGCTTCAACTAACCAATAAAGAAGGATATAATGCCTACATATAATGAACCATTTCCTATGAAACTTCATCGGGCCTAAAGTTTTTTCACTGCACTTTAACTTGCTCTATTCCTCAGTTCCATAGCATGAGTTTCTTTCACCTCAATATGGATTATGGATGTGGTTGGAACTCTCCCTCTAGTTCCACCTATAATATAGACCAATCAATCACATGATCAACATCATGCACATATCTATTCAGAAATGAAACATGGAAAGCATCAAGGATTTTGACCGATGGCGGAAAAGCAAGTCTGTAGGCCACTGGGCCAATCCTCTCGGGGATCCTCAAAGGCCCACAATACCAAGGTGCCAACTTGGCACATGAACCTATCCTCAAGAATCTCTTCTTGTACTTGAAACATAAGTAAACATGCTCCATAGCCTAAAGCTCCTTGAATGCTTTATGTTGATCCACATAACCCTTCTTCCTATCCTATGGTGCCTTAAAATTCTTTCTGATAACCTTCACATCCTACTCCATTTTAGGAAACATATCTACTCTAATAAATACCCTATTCATTGGATCAATCCTACTGATAGGAGTATTACAACTCTGCCCATAGAGAGCCTCAAATAGTCTAATGTTCAAGGATTCTTGATACCCATTATTATGAGAAAACTATAACATTGGAGGATACTCCTCCCACTTCCTTTGTTGATGCATGAAATTCATCCTCCACATGTCCTGACGAATCCTATTAACTCTCTTTGTTTGTCCTTATATCTATGGATGATATGCTCTATCAAAGGATAAATATGTGCCCAATATTGCAAAAAACTCCTTCCAAAACATGGAAGTGAACTTTTCATCTTTATCTAATATAATCCTCTTGTGGATTCCATGGAACCTCACTATCTCCTTAATGAAGACTTCAACAACTGCACTCGTTGAATTAATAGAATTCACTAAAATGAAGTGAGATACCTTTCTCAACTTGCAAACCAAAACCATGATGGAGTCATACTTCCTTTATTTCCATGGAAAATTTGTAATAAAATCCATGGAATTGCCTCCCATTTCCATGCCCAAATCATAATAGGCTGTAACAAACCAGATAGATGCTTAACCTCAACTTTCACCTGCTCGCATTCCAAGCATCTTGCAATGAACTCAACCATCTCATTGTTCAAATATGGCCAATAGTATAACTTCCTAACACTTGTAAAGGTCTTTTAGTATCATGGGTGGTATGAATACCACTTGACATGAAACTCCTTGAAGGTAAGCTTCTTCAATTCACCACTTTGAGGCACATAGATCTTGCTCTTAAATCTAACCAAGCCATATGTCGTCGAGTGATACTCCTCACAATAAAAATACATACTACACTACTCTCCTTGATCTTGGACCCTCCTTGGAGGGAGTAGGACCAAACCAACTCTCATACCAAAATGAGTTGAGATTACTCTACATTAACATCAATAATGTTACAAATATTAACACAACAAACTATGTCTTAAGATAAGAAAACTCTCTTAGACATGAAATTAATTGGTTGAGGAAATATCTTTACAAAACTCCAATTTATAAGGTTATCTATTTGGATATAATCTATCAACCAAATATGCCTCAACAAATTCCTAATTAATATGAACAACCTCCTTCTAGAATTACTAAGCACACCAAAGAAAAGTAGGAATTATATTCTCTAACAAGGTTATGATATTTAGTATTCACTAGAGGTAGTCTCATAGAGATATAGAATAGCTTCTTTCATGATATCCAATAAAAATTACATGGATTGAATTTCACAAAATTTATTTGGGAATATAATTGGCCAAATCCAATGTATGATTGAATTTCAAAATTTTGTTTACCTATATGATCAAACTTTTTAACTATGGTTTTGAGTTGTTGTATAGAAAAGGAAATAGAGAGTTCCATATAAATTTCATTTCATGGGTGTTCAAAGGATAGAAATTTACTTATATTCGAATCTATAGACTCACGAATTTGAATAATAATTTACAAATAAAAATAAAAATGGTTAACTAAGAACTACAACTAAATGCAACCTCACAATTATGAACAAATTTCCAAGATTTCCTTTTATGTAAATCAGACTTTTAACATGATACATAATATCCCATTATAAATATATTAAAAATATATATATGAAATGAAAAAAAATCTCTTAATTATGAGTTAATAGTAAGTTTATATATATTAAATGAAAAAAAAAAAACTACATCTAAATATAAACTCTTAATTATCAATTAAGAATACGTTTTTCATTAATATAAACATAGTTTTAAATACAACACATAATCATTGATTATGTTTGGAATTCCCAAACATCAGAATAGTACAACGCGAACCCACATGCTAGAATCAGGGAATAAAGGATTCCCTTTTCATCATAAAGAATCTAACATATATTAATAAAGTAGTCACAATGTAAAGAAGGGATCTACAAGGCGCCACCACTCACATTACCCACTAAGATAATAGAAGCAATGTAGGAGGAACACAAAACCATTTTTATTCTTATAAAGTTCTCACTAAGAATGTATTCAACGCGCCAACCCTAAACCATCGACCCTCAAAATCGGGTCCACAGGATGTCGCTCCTCCAACAGCATTAAGCAGGCCATCCTCTCTTACCCTTGCAAAATAGCCCGGAAAAGAAAGGTGGATACGGGCATAAAGGACAAGAGCTCCTGGAAATCTCTAAAATCCAACGACCCCCCCTTTACGATGGAGGAGAACATTATATGAAAGTTCGGAAAAGGTTATTTGGAATTACCTGTCATATCATTCCAAGATATATAAGAAGGTAATATCATTCTAAGAACGGTAAGTGTGAATATAAGTTTAAAAAAGATAATTAAATAATTGATACACTTCTCTAGAATGAGTAAAATGGAAGAGGATATGATGTAAAAGTTCAAAAAGCTGAGTTGTAATTATTTGTCATATCTTTCTACGATCTATAAGAGAGTAATAACTGACCGACTTCTCTAGAATGGGTAAAATGGAGGCGAGTTGTATTTATTTGGCATCTCATTCTATGTCGATAAGAAACTAATAAATAATTTATAGAATTCCCTAGAATCAGTAAAATGGAGGAGAATAAGGTGTTAAAAAATAAAAATAACCTGTTGTAATTTTTTGCCGAATAATAAAAAAAGTAATGTCGTTGTAATATCAATTAAAAAAAGGAATAGATAAATATAAGTTAAATAAAAGAAATTATTGGTTTATATTGTTTTTTAGTACGTTAAATTTTAGATTTTGATTAAGTATAATATAATTATCTTTAGTATTATATTAAATTAAACATAAAATAAAATGTAAATATATTAATATTTATTAAAAATTAGATTTATTTAAGTGGTTTTAAAAAGGTTTGAGTAGCTTTATTTAAGTGTTTATAAAATGACTAGAATATATTACAAGGTTTAGAATATTATTTTTTATTGGTTTTATTGTTTGGAATTAATAAATTATGTATGTGTTTTGCTGTCATTTATGATATTTGTTTCTAAGGGAATTTTTATTTTCTAATTTTATTGTAGAGGAAAATATCTCATGGATAAGTGAACCTTCATACTTATTTGACATAGATCAATGATATATTGAAGGCTAGTCTACAACATATTCTCCATTAGATGTAATTTGTAAGTTTGAACTATGATAATAAGCTAGTAGAATAGTTCTCACGTTGAACCAATAGTTCTTCTATTGAATCTAGGTTGATGGAACTACTATATGCACTCTAAGATTTTAAACGGAGCCACCTACACACACATCAACATATATCAATCTCAACTTTATCTAACATAAAATAACTCTAATCTATATAGAGATGTAATTTAATTTCCTCATGCTAAATATAATCTTCTAATGCATAATATAAAATATTATAAATCATGCCCATTAGAGGGGTAAAATACCATAGATATATAGATTAAAATAAATAAAGTAAAGAAATATCTTTTACCTTGAAACGATGTAGTAACTTCCTAGATCCTACTTCCAGAGACTGCTCATGGGCCCTCTCTCACATGCTGAAAATAATAATATTTACATCCATATCACAACGAAGATGTGATGGCCTACTGTACATGGAAAGATACTCTCAGGGAAGATAGAAATGAGGCTCTCACTCTTTTTCACATCATGAGTATTCTCAAAATGTAGGTATTATGTAACTCATATTTGGCCTCCTCTTATAGGAATTTATAAGAGTTTGTACATAGTATTCATGACAATTGAATTTGGTGGAATACTATGATAGATATTCTAGAGGTATGCTAAAGAAGCAATGAAAAGTAATAAATAGGTTTCACGACATTTGAAATCAGAAATTACAAGCCATAGAAAAGTTCAATGCATACTTATGAGTTTTCTCTAACTTAATATGAACTTTCTTCCCAATTATATGTTTTTTTTTTTTGAATTATGTAATAATTAATATTTCATAATTATTTGTGAAATTATGAAATATAATTATTTCTTTGTGAAATATGATTATTTCATTGTGAAATAAATATGGTGTTTTAAGTTAATAATATAATTCAACCTTTGGACATATAATAACATCCTTGCAATTATTATGGTGGAAAATATGGGTATAACATCAATGATTATAGATAAGAGTGTGTGATTAACTACTATGAACTTCTCAAAGAGATAACACGAAAAAGAAGAAACGTGTGAAAGCCTCCAATGGATGGCAATTTCCCTCAAATGAACCAGAATAGGAAACAAAATATGAGGAGGATGTCCTCATCCCAAATGAGAAAAATCCGACAACCACTGAACCGGAAGAAAAAGAACAAGAGATGTAGGACCTCTTTGATATTACCTTGGATCAGCAAGAAAGCGACAATGGGGCACCAGATACAGGGGGAAAAAAAGAAAACACAGCTCAGACACTTAAGATTCAGATAAGGACGATGGAGCAAATACCGAAGACACACAAATTTCCCTTATCTCAGCCATGCCAACAAAAGGTGATTGGCGGACGGTTGAAAAAAAGAAAGGGAGAAAAAATTAACTTTTCTCCCGATGTACTATAGGTGTTACTTGAAACTTTAGAGTCTATCTTTATGACAAATCTCTGCTTGTGTTACATGTAATTTTGTTTTCAATGATAAAATTACGATTTTTCCTGTGGAAAAAAAAACTACTATGAACTTCTCTTGCATATTTTTTTTTTCGATTATGTGAGAAGGGTCTATGTCCCCTCATGATTGTTATGACTTATGTGAGTATGAGGGAAAATATTTTACTCCAACTTGGGGATATGTCTTCACAAGAGAGGAGTGTAAGAGAACCCCATAATATTTAATGTCTGTATGAGAATGTACTCTACAAAAGATAAAGATTACAACTATATGGTGGGATAGATCCAAATATCATCCATACACTCCAATCTATATGTTTGTTCAACTTCTCTAACACCTTTTTATGTGGAATTTTTTATTGTAGGAGAATATAGTCATCATGATGGTAGAGGTCCCTCAAATTTATATGAAGTCAATTTTGCATATGTTCTTTCACAAAATATATAATATTTAACCATTATATACCATATAATTAAGCATAGAGACTCTAATTTATTAAAAAAAAATCCATAAAAACGTATATCCTCTATTTCTGATCATTTCCCACATCTATTAATTCACCAAATCACATTAAAATGTGACACAATCCTTCTTTTTCTCCCTATAAAAGAGAATTACCTGTTACTAATTTCATCAAGACATGTTTGTGCTCAATAAGGAAAACCATACTATATCATATTTTTCAACTATAAATTTTGAAATATTGCTATATAATACATTATTAAAGTCATTAATATTATCAATCTCAACAAAAAACTTTAACCTATAAGTGTAGTGCTATAATTATGATTATACTAAGATAGAAAATGGTGGGGGAATCAATATAATGGATAGTTTAACAATTTAAGAGAAATATATCTATATAAACATCAATTATATAAGCAACACATAAAAACACCAAATGTGCATGGTAATGTTAGAAATATGTTTTCGTTGATGGAAAATACAAGACGATTAGAAAGGAACAAATGGTTGCAAGAAATATTAGCTCAACTATGGAAAGGGAAATTATGGTTGAAGTGATATTGAAGCCATTTTCAACTTAGGAGTTAAAGTGTAATTGGGACCCACTCAGATGGATAGATCTTGGAAGGAGATTTCCAACAGTATATTGAAGTTCGAAAAAAAACCTCTTGGATTGAAAGTTATTAACAATCAAAGTTATGATTTTAAAAAGTAAAAATTATACACTCTGCAAAACTACTAGTGCACATATGGCAGTCACGTAGACATGTGCATGGACTCCGTGGACTAATAAAATCTTATGAGTGAAAGTTTCAATAAGACACTAGGAGGTGAAAAAAGGCAGTAGTTAGCAGACGATATGTAGTAGAGGACCCCAAGGGACAATTGACCTCGAAAGGTAGGACCTATAACACCCCATCACACATCTACCCTTCTTTACAATCTTACATGGGTAAACATGAAACTAGAGTTACTGTCCATGACCCAACAACCAAGTTCTGTATATGGAGCTAAGGTCTGCCATTATGAAAGTTACTGCAACCTCCCACAGTTACTTGATCACCCAAATGTAAAACAAAATCCATGCATGATATTTCCTTAAGATGGAACTATCATTTTCCCAAGATTACAACCCATTCGCATGCATTCCAAGTGGGCTATTTGTCCAAAATGCTCCGCCCACATCCACAAGCCTTCCTCCAAGGTGTTACAGAAAAAAATCCCCAATTTTGTGCCTACGACCAGAGATTTAGTGACACAATTTTAATGCTAACCTAGAGGCCATTTCCTAGAACATTATAGAATCAAGGCTAAGCTAATCATAAGTATATATAACCTATACTTAGGCTTACATCTTGCACAAAAATTCCAAACATATGGTAAACGTAGTAGCTACAGGTCTTGAATGCATTTTGTTCGCTATCTCGTTAATTTCATCAAAGTATCATCAAGAAGGGTTAATTACCTCTCAAGCTAGTTGCAACAACACTTTTTAGTTCATACATTCATATAAATTTTAAATAATTTATTAAATCATGAACAATATCGACAAAAAGAGAACATCAGTTGACCATGCTTATAAACAACATTTAACTAGAGTAAAGCCATGAAAAACCAATCATAAAATCAACACAAAAACCAATACATGTGGTCATTGATCTAGATGAGAATAAAAAATAATAATATATGCATAAATGCAACCAACTTAGGGTCTTCCATGTACCAGTAGACCATAGATTAGGCTTGACCAAATCGCTCTTTCAGCCAATCAACCACATGCCATATTCCAAGCATTAATGTGGGATCACATGGGATAGAACAATACAAAACCAAACAAGGATTCTAGAGGCCAACCCGCCTACTACCTCAACCACAGTAATTTTACCTAAATCAATCCAAAAATCACTAAAACCAAACAAGCTTGGATACATGATACTTTCTTAACCATACCTAGAGGAATTCTCCTGTCTCCGCCCACCTATCAAGAGTTCTAGGAGAAAACCATATCTGCCCTCAACCATTGGCAATTTTCCCAAGACTGTCTCAACCAGGATAAAAAATCTATTTGCAATCCAAAGCTTAACCAAAACAGGGAAACCACTATATCATTTCTATCAAGGAACTGGAAAAGCGAAGGTTTTACACCACCATAATTCCAGGATAATCCCATTATAATGACAACAAACATAAAAAATAAACCAATGCATAAATCATGCATCAAATCCCAAGATTCTAAATCAAGCATGCACACTGTTACTTGCAATTCCATAGCTATTATTTTCCCTTTCTTTTTGTTGTCGAAACTTCTCTTGTGCTACCTTGATTATTTCTTGTTTTCTTGCTTGTGTCCCTTGTGTCCAAGTGCTTATCATCTCTATATTTCTCTTCTCTTCTCTGAGTGAATGCTATAATTTCCAAGAGTGTGTGTGAATGTTCTATTTTCTTTTTCCTTTACATTTCCTTCATTTTCCATTGCATGCATTTTTATGTCCCTTCATCTTCCTTTTCTCCTATTTTACTTTATTTATTTTGTTATATTTCCATTTATTGCCTATTTCCTTTTCCAATGAAAATGCCAATTTCCATAGAAAATAATAACCATAATTGATTCCCAATGTAATATTTTCCCCTCCATTCAGCCCTGAATACATGTCCCATGACCTTAGCCTTATTTTTTTTCTACATGGAGACTTAACCCGGGGTTGTTACATACCGCTACCCCTTAGGGAAACATAGTAATCAATGTTCTATGACAATTATTACTAGCAAAATTTCGAAAACAAAACATGATGCTTATTGGATACTTATAACACAACTCATTGCAATATTTACAATGAAAAACTGTTGAAAAATGAAACACACACACACACACACACAGATATATATATATATATATATATATATATATATATATATATATATATATATATATATATATATATATATATATATAAACTCATTTTCTTCAACTAGAAAATAAAGAAGGATATATCTTATCAACCATATCATATCTATCTTCCTGAGGCCCAATGTGTTTTTAATGGAGTTTAACTTGCTCTATTCCTTAGTTCCATAACATGAGTTGTTTTGGCTACGATATGCATTATGGATCTAGATTGAACTCTCCCTCTGGTTCCACCTATAATATAGATGAATCGATCACATGATCAACATCATACACATTTATCTTTTGAGATGAAACATTGAAAGCATCAAGGACTTTTACTGATGGCGGGAAAGCAATTCTATAGGCCACTGGTCCAATCTAATCGGGGATACTTAAAAGCCCACAATAACAATGTGCTAGATTGGCACATGATCGAATCCTCAGGGATCTCTTCTTGCACTTGATACACAAGTAAACATTCTCCCCAATATGAAACTCCTCGAATTCGCTATGTTCATCCACATAACCCTTGTACTTGTCTTGTGCTTCCTTAAAAATGGTTCTGGTAACATTCATATCATACTCCATCTTAGCCAACATATATAGTCTTATAAACACCTTATTCATTGTATCACTCCAACTGAGAGGAGTATTACAACTCCGTCGGTAGAGAGCATAAAAAAGACTCATCTTCAAGGATTCTTTATACCCATTATTATAAGTGAACTATAAAATTGGAGTATACTCCTCCCACTTCCTTTGTTGATGTATGACATTCATAATCAACATTTCCACAGGAATCCTACTAACCCTCTCTGTTTTTCGATATATATATGGATGATAAGATGTACTAAATGATAACTATGTCCCTAAGCTTGCAAACAATTCCTTCAAAAACCTAGAAGTGAACTTAGCATCTTTATCTGATATAATCCTATTGGAGACTCCATGCAACATCAGTATCTCCTTAATGAGGACTTCAACCACTTCACTAGTTGTATTCACTACAATGAAGTGAGTTACCATTCTCAATGTGCGAACCACAACCATGATGGAGTCATTCTTCCTGTCCTAGGAGAACTTGTAATAAAATCCATGGAAATGACCTCCCATTTCCATTCTAAAACCATAATAGGGTGCAACAAACTAGCTAGATGCTTGAACTCAAATTTCACCTTCTGGAAGTCCAAGCACCTTGCAGTGAACTCATCCATCTCCTTCTTCAAATATGGCCAATAGTAGAAATTCTTAATAGTTTTAAAAGTGTTGTACTATCCCGGGTGGTCTGAATACCGCTTGGCATGAAACTCCCTCAAGATAATCTTCCTCAATTCACCATTGTTAGGAACATATATATTAATCTTAAATCTAACCAAGCCATATGTTGTGAAGTGATACTCCTCATCCCTATCATCTTCACCTTACTGCTACAACCTCTAGTTTAGTTGTTAGTACTTCTCATAATGTTTTCCTACATGTACTATCGAATCCTGTAAATATGTCCCATAATAACTCACAACTAAAATATAAATCACTTTCACTCTCCTACTGAGAGCATTCATAACCTTTTTCTCTTTTCCTTTCATGTAACTAATATCAAAATAAAACTCATTCATAGTAGTCAACCATATATCTTGATTTTCATTTAGAATGGGTTGGTAAAACACGTACCTTAGTCCACTATGATCACTCATAAAAATGAACCTCCTGTGAAGGATATAATGTCTCCACATCTTCAGTGCATGAGTGATATTTTCCAACTCAAGATCGTGACTTTCATAATTATGCCCATGATCATGAAACTTTCATGAGTCAAACTAAACCACCTTCCCTTTCTACATCAAGACTCCACAAAATCCTTCGTTACAAAAAACTATACAAACCCCAAACTCCTTATTGGTATCTTCAATATTCAAAACAAGAGAATTAGTAAGCAACTTATTCAACTGATCAAAACTAGCTACACACTGAATATTCCATTTGAATTTCTTCACTTTATTCTAATCTGATAGGATAGAAAATATGAGAGAATTTCTTGATGAAACTTTTGTAATAACCTACTACTACCACGAATTATCTGACCTCATCCACAATCTGTAGTGTTGGCCACCCCATGATAACCTTAATATTTTTTAGGTCCACTATTATCCCCTCCTTTGAAACAAAATGTCCCATGTAATGAATCTTTGTTTGAAGAAGATACACTTTTTGAGCTTGGCATACAACTTATAGTCTCTCAAAAATCTCAATATCACTACTATGTAATCTACATGATCCTCCTCATTATTTGAATATACCAGTTGTTGAAAGTACTGGAAGGAAACATAAAGCATAGAAGGATTCCCTGACGTGAATTCCCAATTAGATCCCACATTTTAAAGTAGGAGCCCCAACTAGAAATGGTTGGTTTCCAAACTGGTGGTCTCAAATATATTCCTTGCCTATGATAAGCACAGAAGATGATATATTCATGGCTTTGGTTATAGGAACTATATGAAATTTGTGAGATATCAAATTTAATTCATGAAATGCTCCATCACATAAAAGGTAAATAAGTGATCCGCTTAGAATAAATTAACAGTACTATTTGAGAAGAGCCAAACGAGTAGTACAAAATAATCTATAGTTAACATGAAAAATAGTTCACAAGATAACGACGATCGTGAAAACATAAAAAACATGCATTCAACAAGACACCTACTAAAGCAAACAAATTAGTTCATTATCATTAATATAAATGAAACAATATACATCAAAAATATATAAACAATAGTCTTACTACCACCATGACATATGCATGAAGGCATATTGGCTCTCAGAGATTCTTATTATAAATGGAAAGTTCCAAACATAAAATTACATTGATAAGGCACTAACCCCAATAATGGATAATGAACCCAAAACTTGCTTCTTTAAATAATGATGTTCCTCCTATGCTATAGTAGAGAAGCCAAGGCTCTCAATTTTTGGACCAAGCCCTTTGCTTCAGCTATGAGGGTTTATTTATAACAAATAAGACGGCCCTTCATCTCCCTTTATGACCTTTAAACCTCCATCATGACTCTTGGACTTATTTTTTCTTTAATATAAATAATTACTTTTCATATTCCACATCTAACTCTTGTACTTCCACTTACAAATTTATCATCACCTATAATAAGAAAAAAACCCATATAGGAAAAAAATTGGTAGAGCCTAATAATACAAACTAGATAAATTAATCTTGAGTTTTAGGAATCTCTAGCTTGAAAACTTCAAATTTCAATTCTATGGTTACATATTGATTGCAAGATTTGAATTGTGTGATTGTCTCCTCAAAATGTGTGGGAAGGTTAGGCAGGAAACAAACTCTAGCTTCCATTTCATCTGGGTATATGGTTTTGGAACCAGTCTGTACTTCATTTTTCAGTAAGAATAGTTTCGTATTAACCTTAGTAAGACCACATTTGTAATTCTACATGTTGTGTTTGTTAACCTCCAAGTCTTATTTGTTAGTAATATTCTTTATCTAGTTCAAGTATTCCTCGATCTCCTTCTTCGTAATGATTTTTTCCCTCTTTCTTTGCAAATAGCCCTACTAAGGGGATATTCTATGCTTGAACCAAGGAATCCAATCTATTATACAATTATGCATAAGTAGATATAATGTTTGCAACAAAGGTGTCAAGTTTTTTTTTTCCTTGTATGAGGATTCTAACCTCATCCTTTTCCAAATTTATGTGTTTCCTTGTCTTCTTGGCCAATTTGCTAGTTCATTGTTGTACTTAGTTCCCTGGTCATGGATCATGGTAATGGTTGCATGAATGATTTACACAACTTTCACATTCTCCTACAATTTCTTTTTAATATCATGTAAGGGAACTAATACTTTATGCGAGGTGACAAATTCTTCATAAGGATGCCTCATAGTGTGTCCCATTGTCTAGATCTCACTATATCTAACTTGCCTAAAGCTATTTCAAGGAATAATGTGTGCAATAAAACCTATGATTCTACACTTAGATTTGTTTTATCTTTTTCATTATATCTCTCATATTCCTTTCCATTTGTTGGTTTTTTTCCATAAGGAAATTGGTATTTTCTTTTGAAGCTACTACAAAGGCTAAATTAGTTGCAACATTTTTCTGAGGATTCCTTCTAGTATCAAAGAAAATCACCCATTATTTTTTAATGTGAGAGGGATGTGCCATATAATTTGGGAAATATTTCTTATTTTCCTGTACAATTCTTCTTTGGAGCTCATTAAAGGTGAGGTTAGAAATATTCATGATTGGGTCTTCATCTAGAGGAGATATTTCTTCTTCAACACCTAGGGCTTGCCCATTTGTAGCGGGAGGCATAGGATGAATAATGATATTTTCTATATCAGGCATCAATTCAAAACCTTGATTTTGCTCCTTTGTTCTATCTTTGTGTCTTGGTTTGATATTTTCCCCTTAATCTCATTAACCAGCTCATGAACCTATTTTTTACTTCTCTCTTCTTCTTCAATTTTTTTATCATTTTATTCTTCTTCTTTCTTCAATATGGATTCTTATTCTACCATTATTTTCACTTATTCTTGAACCTACATTTCCTCCTACTCCTTCGGTACCTGAAATTCCTTATGCTTTTCTTTTTCCTCTTTGCTTCCTTTTTATTTATCACTACTTCCTCATTCTTTCTGCTACCATAGTTGCTTTTTGAATAGAAGGATATAGTCTGAATTTGTGACGTTTATCCTCTATTAGGTTGTGGGAAAACTTCCTCTTGTATTTAATAATCAATGGGGTTCATTCATCCAACTGCTTTAGTTCTTTTTAACACTTTTTTATGGAATTGTGGTAGAAGGGCCTGTTTGATTTCCTGGTGCATGTGGTTGAGAGAAATTATATCGATTATTCATATTTCCTTCCTATAGCTTGCAATAGGTACAATATGGCCATAAAATGTATAACTTGGCATATTATTTCTTGCAAACGTGTATGGGATCGTACTAATGAAAATATATTAAATTGAGCTTGAGTCTTTCCAGTTCTATGAATTCATCTATTGTAGCCTTCAAGTTCCTAATCTCATAATATCCCTCTTGTAAGGGGAGAGTAGGCCAAGGTGCCTTCCTCTTTCTCTTTATTACTATAGTTAGACTTGTGAAAATATTCTAAGAAACCTCTTGCATGACTACATTGTTCATGGCATACCTTGGCAAGAGATGAGATCGTTTCTCGAATCCAAACACTCTGAGGTATGTGCCATATGGTGAGGAAAATAAATATGAAATTTCTATACTAAACTCATTTCCTCACAAGACATGCAAGGATATTCTTCTTCAGATTTATTCCTCAAATATCATCTCATATAAGACCCTAAATAGGTACTCAACCACTTTTCCAAAGACTCCTCTGTAATTTCATTGCGCTAAAAATATGCAATAGATATGGATAGGAGGCTATCTTGGTTTTCATTTCCAATACATGTCATGGAAATAATTGTGAGAAAATATCCCATCCAGTAGGTAGCAATACATGCATAACTACTGTTTCTTTCCAATAGGTGGACTTTTCACCATGTTCACATTAATTTTTAGCTATTCAAACAAAATATCAGACCAACTAAATATCTTCCCTTGTCAGACAATTTGATATATCATGTAAACCCATATTTCAAGGAAGGATATAGTATATTCGATTCCATAAACTCATAAACATAACATTATCAAGTATTCAAACAACTTTTTGAGTTTTTTTTTTATTCTAAGTATTTTTTGGTGTCTGGAGAAATGTTGATGATCCCTTTACCCACGTCTTGACAACTTCCTTAGTGTTTAAGTATCTTGTTACTACATTGAAGTGAGATTACATGTGTTCCTTAGGATTAGGAAATATGGAGATGAAATGGATACCATGTGGTTGGTAGGAAGAAAGTTTCTACCCACTACAATTGTTTAGAGACATGCGTAATACTATATAAGCCTCACAAAATCCATCTAATGACATTTTCAGATGGTAAGAATGGGAATCTTCAAGTGACCCTCTAAGACCCTGACCATTATAAGTCGATGTAAGCTTGTCTATCCTCTAGATCTGATTTAAATTCTGTAGTATTCAATGCATCCTCTTTCAGTATCCTAAGTGACATCAAAGTCCTTCTCAATATAAAAATGTGTAACAAATAAAATATGAATTGGCATTGAAGGACTTTCAACAACTTCATTCGTACTAGTTTTTGTAGCCTCTTTTTATGTTGATCTATTGGGAGGAAATACATAATCTCCTCATGAGAAAAAAATATTTCCATGACATGTAGTACCTATGTCAAGATATGCACTCATGGAAATAACAAGTTAGCTATATAAAATGAAGTCAACAATAAATATTAAAACAAGAAAATAATGACTAAGGAGAGATATTACATAATAATGTCTTTCATGATGGTAGGTTGGGATCTAGAATTTCACAATGCATTATGACAGAGGGGATTGGGTAGTCTTGTCTAATATGGGTATGGATTGAGGCTTAGAGATATACAGTGTGAAGTCTTATCTAGCAGAGGAGGAAGAGGTTTTTGCTTTGCACAATATCAATGGCCAGGCTAGCTCACTGATGGTTGGGATTTCACAATGCAAAGGTAGAGGATACCAGTAGATATGCATTGTGAATTTTCATCTGGAAAGGAGGGTGCTTGCTACATGGGATTGTGCAATGCATAGTTAGAGAAGCAAGTAATCCTTAAGGGTGTTGCAGTTTAGCCTAAGAAAGATGCAATCTTAAATTTTTGGGTTAAGGAAAATACAACTATATATTGGCCTTAGAATGAGTTAGATCACTCACTATAAATGACCAGAAAATATTATGAAAATGGAAGAACATGCATGCATAAAATGACCCAACAATAGTAATAAACTGAAACAACACTTGAGAAAATGAAACGAAGAATGAAAGAACACTTGTACAAGGTAATAATAGCAAGGATAAGAGGATCAATCAAAGGAATAAATGTGAAATCAAATTGTGACAACAACTTGAGATCAAGATAGCACTGAAGATTCCCCATCTCTAAGCCATAGGAAGGTGGAAAAAGGGACCATGTTCTATCTTTAAAAGGGAAACAAAGAAAGAAGAAACAAAGTATGGCTTGATATTTCCATGTCATGAGTGTCATGTCATGTCATTTCATGAGTCATCATGTGCCATATCATTTTTTGGATTATGTAAATTCATGATGGAAAATATATTGTCAAGTGGAAGTCCACGAGTCATGTCCAAAATATGAAGAGTCATGTAAAAGTCAAAAAGTCATATGGAGTTAAACAATCATGAGGGTATTCCAAGAGACAAGGGAAGTGAAGTGTCACTCCATTTTTTATATATACAACCTCATTGTACAAGAAAGATACATTTCACCTTGGCTCTTCATACAAAGTATTGGAAAGGAAGATAGTTGTTTTAGAGGAACAAGTGACCACTCGAATGCTCCACTATTGGGGATAGTGGTATTCAATATCATAATGTATCTTGGAACTTTTAATTAATTCAGAAGCCAATTGAGCCAACTCACTTTCATGAATATGTCATTAATATTGTAAGAATATTCTTTGAATGTTTGTGATGTATGCTTTTTTCATTTGTACTATGTGAATTGAGCTATTTTTGTGGCTATGATACTTATATTGTTGAAGGTGTGTTGTATTTTCGTTAACAACCGTTGCTTCCTTGTCAACTATTTCATTTCTTTATCAATGATTTATTCATATGTATATGCTTTGTGTACATTTTCTAGGTTAGTACTATTACTTTTATTTAAAGGGTCCACTTTCCTCTTCCCTTTTGGTATAAGGACCTTTATACTTTCCATAGTTGAAAATTTCATAAGGCATACTGACTTTTTGATCGAAAAATAGTTGTGTATTACTCTCTTGTGCTTAACTTTGTAACCAAGTAAAATCTACAAGGATGCATGGCAGTTGGTCTGATAATCTATATGGGGGTCCTAATGGAAATGGTATGAAGCCTAATTGGGACTTCACATTGGGAATACCCCCTTGGTATGAGCTCTAATTGGGACAGATTTCTAGCACCATGAACAAATGGAACTAGAAGGAGGGCCATATGATAGGTTGTGCCTATTGAACTTGTTTTGAACATCTTGTCTGAAATGGCTCATCCTCAAATCATACTCCTGGTATGTTTTTCTAACATTTCCCTTCGTGAAATTTTAATCCTCGATGAGTCTCTCCATGACTTGTCTCAATTTAATTTTGATGGTGAGCTTGATACATCCAATGTCGAGCATGCATCTCTTTTTCTTGAGTTTTATGAATAATATGAAACTGATTGTGAATATGTTGCTTGTATTATTTTTTGTCTCACCCTTACAGTTCAAGTTAATCGATCGTGTCACACCCTAACACTTGCTTCCGTCCATTCTCTTCAACACCTCATTAAGAAGCATCAATTATCATTTGATAGGAATGATTATCGATATGTTTATAAAAGGAATAATAAACTAATAATGAATCCTAATGAATCAACTAAGCATTTTTGTGATTGATTCCTTCATCTCTGTTATGAATTTCCTTAAGAAGACATGGATTGGGATTTATTTAAACAAAATATTGAGTGTTTGGTTTGTATATATTTTCACGGTGAACCAAAACCACCTAATGTTTCACCTTCCCCAATGCTTGTAAGCCATGACACACCCCCAAGAGGAGGAACATGTCATTCCTTTTTTTCCTTTTCCTCTTGCATTTTTAGTTCCAATGCAGGTGCCTCCTTCTGATAATAATAAATTTGGGAAATATTCAAATAAAATTCCTAATCCATCTTCTCATCCTCCTTCTTATTTTTATGATATAGATCCCATGGAGGAAATCTCGAAATATTTTATGAAGCCTCTAGTGAAGATTAATTTATCCATTCCTAAATATGATATTATTACTCATAATTTAAATCTTGAATATAATTTGGATACCTTTGATCCTCTACCATCTCTTTGTCACGACCCCTTGTCCCTCAATCTACCTAATCAATCTCTCCCAAATCCATGTAGTGAACAGGTGCAATGTAGTCACATTTTGAAGGTAGAGGAGCAGGAAGGTGAAAATTCTTTAGATATTTCTTCTCTATTTTAGAGCCTTTAATGTGAATATCGTGTTGCCTAACTCTTAGCTGATAATGAATCTTCCATTTTAGGTCGTAAATCAAATGTAATCAATTCTACTAATAAATCTGAAGTCTTGAGAAACAATGAGGATAGCTTCATTGATATAGCTTGAGTGGGCCTAATGGTTAAGAGTATGTTTTTTCTTCCTAAGAGGTCACAGGTTCAAAACTAAAAGGGGTTAGATTATGTATGTCTTTGTAGACTTAGCATTCAAATCATTATGCGGAGGTGGGTCCCTTGTCCCACAAACAAGGGGGTCTCATACACCAATTTGGTGTCTGTCTTACCCGTGACTTTAAAATTAGATTATTATTATTATTATTAGATATGATGATGAGTTCCAAAGTGCACCATTTGATCTTTCAATGTCTCAAGAAGATTTGTTTTTAAAGATTTAGATATCAAATATGTTTTGTTCAAATAATATCATCTTATAAAAATTTATTCCTCTTCACCTCCATATCCTTTCTGCTCCATTATTTGTAATGCATCAACATGCAATGGAAATTCTTCATTTTCTTTAAGTTCATTCCTGATGAGATGAATCTTGAAATCATGTAGTATGGTGAGATTATCCACGATGAAGAAGAAATAAATGAAATTATAGAGATACATTCCATCCCTTGTCATCTATAGCTTTGTATGGGGGAAAATCTTCGAACCATTGTGATCATTATATTTTTCTGATGCATAAATTCCTAGAATTGTGATCCGAATACTAATATGACTTGAGTAATTTGTTTATTGAAGTTGAATAATTTGATCAAACAAATGATGTAGATAGCTTCCATGTAGATAGTGGTCATCCTGTTGACTTAGCTGATAACATTTTTTCGCATGCAATTTTTAGTCTGACTCAGTTTAAAAAATGTTTTTATATATATTTTCAAAGCTGTGGTATTTTTTAGGAAGCTATTGAACTTCAACTCTCGTTGATTCTTATGTAATTTTCTCATGATCGTAGTTAAATTCATCAACCATGCTAGATATGTATCTTATTGCAGAATTATTTCATTCGTACTTTTTCATTGGATTGAAACTCATTCTTAATGGATTTTGATATTTATCATTACAATTTTCCCATTTCTCCTGATTTGGTTTCTAATCATACCATTAAAGTGAATTCATCCTCATACAAATCTCTTGTTTCAAATTCGGGTTTGGACTATAAACCTTTCATGAATGTGCAGAATCATAAAACTGGTCAATTTGAAGATTACCTTTTCCCAAAGAATTCATATATGTTGAGTTCTATGGTGGATAATAAGCTCTTAATGTTTCTTCTGAATGTATTTATGACACTATAAATACTTTTGAGTATTAGCAAGTGCTTGAGATATTTAGTTAATCAAGTTCATATTTTCATCCATTACATCTAGACTGGTTTCATATATTTTTTTCACTACCATTAATTTTAAATTATTTAGATGGTTATTTTGCTTGTACATTTTTTCACCAATTACAGTAAAATAACGTGTCTCATTCAGAATGCAAGGAAGCTGCTCCTCCTATTTAGAGCATTCGCAGAGCTATCCAGATTTATTTATATTTTTTCATTGCTAATTAGGAATTTGATACTTGAATTAGCCCACCTGATCATGATTTTGGTTGTGATGGCTGTCATTCAACTTACCATTTTCCCGTTGGCACATCCAATGATATTTTTTTTACATCCTTTGATATGTATGGTTTAATATCTCTCTATTCGGGTTGTTGTAAAGCATTCAAGGCACTTGGACCTTCACTGATGTTTATTTCGGGTCTTCATTATCTTGGCATATCTACTAAATATGATGAGATAAATTTTACCTCATAATATTCTCATCCTGGCCCTATGTTTTTATTTCACAATTTATCTCTTCAAATATTGTGGGGTTTTCACAAGGATAGTTTTGAATTCGACGATTCAATCTATGACTTCCTCGAATTATATTACTTAGCATGCCCTTTTTCTATGCTTCTAAGAAAGACAATATAGATGAAGATGAATTCGCAAGAAGTCTTCTAGGTTTGTTTGATTATGTATTTTTTCAAAAATGATATACTATAATATTGATAGAGGTGGTTTTTGTGACACATATTTCTACCGACAAATAAGACCTTCTATTTTTTGTGTAGGTTATTCAAGTTCTTATATTTTTTTGTTTCACGCTGCTTTAGATAAGTTTTAATTGGTCATATCTTTGGGATTATAGGTCGAGAAAACTATTGTTGGTGCACTAGAAGTTTCATTACACTTGACCTTGACCTTCTAGCTTGTTAGTTTAAGAGTAGGTCTAGTTGCATTTTAGTTTTCCCCTCTTTCACTCATCCTGCACTCATTTTCTATAGTCTCTCTTATGATTTTAATTTTTGTCTTATATCCTCTTTTCATTTAACTCCCATTTTATTTTTCTTTTTTATTTTGGTTTTTTGTTGTTTCTTGTCTCTTTTTTCGTGTTTTTTTTAATAATGCTTTGCGTGAAGGATGTTCCATTTGGCTCGGAAGTCAATGTGTAAAAAATGAAAAGGATTTTGTGACACTCCAACATTTCGATAACCTTTAGTCATTATTATCAATTTTGGTTACACCTTTTGGTCGATGATGTTCTGACGGAAAATATGATCCTTACATAAGGAAATCTTTGTGTCATACCATGATATCCATGTTTAATTTGGAAACCTTATGCCTACACTCGGTTATTTATGTTTTATTTTTTTCCATGTGGAACCGATGAAGTAGATAAGGAAAAGGGGACAATACAAATGAGAAAACCAATATCATAGCTTTAATATATGTTTCTCTAAAGGAACAAACTCTTTTTCTCTCAACAAGTCACGGTCCCTCTTCTGCCAATGAAATTAATATGTGTCTATGCATATTCATATATAAATTGAATAAAGAAAGGGTGAAAGAAGATAAAAGCTTCTTGTGCAGGGAAGTGAAGCAAGAAACTCTGATGGGGTATTTTCCAATCTCACAGGGAGTGGAACATTGTTTGCATTCCTAAAGTTACTACGTTGGGGTATTTTCTAGGCTTGTTGGTAGTGGAGCAACAACAAATATGAAAAACTATACTCTAAATATGTTAAGATCACGAATAGCATTACCATTCCTCTTATTCAGAATATTGCAATATACCTGGCTTCATGATTTTTTTCGATAGAGAAAGGATGAAGGGGAATATATTTATACAAGGGGTAAGTGGAGAAACCAAAGTAATCTAAATGATAAATAAATACCTCTTGAAGCACTAGGCCCTGCACAAAATAACTATCAAGGCAGATAAGCTAGAATTCTACCACTGTGTAGCCAAGTGTTGTCACTGCTACAACACCCTCCAAATTGTTTCCTACATCAAAATTCCAGAGCCTAGTTTGACTTTGCACGAAGTCCTCACAGATCTTAAGAGTCATTGAACGTTTTTTCTCTAATTTTTTTGGTCCCATTTATGAAGAGACTTAAGTGTCGTCTTGTATCATGTTAAGTGTCTCACATTGTACACAAGCTAGTTTTGGTGAATTTATGGGTTAATTCTTGTGCAAATGAGTTTTTCTCATCATGAAACACCTATCTTACTCATCTCCAAATTTTGAATAATTGTCACACAAATGGCATCATTATCTTCGCAAAGCGTATCTTTTTTTCACACTTGGTATCAGCCATCGCAAAGTTGTCGCATTAAGGAATGTATGTTATTCATGTATTTTTACCATTCCCTATTGTGTCATCAAGTAATCTATGTGTGTGATCATGTTCAAGTATTTAGTTTTTCCATTCTTATCTCATTGATCCAACACATAGTCAGAACTGGAAAAATCCTAGATTGGCAACTCAGCCTCATCCAACCCTCCTTAACTATGCACTATGTAGTCTCAGTCCTAAATCAACAACCTTGTCTCTTGGAACTACACAATTCACAAATTCTACCTCCCAAAACTACGTGTTGTGCAATATCAGATTTGAATCCCAACCCCTGAGCTTCGGAACTATGTAATCTTTCCCTTCATCCAATCCTATAATGTGCATTGTGTAGTCTCAATCCTTAAGCCTTAGCATTGAGCTCCTCAACTGTGAAATTTAAAAATAACGTCATCTTCTTATCCTTAAAATATTGTGGAGTGGAAAAAATTAATGCTCATGCCCTTAGACTGGCTTCCTCAATCCTTGAACTATGTAGTTGTCAACCCCAGTCAAACCTAAATTACAAATTATATAGTCTCAAGGTTCATTCCATACCCTTGACTACCTGAGCAATGTAATTGCGCAATTCCTGGGCGTCTCTCTCAGTCTTCCATCTAATTTCATCTTAGTCAATGGATTCTTATATTAGACTAGGGTTTTATCAGATTGATGTCACCTTGTCATGAGAAAATTGTAGTCACATGTACTCTATCATTCTATGAAAAGATGATGAAGTAGGGGATGGAGAAGTAGACCATGCTAGAATACACCTTAGTACTTGCAAGGAAAAGGGGATCAATAAAATGAATAAAAGGGACATTAGGTTGGGACATAAACTTCAGATAAACTTTAACACTAAGGACTCCTCATAAATTAGCCATATGTAAGTGGAAAAGGGGACCATGTTCTATCTTTCAAAAGGACGTAAATAAAGAAACAAGAAAGGATGGATTGAAATTACCATGTCCTCTTGCAATCCATGTCATCAGTGTCATGGCATGTCATGAGTCATCATGTTCCAAATAAATTTGTGAATTATGTAAATTCATAATGGAAAATGTATTTTCAAGTGGAAGTCCAAGATTCATGTAAGAAATATGAAGATTCATGTAAAAGTCGAAAAGTGAGAGGAATTCAAACAATCATGAGGGTTTTTAAAGAGTCACAAAGGAACTGAAGGGTCGTCCCATCTGTTATATATACACCCTTATTGTACAAGAAAACGACATTTCACCATCACTCATCCTACTGAGAATTGGAAAGGAAGATAGTTGTTTTGGAGGAGCAAGTGCCTTCTCTAATACTCCCCTAATGGGGCTAGTGGTGTATAGTGCCTTGATGTATCTTGGAAATTTTACTTAATTTATAAGCTCATTGAGCCAGCACAATTTCATGAATATGTCATGAATATTGTAATACTATTCTTTGAATCTTTGTGATGTATGTTTTTTTTATCTATACTAAGGGCATTGAACTATTTTGGTGGCTTTAGTACTTATCTTATAGAAGGTTTGTTGTATTTTATTTAACAATTGTTTCTTTCTTGTGAACTATTTCATTGGATGGTCAATGATTCATTCATATGTATATGCTTGTGTACCATTTCTATATTATTGTTATTGCTTGTCTTTACATGACCCAATTTTCTCTTCCCTTTCGGTAGAAGGACCTTGATACTTACTATAGCTGAAAATTTCACAAGGCATACTCACTTTCTAATCCAAAAATACTTGTGTATCTCTCTCTTGCGTTGAACTTTGTAACCAAGGAAAATATACAAGGATACATGGCAGCTAGGCTGATACTTTGGATGAGGATCCTACTCTAAATGGTGTAAGGTCTAATTGGGACTTCATATCTAGGAGACCCCCTTGGATGAATTATTACATATTTGTCAACACAGTCTGAGATGATTTCACAGTTACCAAAGGAAATACCAACAATTAGTGCTATATCAGGAGATAAATTATATCATGTTTGAAAACAAGTTTACTTGTATTTATATGTTATGAAATTTCTACTGATAAAAATTAGTTAAGACATGACACAAGTGTTGCATGAGTGATTATGAAAATAGGAAATTAAGAGGAAAAATTGACGAGAGTGAAAGTTTTTTTTATAGTAAAAAGCTAGACTCTAAAAGAAAACCATAGGAAAATTTTTGGAGGGTGGTTGTAGTGGCTACAACACGTCATGACACGCTCATAGAACTCTAGTTTCTCTGTATGGGTATAACACTTCATACCGATTCTAGATATTCAAGAAGTGTTATTTGTTCCATAAATCACCATACTTTCCTTAAATAACCTAACTTAAAGTTATAGTTTCTTTCATTCTCCCCATTGGCGACACACTAACAAAAGCATGTCAAATCTTAGTTCTTTCAATTAGGGATAAGGAATAGATAATGAGAGGGAAAAGGAAGTTAGAACCTTAGTTTTCATCTCTAGTGCTACTTCGTCGCCATCAGTCCTAGAAATTACCTCGATAGAGTCACTTCAGAAACAAAAGCATTGCTTCCCTGCTAGGGATCTTGCTCAGTACCGCAATCAATTTTCTTTCTTTGCCTCTCTGCACAAGAAGCCTTTCTCTTCTTTCACCCTTTATTTATTTGGTTTACAGAATTGTGCTTAGGAACTTTTTATTTGAGAGGTGTGGAAGAGGGATCTCAAATTATTTATAGTATAACATTTTTTCCCTTTAGAGAATGATATATAAACACCTTTTAAATTATAGTTCAATCGCTTAAGCTTCCTCTCCTTTCTCTACTCGACCAAGTTGTCAAGTTAAAACCAATAAAACTTGAAAGCAAATTAAATAATGTGATCATATTTATAGATTCGAACATCATAGATCCACTAAGATTTTGTTTGTGAAATAATGTATTTTTTGTCTAAGTATCATATAAAACAGATAAAATTCCCATGATAAGAAGGGAATAGTTGGTTAACCAAGCATTAATAGTTGCACAATTCCCTATCAAAAATTTCCATGCTTGTTTATAATAAAATCACGACTTTGATACAAGTCTTATTTCAAAGCAACTAAAATAAAAGAGTGAGATGAATATAAAACAAAAACAACATTAAAAAAAAAAACTAAACTAAATTGAACCTACTCTTAGGCTAACAGAAGATAGGCCATGCTTACGTGAAGAAAATTTTCCAACGTGACCAATGAAGGTTTTTCTAACCTATATCAATAAGGGAATAAGAGACAAGAAAGATCAAGAAGAAAATTACATGAAAAGAAAAATAAATATTGACCTTCTTGAAAATCCAAAGGCACAAAACATGGGCAAAGAAGTATGAAAAAAAAGGAATGGACTAAAAATTATGGTGTAGTGTCATAATGTCCATGCACATTGTGATAGACTCTCATAAGAAAGAATCCATTATGACTTTAAAAATTGGAAAACATTAAGAAACATCAAAAATATTCTTCTCAAAGGGGATTTCCAAGTAGTATTCCTCCAACGATTTAGCAATGAGATCATGATAAACAGGTGAATGATCTTGGGACTCAAAGATATGTTTATTTTAAAAATTTTCAATCAATTCGTGAGAGTCTCCTCGTGAAAGAGTATCAACCTGATCATTCTAGGAACACCTATAAAAATCGCAAGATACTCTCATAACCATTAGCATAGGAAGAAGTGTCTCAACATTTTGACATGGTTCCAAGGTATCTAAAGATAAATCTTCAAAAAATAGTGGCTTGGAATAATTGACAGTTGAAGACATAGAATCATTATTGAATGAGTCAATGAATATATTAAGAAAACCATTATCGGAGTTTAATTTAATTCAAGAGAAAGGGGCCCTTATGATCTCATGAATAATAGGGATCAATTGATTGAAAACATGAAATCACATCCTCATATTCTTCATATTCCGAAGATGAGGAATGAGATACATTGTTAAGAGTGAATTATTCCTTATCGTCTTCTAATATGAAATAAAAATTCCACCACTCTTGACTGCAATCGGAATCATCCATGGATGTGTGAGGCTTGATAAATGCATTGAACATGTCATGATAATTGGTGAAATATTAGGAATAAAATGAGAGATCAGGATAAAAAAATCTTTTAAAATTGATTCGTGTTCATAATTGAAATCCAAAGTATAGGCATTATGAAGGATATATTGATTTTGTTGATATCCATTGACTCCAATTCACACTTGGCCCACTTCAGGATCCAAAAAACTACTATAATATTTTGATGTGACAGAAATTATGAGAAGGATTAGAGAAAATGACTGATGGAGGGTAAGAGGTGGATTGAGAAGAAATGTGTCCTTGATTAAATTAGATTCAAAGTTATAACTTGAGTTCAAATATTGAATCTCAGCGAAAGGAGAAGTTGGTGTGGGATCAATAAATTGATCTTCAAATTCTCCAACCTTGACTTGGGTGAATAGAGATGCTTGAGTTGAAGAATCAGAAGAAGAAAAAGATTCACATGAAAAATAATTTTCAACTTTTGGAATTTTGAGAGATTCATGACAAAGAAATATTGGGAGACTTAAAACAAATTCACGTTTAGGTGGATTCAAAGAAATATGAAAAAGGTACTCAAATTTATCTTTCATGAAAATTCAATCTATGTCATCCTCTGAAAACTAATAACAAAAGTGAATAAAACGATCATGAAAATCTTCAAAGGATTCATCATACTTCTTTATTTGATGAACAATATTCTTATAAACACTTTCTTAATCATACCTGTCAAAATATATTATAAGGGATGAATAAAGGGATTTGGTAATGTGTAACACCGTAGTTTAACACATCCTTAGAATGTGAGAATGAACAACCTACAATCACCATCCTCACAATTAATTTCATAATATTTACAAAATTCAAGAAAGAGGATGCCCTATGCTCAAGAATGATTGTTTCACCATCGCCATCAAATTTTAGGTTTGACAAGTCATGAATTATCCTTGCACATTTGTAAATGTTGAAAATCATTTCGGGGTTGTGATATGGGATGAAGTAATTTAGTAAGAAAAGGTGAAAATATATTTCAAGGGCTAAAATTTTCATATTTCCCTCCTTCTAGCACCAAAATCATGTTGAAGGTGTTGGAAGATGACAATAGGAGTTGCTATGCATAATTATGATCTATGGATAAATCAAATTCCCTAAATGTGGTTCTATGCATTTAGAACAACAGAATAAAGACTTTGCAGACACTTTCTCTAAGAGTAAATAAACACATAGAAAGATAGAAGAACCTAGTTGTGATCCAAGTGCTTCCTATTGTCCTTCTGTCACTGTTTTTGTAGCTACCAATGCAACTTAGGTCACCAGATTAGTTCTTGTAAGTATAAAAAATAAACAACAAGGAGATTTAAATATACAGATGCCTATTTATCTTAATCAATTAAATTGATTGAACACGAAACATATATATCAGTTAAGAATCCATTACATGAGAGATAGAACCATAAACAGATACATATATGTGAAAATGAAAAACAATATTTATTAATGAGTTGAAGGGGGAGGTTACAACGAATGATCGATTTGATGTCACCAGCTCCAGCATCATCCCAGCCTCATCACAATCAACATCTCACCAGCAGCATATCACTTCTAACACTCTCTTAATTGAGAATCCAATAACATTTCTTTACCAAATTTCTTCCTCCCCTAGCACTATCATCTGTGATCAATTGATAGGGAAATTGAAGGTAGTTTCTAAATCAATGTTTTTCTAATAATATGCAAGACATGTTCCCAAGCTCATAGGTGTTAGATGGACACTTGGATTCAAAGTTTGACCCATATGGACTCTTCTAGAAGGCACTGGCCATGTGGAGATTCCGAAACAATGAGAATTTCGCTCCCATTTGACCAATGCACTCTTGAATGTGGGGAATTTCATTGCAGTGCACACTTGAATGAGAGAGATGCATATGAAATGAATTTAGTCCCTTGATAGGCAACGTTGGTGAGCTCATAAGTGATATAACATATGCTTCAAACCTTGGAAATCTTGCAATAAAAGTCATGAATGATTTGTTCTTGTCTTAGGGCATGTAGGAGATGATATGATAGGGGATGATGGACACTATATCATTGGTCCTTGGAATGATGTCCAGTTTGACCAGATCATGGGGGATGATGGCCAAATTGACCTATAACAGCTTCCCCCTAAATCATGAAGTCAGAATAATAATAATAATATTTTTTTGAATGAGATTATTTACGATGTGATGGGCTGGAACTGAAGTAGAGTGGTGACCTACATCAATCTTACAATACATTACATCATGATATTTTCATCTTGATCCTAAATTTCCGAGGGATTCATTACCATGGTTAGCACATAAACTATCTAATAACATGTACATAGTGCCGAAAGTTGTCTACATTGGAATTTTTTTCAATACAGACATGCCTATAGATATAGGCCCATGTTCAGATGGAAATATGTATGTAAGGTCACTATATAGATGATGTGTACAACAATCCTGAAATCACAACCTAGATGGATGAAACTAGATCCAGGGTCTTCTTATCTCGTTCACTTGATCGTTTGGGTACAAGTCTAGCCATGCAAATATATGATTTGTAGTCGAACATGGTAATACATCATTTGATTACCATCCAATGACGTGAGCTGTTAACAAACACGAGACAACCACCATTGATGTTAATGGATCTCAAGGTACTGCAAAACATTTTTCAAGGCGTGAATAGATGATTTGATGTTGAACACCAAACAAAATATTTTGGCCAAAAGTTTGGAAGCGAGGATCTTGTTGTCACTGTAAAAATCCTAATGGTACTGGAAGATGATGTTTCTAATTAAACTTCTTGGATGATGATTTTATGTCAATAGGAAGCCACTTTATTTCAAAATGGGAGTTATTTATTTCGGAGACAAAATGTGACTTGATATAGCAATGTTCATGGATGACTGTCATGATAATGAAGGTTTATGAGTATTGCAAAAGGATGAGTATTCACTGGGTGACTTCTCTTGAACATATTAGCGACTTTGAGATGAGTTGGCAACATTGACCGAAAACCTAAGTGAAGGTATCATGAACCATAGGTATGAATGAACCCTCAAGAATATTACCCAACCCAAACAGTCACAATGATGGAGTGAAGTGTCATGTTCAAGAGCGACCTGCTACCGTAAAGTTTCTGTTCACTTTACCAAATTTTCCCTAGTCATTTTTCAACCAGTACCTCTTTATTTTTTAACAAGATTGAGGAGGATAACATATGATTGATCTATAATAGAACCCTTCGGGCGAATAATTTATCACTATTTAATAATTTAATGAGTCTGGCGATGAATGAAACTTGATTCTTGCCATGATCGAAAATCCTGTCACTATTTTATGTTTTAATGAGCCTAACGACAGTGACAACCCAGTTATTTTTCATCTTTAGAGAGATTGAAAAAGAGGACAAAATAAAACTCCATAAGTCCTTTTTTCGTAAATTTGTCACATAGATCCATAAAAGTGTAAAATAATATCTGAGAGAACCTCCTAGTCATGTTCAACTAAGGCATTCCTTTTTCGTAAATAATCTGTCTCAGTCTGAAAAAGGGTTAAACTTATACTGAGTAGATATCAATTCATTTACTTTTTCGAACTAAAAAATACAAATGCTCGACCATGTTTTCACATTATCAAAGTCTGAAAAGAGCTAACAGAAGACTCCAGGGGTTCCTTTCTCGCTATTATCGAAGCTTGAAAACGAGATAAAACTGCACTTCAAGTCCTTTTTCGTTTTTATCAAAGCTCAAAAAATAAGGATAAAAGTATGCTTTGTGGTCAAATCATTCTTGAAATAAATGTGCATGACTAATCTGCTCATCAATTGCAAACATGTTCAGAACAACATCAAATAGATGAAAAATACTCATTTCATGATAAATATTGAATAGAACTATAGTCACAGCAATCAATATGATTTGAAATTTATCAAATGACTAATTAAAGGAGTTTTACTATTCATTTTTACCATTTGAAAGTTACCATTTTCATTTCGGTGCTTTGAACCTATTTTTTCCCCCCAACTTCAGCGGTTGATTGCTATCAATTTTTTGGATGATTTTCATCATTTTTTGACCTATTTTGGTGCCATAAACCTCCTCTTTCTTTCCGTAGTGATTTCATTGAAATTTTTAGGGATTTGTGCCCTTTAGGGTAAAATATTTTTCAAAAGAGGGAAACGCACCCTTGAGCATCGAAAACTGCATTGGAATCCACTCAAAATGAAGCTTAAGTGGATATGCAATGCACTGTCTATTGACCAAGACTACCTTGGGTGAAATTCACATTTTTTATTGTTGCATTGTACCCAAAATTTGCCTAATTTTTTTCGTGAAAAAGGTCCTAATGATTCTTATGGTTATGTTTTAGGGATTCATCAGATTAGAATGACGATTAATTGCAGAGAAAGAGAACATGAAGAACAAAAAATTATTTCCCTTAATGATCCGGGTACTGTAGGAGCCCTCATGGATTGTGGGTTATTAAAGTACTTCTGTTTACCAGGTATGAGGAAACAAATGAAACTTTTGGAGTTCCTTGTTTGTGCATGGGATTCATCAAATGAGGAATTTCACATTAGGAACAAAGTGGTTCCAATTTAAGTGGAGGACATCTACTTTTTGACAGGATTGTTGAGGAGAGGCCTACCCATTTCTCTCTCAGCGTTTGCTCTCAGAGGAGAGACGATGACAGAAAATATTTTGTAGTATTCCTACCCAGGGGCAGAGCCTAGAAAGGTTGGTAAAATAAACATCCATGACATTCGTGACTTTCCATTGACAAATATCTTATTCACGATTGCAAAGCTTACTGGTACTGCTACACTACATGTAGTGAACATATCTTATATGCAGTATGCGCTAGAGTGTATGGAACCAACAATTTTCAACTAGGCTAAACTTGTACATTCTTAAATGAAATAAAAACGGTGCAAGGCAAAGGGACTAAGGGAGAAAAAAATGAACTATGGTTCGATCCACATTTATTTTTCCTTAGAGTGGATTCCCCTGATGGAGCCTCAACATGTGACGCTGGGTGTATCTTATCCTAGAGATCAAAGGATGTAGAGATGGGTAGAACTGATGGTTAGACATGTAGGCCAATTTTCCATCATGTTCTCAACTACATTATTATCCCGGTTTAGGTGACAGATTATCGCCATCGATGAGTATGCATATGCTGGTGTCGATTTACGAGGAGATCTAAACTTAGCTTTACTAGAAGGCACTCAATGGGGTGCAATAGGTAAGAATGTTTTGACCATGTTCTTTCATTTTTCTAAGGTTTATACAGGTTTTTGTATTTTGATCTTTTCCCAAGACTAAACAAAAGTTTTAATGTAATGCAGATGTGGGTTGAGTTCAACTAGTGGAGGAGTGAGAGCATGGAGTGGATGAGCCAGCAGAGAGGGTTGTTGGGAGAGCAGTCCTTCAGGATTTTGACATGGATGAGACTCTTGCTGAGCTTCGGCAACACATAGAGGGGTTGTCCTTTGGGATTTTGGATTACCGGATCGAAGGGTTACCAATGCGACTACAACGTCATAGTATTGGTGTTCCTAACCACTGGATGTGGTTACTACATAGGATAGCTAGATCGATAGCAATTACCAGGAGCATCACTAGTTTACTTTTCACATGTTGCATACATTTTGAGGTCATATGACCAATGTGTATTGGCACAAATTTTTGTAAAAGCCTATAACTATATATCTATTCTATTTTAGTGTTTTCCTATGTTTATTGTGTAATCCTATTTGATTATGTGAATGTATCTTTACATGTGTTGCAAATTTCTGTTTATAACATAATTCGCTAAAGAATCATTCAATGTGTTAAATTTTCTAGAAATGTGTTGATATTGAATAAAGTCAAAGTGTCCTTCCAAAAGTTGAACTCTTAGGAACATACGATGCAGTGTTGGATTTCTAACAATATAAACACTAGTAAGTTTTAATACCACAAGTTGTGAGTGTAACCTTATAATGATGTGGTTAATACCAAATGAAATGGTTTCAGTCACAAGTTCGATCAACGAGAAATACTCAGCAATATTTTTTATAGATCGACCAATACAAATCCCTTGAAAACTCAATAACTCTTCGTTCGGAGCGAAAATGGCCCATGCTGTAGAGGATAGATTATTTGTACTACAACTAGCACCATCAACATACCCAAAAAATGGATCCAAATATTCAGACATATGCGATGAAATGTAAAGCGTATTACTAATGTGAAGAGATCTCTAAAAAGAAAACTAGGACAATGAATGCAAATCAACATCATATATATACAATATAATACAAAAAATCACTACGCTCATGATTAGGCATAGTATCATTTTAGATAAAACCCATTTTTGGGCTGCGCCAATACAATTCCATCATAATATACCAACTCGTAGGCACCCTTAGCAAGAACTATTTTAACAGTATAGGGGCCATGCCATAATCGCTCAAATTCCCCTGTATCTATTACATCAGCTTCCTAATCATAAAGAAGGACCAAGTCGCCCTCTAAAAAAATGTGAGGTTGTACATGCTTGTCTTATTGCAACTTTATATGTCTCTTATGCACTTCGTTGGCCAATTGGGCTTCACGATGCATTTCATCAAGATTGATGAGGTTAAAAAGATGTGCTTCTTCATGTGAGGTGCCAGGTAACTAGTCAATTGCAAGTTTTAATGATGGTATTTCACATTGGATTGGCAAGATAGCTTCCATACCATACACCAATTGAAAGGAGGTAAATCCAGTTTTGTTTCTCACCGAGGTTCGATACACCCACAAGGTCGAGTATAGAATTAAATGCCAGTTTTGTTTATGAACTCCTATCATTCATTGAAAAATTCATTTAAGAATTTTGTTAATCGACTCAAATTTTCCATTTTATTGTGGATAATAAGGAGTAGAACTATCATGTGATATTCCTAGCTTGGAAATCAACTCAGTCATCATGTGATTGTGAAAATTCTTACCAAGATTTGTGACAATAGCCTCTGGGACCCCAAACTGTGCAATGACATGATTAAAGAAAAACAATGTAGTTGTTTTTCTTGTCTTGTTGAATGTAGGTATCGCTTTGGCCCACTTGGTAAAGTAGTCTACTGTGAAAATAATATAACCATTCCCCCCCGAGACGAATGAGGGTTATAGGTCATGAAGTCAATGCTCCATTTTGAAAATGTTCCCACAGAGACAACATGATGCATTGGCACTGGAGGTTTGCGGATTTTACCATCAAATATCTAGCACACATGACAAATTATGACCCTGAGGATGCAGTCGAGAAATATGGTAGGCAAAAATTAATCGACGCAGAGTATCTCCTGCGTGGTAGCATATCCAAACAAATTTCCACCACAAGCTCCAGCATGACAATAATTTAAAACCTTTTCGGCCTCCTCATGAGTGAGGCACCTTGTTAAAATTGTATTGACACCACGATGATAAAGTGTGTGACCAATGATCAGATAATCTTTGGTTTGGTATCGAATATGTCGCGGGTTCGAGTGAGAGGTATCAGGCCAAAAAGTCTGGGTCTGGAGATAAATGACAAAATCCCCATAGCAAGGATCAGATGATCTGATCAAAAATATAGACTCGTCAGGAATTACTGGTTCTGACGTAGTAGAAGTACTATCAGACCGAAGGTCATAGATATGCTCAGCCAAAACTAAATACTTATTTGACTTGCATTTGATGGATTCCAAATCAAATTCTTGCAAAATGACAATCCATTTCGAATAATTTCACTCGATCAATTTACATGATAAAATATAAATCATGGGGTTGAAATTAGAAATGAAAATGGTCTTCCTGAACAGGATATGGTGGCAAAATCTTTGGATAGCTTGAAAAACTACCAAGGAAACCTTTTCTACGTATGAATACTTCAGTTCCATATCATTGAGATTATGACTCAAATAATATATAGGATGTTCTATCCCAGTTTCTACTTGGACCATTACCATAGCAACGATCATATCAGCTGCGATGATATATAAGAAATAATCACTCTCATAATTGGGGGATACATTAATGACGCCCAAACAAGAGTATCCTTGACAACATCAAAATAAGCTTGCACAAGTTGGTCTTAATGGAAGGTAATCCCCTTTTTCAATCGAGTAAATCCTTTATCCATTTTGGTGTAGTTGGGTATGAAACTCCTTAGGAAGTTAGTATTTCCTTTAATTGTTTGTAACTGAAGCAAATTTGATGGCACAGGAAAATTAAGAATAGCCTGGACCTTCAATGGGTCTATTCAAATTCCTTCTTTTAAGAGGAAGAATCCTAGCAAACAACCAGAACCAACACAAAACACACATTTTTTTGGATTGAGGCATATTTTTTAGTGTCGGCAGCATAAAAAGATAGCTCTCAAATGCATCAGGTGATCAGTCTAATTTCGTGAATGTGCAGGTAAATCATCTAGATAGGGTTTAATAATGTGCTTGATGTCATTGAAAGCATAATCCATTTCTCTCTGAAAATTTTCCCCAGCATTGTTTAAACGAAACAAGAGTTTTTGATAAGCGAATGTGACCCAAGGATAGATGAATGTTATTGGGAATTTTGCTTCTGTGATCCATAAAAATATGTAAGAAATTCTTTCGGTGAAAATCACATGTAGGGAATTTTTTCCTACATGTGATTTTCACTGAAAGAATTTCTTACACATAGATGAATGTTGTCTTATATTGGTTCTCTAGGTGGATATTTATTTTATTGTAGCCGGAAAATCCATCCATGAACGAAAATATTTCACATCCATCACAATCGTCAATAATCTGGTCGATAAAGGGAGCAGGATAGTTGTCTTTTGGACAAGTAAGATTGATATCCCGATAATAGATGCACACTCTGATGGTTCTTTGTTTTTTCATAATAGGAACTATGTTGGAAATCCACTTCTCTAGCGGAACAGGGTAAATAAAACCAGCACGCAAAATTTTTTCAACTTATGTTTTAATGGTAGCAGCCTTCTTCAGATGAACAGGACGAAGGCTTTGACATATCGGTTTGACATCAAGGTACATATTAATATTGTGTTTAAAAATACTAGTATCTATGCTTGGAATTTCCTCGTAAGACCAAGAAAATACATCGCGAAATTCACAAAAGAGAGAGTGATATGTTTCGAGTTCTGATGGAGAACAAGACATGTTGACATGAATGTTTTCTACAACGTTAGGTTTGGTCGAAATATCAATAGAAATGGTTTCTTCAATACTTCAGAAATTTCGCTTAGAATCAATTGCACTAATAAGAAAAGAATTCGAAAATAATGGTTTGATTGATGGGTAGTATAGTTTACTGAGATCATCTTCTTCATAATCTGGAAGATGGGAATGATGATGATGATATTCGCACGATTCTCCTTTTGACATCATGGTTTCCAGAATATTCTCATCTCTCAAGGAAGTTGAGGAAAAAGGATCAGATGGAGTACCATAATCTAATGAACTACCAACCCAAACGATCGGCGATGATGATTTCAGATTTTCCGCCTAAGCAATATAAATTGATTAGTATGCTAGCTCAATTGGGCTAGGTGGCAGAAACTCATCTAGCGCAACAACTTCAGAATCACCCGTACTCTTCCTTAAGCGAGATAGAGTGGAAGAGATCATGTAGTAGGTCTCTATGCTTGCAATTTCTGCTAAAGTTGCATGTGGCAGTAATGTAAAGGCTCCCATGAGAGTGGAATCCTTTAAGATTCCTACACCAATGTTTTGAAGTGCAAGTTGGTGTGCATGAACTAACAGAATAATTCCAGTTACCTGGGAACTAGAGGTAAATAAGGATATCAAATTGATGACTGTGATATCACCTTTATGTGGAAATGTGCTCATTCTAAAATATGTAGAAATGATCGCAGTCATAGAATATATGTCAGGCCTTCAAGTAAAATATTGTAGTTAAGGGGACCGTCAATGACATTAACTTCAACATTCATTGTTTTTCCCCTAGTTCAACATGCAAGCTATTGATAATAGTGAAAGTCTTATATGTACATTTTTCGAAAGCTTTCAACGTCATTGGTGATTGAGATAGGCGCGACGTGCCAAGTTACTTCCAACATTTTAGAGACATAATGCATGTAGGTGCTCTCTCATCAATAATAGTACAATGAAAAAGGTGATTGAGAAAATTTACCTGAATTGAGAATGCCACCTCTGCTGGAATTTGCGGCACATAGCCCATATGATTAACGACTACGAGATTACAACCTCTTGGATCAATTCCACCAATTGCCGACAAGAAGGCCTGCTTCTGGGAGGAGAGTCCTTTGGTGGAGAAGGAACTATAAAATTAGATATTGACATGTTAGGAATTTTCTTGTAGAGTGTGAGAGACTGAGTATAAATCAAGTCTAAATATTTGGCACGAGAAATGACCTGCTCTTCAGTGATGATGCCACACTTAGCCACATCCTTAGCTATAGACAGTAACAATGACTTATTGAGCCACTCAGCAAGGAGATAATCATGAAAAAATGTCTTAACCATTCTATGATGATGACGCCACTAATGAATATGATCAGAAATGTGAGTAGGATTAGTCTGTTTAAAATTAGTCAAGAGTTACATTCCTATTTCACATCGTATGGGTAAATGGAAGGGGTCAAAAATACAGTAGCTAGGTAAGTGAAATTATCAAAAGAAGCTCTTGGTAACTCAATGTACCATTTTGCAGCCAGACCATTGAGCATACACTAGAAAATATGTAGTCGAACATAGTCATCACTTAAGGAGTTAGATGAACACCATAAATGATAAGTCATAACATGAGTCAACAGGTCTTCCCCAAGCTTTCCATTGAACTTAAGAGTATCTGAGGGTAATTTATGAGGTATCACCAACCACCAAGGAGCATATTTTATTGGAACATCGGTGAGCCGGTTTAAATCCGGTAACTCTAAACTTCCAACAAAGGGAAACTGTCGATTGAGGTCAGGTTGATTGGGCAACATGCCTTTAAGCACCAACATAAGGAATATGTTGTTCGTAACCCAGATATGCGTTGTTTTGATAAGAAAACACTTGAGAGTTCTGTTGACCAAAACCTGTATACGTTACTTGTTGAAATGAAGGTTGTAGAATTTGTGCTTGTGGCTGCCAAGGGGCCTGTCCACCAATGTTATAACCCAAATTAGGATAATTTGGATTTGGTTGAGGATAGGTATAGGCTGGTTCTGGCTGTAGCATCCTATAATATGGTAATCCAACTTGTGAATAACTGATTCCAGATATAGGTGGTTGTTGTAAACCAACCGAAGGAGTTGGAGTCTGAGGGCCCAATACTTGAGGGTATTGGGTGGAAGGACCCTCTTGAGATGGTTAAGGTACAAAAATTTGAGTCTGTAACAAGGGTAAATATGTATTAAAAATTGAATTTGATGTGGGTGAAACAGGTTCAACTGGTTGATATGAGTGTAAAACCATTTGTGGTTGGATAGGCATAGTGGGATGTCATTGAAAAACATTCATTCTGACATTAGGATGTCCAAATAATGACGAAGTACTGTCAAAGTGGGTGAGCATAGGTTTCCCCCTACCATGAGGAGTATAATAAGATGGAACATATTGTTCAGCAAAATGTAGGGAGTCCAGTTCAAATTGTACTAGATGGAATATACCTAGATGGACTAGCTTGATATTGCCCTCATGATTTGTATATAGGATCAAGTCATTCCATACTCACTATAGATTTACCAGTTAGAATACTAGACAATGAGATAGGCGAAGTCCATGGGTTTGAGGATGCACTAGAGAAGGTTCCAGAAAAATATTGGTAACCAGGTGGGATGAAAGGGCCACCATATAAATGTGACTTTGGTGAAGTCATGAACATTGACGGGGTAGAAAGAGTAGGTATTGTTGCAATTGGAATAGATGGTTCAGCTGATGATGTTGGCTTGGGCATGGTTCTTCGATCAAATGTATACCGTATTGGATTGACAGGAACTCTAATAGACAGAGGATCAACAAATGCAAAGGAAGGTGATTTAGTAAAATAATCATACAGGTAAAGCTCTTCCCCAAAATGAGTTGGAGTCAAAGGTGTTTCATCTTGTGGTATTTCTTGAATCGAAATTAAACAAAGTGGAAGGATTTCCTCCTCAGGCCCAAAGTATATTTTGAAAGGTTTACTGCGCGATATGGGAGACTCAATGGCTACAATAGATTGTGGGGTGACTAATAGAGGAACAACTTTCAATTGTTCAACTTCGGGATTCAGATGTTCTAGAGGAAAAGAGGCAGGATATGGATCAACTTCCAGTTGAACAACGTCAGGTTCAGGAGGTATTTTCTCACTAATTGGATGGATTGTGACCATAGGTAACTGTGATGACTCCGTCTTGACAACAGTAGATGAACCAAGATTTATAGAAACAAATTTTGTAGACTCTGGTATATGAGAGGATGATGTCACACTAGAGGTACTAATAGTACTACTTTTGGTAGAGCGCTGTCGCCTTCACCGACCAAAAGTGGCTTCCAATGGTAAAGGTGGTTTTAGTGCTATTCTACGCAAATGACAGAGAAAGGTATATTATTCTTCCACGATGACTGATTTATTTTATGAGAAAAAAAAATAAACAAAATGAAAGGGTAATTGTAGGCAAAATGTTTACCAAGAAACTTTGAACTACAGAATACCTCCTAGCGAACCAAGAAGTACAGGCAGAAAATCTCCCCAAATGTTGTGTTTAGTGTATCACAATTTACAATTCGGCTGACTCGGTTCACTATGGATGGGTAGCAACATAAATTTTTCCTTCGAAACATACCCGAAGGTATGTGGAGGCCCAAGTCCATATTAGCATTTTCTAATGTGAAACCGCATAGTGAGAGCACCCTTTTATCCTTATCATACTAGAAGACCACTCAAAATACCCGAAGGTACATGGATGAGCTCTGATACACTTACATGCGTGGAGTGAGGTATCACACTCAGAATGTATCGTAGATAATTAAGGAAAACTACTATGTTTAATGATGCCGGATCACCTCTCTAGCCTAGACCTTCTAAATGTTATCATTATGGTTCCAATGTTTTTTTAGGTAAATTGATGTAAATTTTAAGTTGATCTTTTTTATCAATTTTCCCTTCAAGTTTCACCACGACGATGTGATGGAAATTCCTAAAATGCAAAATAAAATTATAAGGAAGCTTTTCAATTTTAGCTTTTTCAATGAAAATCCTAGCTACTAAAGGGAAACATCAAGTATTTTTTAGAGCAAACAACAAAGAGCAGAAATGAGAATGAAACTTTCCTAACTTGTTCCTATGAAAAACACACAATTCACTATAAGAAAATGCAACTTTTTCTTTTCAGTCCCCTAATGTGAATGCAAAAAGGAAATTATAAGCATCAAATCAACAAAATAAAAATTATTTCTTCTTTCAGAAACGATGAATTTAACAACAATTTCTCTTTTAGGAAAAATGAAGAATGGAACTACAATTTTTCCTACAGGAAACGAAGAATTTAACGAAAATATCTTTTACGAAGACAAATGGATATAATGCAGAAATAAAATACTTTGATTTTGATTTTTCAATGATAAAGAAAAACACTTAAATAGACATTGAACAATCTTAATTTTTATAGGAGGAATAATCAGGGAAATTCACTGGTCTCTATGAGGTATTAGATAATTGAAGGCACAAAAAAAAATGGTTGAATATGATGACAATGACAAATTCAAATATAATTTTTTTGGATAAGGGGGAAATGCAGTATCTAAGGGGAGATATTGTGTTTCAATGCACACTTGAGTGGGAGACAGTGCACTGTAGTGCATTGTGTCTTGAACAACAGTGCATTGAGCACAGTAATGATTCAAAATTCAAGATACAGAACACACTTCTAATGCAATTATTTGATTCAAAAGTCTAATAATTGATAGTAGATGCTACTGGGTGGATAAGAAGAGGCAAAAACACTAGGAATTAAGGGAAAATCCCCATCGCAGTCAGCAATTTGTTATGGAGAATTATGATCTATGGATAAATCAAATTACCTAAATGTGGTGCTATGCATTTAGAACAACAGATTAAAGAAATTGCAGACACTTTCTCTAAGAGTAAATAGACACACAAAAATATAGAAGGACCTACTTTTGATCCAAGTGCTTCCTATTCTCCTTCTGTTACTTTTGTTGTAGCTTCCAATCCAACTTAGATCGCCAAATTATTTCCTACAGGTATAAACACTAAACAGCAAAGATATTTCTATATACAGATGCCTATTTATCTTAATCAGTTAAATCAGTTGAACATGAAACATATATATCAGTTAAGAATCCACTGCATGAGAAATAGAACCATAAACAGATACATATATGGGAAAATGAACATCAATATTTATTAATGAGTAGAAGGGGGAGGTTACAACCAATGATTGATTTTATGTCACTAGCTCCAGCATCATCCCAGCCTCATCACAATCAATGTCTCACCGGCAGCATATCACTTCTATCACTCTCTCAATTGAGAATCCAACAAAATTATTTACCAAATTTCTTCCTCCCCTAGCACTAGGATCTATGCTCAATTTATAAGGCAACTGAAGGTACTTTCTCAATCAATGAATTTCTAATAATAGGAAATACATGTTCCCAAGCTCATAGGTGTTAAATGGACAGTTGGATTCAACATTTGACACATATGGACTCTTCTAGAGGGCACTAACCATGTGGAGATTCCAGAACAATGATAATTTCACTCCAATTTGACCAACGCACTCTTGAATGTTGGGAAGTGCACTGTAGTGCACCCTTGAATGGAGGGACACGGATAGGAAATGTAGTTAGTCCTTTGACAGATAGTGTTGGTGATCTCATAAGTGATATAACATATACTTCAAACCTTCGAAATCTTACAATATAAGTCATGAATGATTTTTTCTTGTCTTAGGGCATGTAGCAACTTAAATGATAGGGGATGGTAGACCCTATTTCATTTGTCCTGGGGATGATGTCCAGTTTGACCAGGTCATGGGGTATGATGCCCAAATTGACCTATAATAGGTGTATCATTTTTCCCCAATATGAAGTCCCAGTTAAACCCCACACTGTCTGTAGTAGGGGCGCCAACTAGAATAAGGTCGGTTTCCAAACTGGTGGTCTTAAATAAGCACATAAGGTGATATATTCATGGATTTAGAAATAGAAAAAGTATGAAATTTGTGGTATATCAAATGTAATTTTTGGAAGTCTCCATGACATCAAAGAGAAATAAGTGATCCCCTTAAAATAAAGAAATAGTACTCTATTAGAAGAGACACACGAGTAGTACAATGTAATTATTAGTTAACCTGCAAAAGAGTTCACAAGATAATAAAGATAATGATAACATAAACAATAGGAATTCATGAAAGATACATATTTAATAAAATTAATTATTTCAATATAATTCTCTTAAATAAAACAACATACATCAAAAAACATATAAATAATATTCTTACTACATCCATGGCATATGGATGGAGGCAGTGGAACTCTAAGAGATTCTAGTTATAAAGTGAAATTTGCAAGCCATTAGGGGAATTTTGAGGTCTAAAATGGGCCTCCTAAGAAAAAATTACAACCAAAATAAAATTTATAAGAACCAATAGGATTCAAGATGATGATTTGAACCATGGGGATGATTCACCTTTTTTTAAGTAAAAGGGTAAGAAGATTAAAAAATAATAAAATAATAAAACTACTTTTTCAACTCGTATTTTCAGCTTATCTCCCAAAGTTTTTACTCAAATTTCAAGCTGGAGTACTTGTTGGATAAAAAATTTAATTCCTCATCCACGGAGTGCCCATGTTTCATACTTTTGATGAACTCTGGTATGCGAAAAATGAGAAATACATGAAAAAATGTGATTGCAATCACATTTTTCATGTATTTCTCATTTTTCGTGTAGTAGGGTCCATTGAAAGTACGTAAAATGGGTACTCCTCGAATGAGGAATTAAATTTCTCATCCAACAAGTACTCCTGCTCAAAATTTCAATAAAAAAATTGGGAGATAAGTTGAAAATACGAGTTGAAAAAATAGTTTTTTCTTTTTTCCCTCTAAAATTTAATGATGTCATCAGATCTTATTCTATTATTTCCACTATTATTTTATAATTTCCTTATGAGGCCCATTTTAGACCTCAAAATTCCCTAACGATACAATTACATCGATAACATACTAGCCCCAATAGTTGTTGGGTATGTGTTATATTCTTTCCACGACTAGTCACACGCGGGGGGGGGGGTCATAGGGAGGGCGATAGTCCCCTCTGTATGTTGTGTCGGGAACAGCAGGGGGGCCAACAGCCCCCCCTATCAGTGTCTGGGGCAACACCTCGGGAATATTCTTTTGGTCCTTATTTTCTGGTGGGCAAACCTGCCCATGGTTTTGTGCATGGGTTTGCACATGGTTTTGGTGCGTGATGGTTTTCGGCCCCTAGTATTTTGTAGATCCGGTCATGGGAACTACGGTTATGTTCTAATCTATGTTTAATGGATTGGGGTCTATGAATGATTTGGCATGTATATATATGTGTTGTAACACTAAAAGGAAAATAATGAAAAATAAAACTGGTCGTCTCGATTTGGGATCCAAGGGAAAATCTCTGTGTATATCTATTTTATGTTTTATGCTCTCGCCGTTGTTTATTTTCTATTTTCAAGATTCGTTTGCAGATAATTTCTGTACAGGGTTAAAACCTACAATAGTGGAATATGAAGCCAACACTTTCTTTTCTAAATAATGATTTTCCTCCTATGCTAGACTAAAAAAACCAACACTCTCAATCTATGGTTCCATGCCATTTTTTCAAGATATGAGGATTTATTTATAACAAATGAGATGATCATTCCTATATTTTTTTGACATTTGAGCTTATATCATGACTCTTGGACTTGTTTTTTCTTTATTTTAACTAATCATTTTTCATATTCCACATATGACTCTTGGACTTCCACTTAAATATTTACCATCAAATACAATAAGAAAAAAACCCATATATGACAAAAATGGGTAGAGCCTAATAAGACATCCATAATAAGACAAATTAGATACATTAATCTTGGGTTTGAAGAAACTATAGCTCTACAACTTCAACTTGTAATTTTTTTGTTACATATTGATTCCAAGCTTTGTGCTATGCAATTGTCTCCTCAAACTTTGTAGGAAGGTTAGTCTAAAAATAGGCTCTAGCTTCCATTGCATCTGGGTAGATGATTTTGAAACAACTATGTACTTTATTTTTAAATAATGAAAACATCATGTTGATATGAGTAGTACCACATATATATTTCTTCATGTTCTGTTTATTAACCTCTAAGTCCTCTTTGGCAGTAATCTACTTTAGTTTGTTCAAGTATTCCTCGATATCATTCCTGACATCGTTTCCACTTTTTTCTTTGTAAATTGAACTTCTAAGGTGATCATATGTGTTTCAACCAAGCAATCCAAACTTTTATACAACTATGCATACGTAGCTATAATGTTTTCCATGAAGGTGTTGATTTGTTTATTGCCATGAATGATCATTCTAACCTTAGCCATTTCCAACTTTTTTTATTTCCTTCTCTTCTCACCAAATTTTTTATTGCACTCTTATACCATGTTCCCTAGTCATGGATCATGGTAATGGTTGCATGAATGACTTTCAAGGCTTTCACATTTTCTTGTGATTTATTTTTCATATCATGTAAGGGAACTACTGATGTATGCAAGGTGAATGACTCCTCATAAATATGCCTCATAGTGTCTCCCAATGCCTACATCTCGCAATATATCACTACTTAAATCTCTTTCAAGAAAGGATGTTTGCAAGAAAACATATGTTTCTCTGCTTGGAGTTTCTCTATTTGTTTATTTAAAGCTTCTATATTCTTTTCTGTTTGCTTGTTTTCTTCCAAAGGGAAATTTATGCTTTCTTTTGAAGCTCCTGCAAAGGATAAGTTATTTCTAGAAATGGTCTGAGGATTCCTTCAGCTGTAAGTGATGATCACCCTTTATGTGTGGATGAAAGCATTATGTGCCAGATAATCAAGGAAATATTCCTTCATTTTTTGTACAATTCTGTTATGGAGGTCATTAAAGGTGTGGCTAGAAATATACATGTTGTATCTTCATTTAGAGGAGATATTTATTCTTCACCACCTTGGGCTTTCCCATCTATAGTGGGAGGTGGAGTCTGACTGACAATATGTTATGTATTATGCATAAGGTCAACATATTGATTCTTCTCCCTTAACCTATCTCTATGCCTTGGGATAATATCAACTCCTCAATATTGTTATGAAACCAACTCACAAATAGATTAAAAGAGAGATCAACGACTTAGAAATCAACCACTTCGAGGGTGCAACCTCCTTTACATTACATAAATGAACAATTCTTGGATGAGGCAAATGAAAAAACATCCTTTCTATATATATGAGTCCATGGGGTCATAATATAATAATATCCGACCTAACAATAATAATGTAAGAGCACAATAATAACAATATGGGGACAATAGGGGTAGAAAAATAACAATAATGGGGCTGCACTAACAACAATAAGGGACTAAAATAGTAATATAGGGCCCTAACATTCCTCTCTCCTTAAAAAAAGTGTTGTCCTCAATGGTTGAGTAGTTTTGGATGCTTTTGTATAGAATTCGTATCCTCCCATGTGGAATCTTCAATGGGTAAGTTCTTCCACTCGATGAGATACTCTAAAATTGATCGATTTCATAGTTGTCGAGTTCTTATTTAGTGACTTCTTCAGGTTCAAATATGATTTTTCCTTCCTCATAAAGATATGGCTATATTGTTTGAACAGAAATTTTGTCACCTATAACCTTCTTTAAGAATTAAACATGGAAAACTGGGTGAACTCGAGAAGATGCAGAAAGCTCCAATTTGTATGCCATAGTACCAAAATTTTTCAACACCTTGTAAGGACCATAATACTTTGGCTAAAATTTATTATCCTTATTATATTTCTTGAGGGACATTTTTTTGTATGGTTGTACCCGTAAAAATACCCAGTCGCCTACATCATAACTTCTGTTGCTGCGATGTTGATATGCCTATTTTTTCATTCGATTATGTGCCAAATTTAGGTTATCCTTTAAGAGTTGGAGAACTTGTTGTCGATGCTCGATGTGATCTTCCACTCCTTGAACCTTATAATTTTACCTTAAAGAATATGTGAAGGAAAATGGATGATATACATAAAGTGCCATAAATGGGGTCATTTTTGCTGCAGTGTGCAAGGAATTTTTATATCACCATTCAGCCAAAGGTAACCAATTGACCCATTGTGTTTGTTTATCTGAGAAAGTAACAAACACATCTTTCCAAACATTTGTTCAATATCTCAGTTTTCCCATTGGATTGAGGATGATAAGATGAGCTATGAGCTCGTTGAGTACCCAAACAAGAAAATAATTTTCTCCAAAAATTTACAGTGAAAATGGGATCTCTATCGCTTACAATAATCTTTGGCTTTCCATGTAGCTTTTGAATTGTTGGCATAAATGCAATAGAAAATGTAATCTCTTTTAATGTATGAGATAATGCACAAAAGTGTGCATACTTGGTAAGCCTATCAACTACCACCATGATGACACTCTTTCCTTCAGACTTAGGTAAACCTATGATAAAATCCATTGAAACCTCCTACCAACATTGACTTGGAATGGATAAAGGTTGTATCAAACTTGTGATCTTAATTGTTTCAAATTTGTTTTTCTAGAAAACAAAATATTCTGCCACAAACGTTTGAATATCATATTTAGGTCCATCTCAAAAAAACTATTTCTTCACCATGTGGTAAGTTTTTAAAAATATCTAGTGTCGTCGTAAGCGAAAGGTGTGAAATTCCAAAAGAATAATTTTTTTTAGTTGGAAATTCTTACAAATATATAAGTGATCTTTGTACCATAAGGAATTATTTTTCTAGCTAAATGTATCAGAGGTAATGGGATCTTGCTGCAAATTTTGAAAGAACATCCATACTTATTTTTCATTCTTCCATTCCTTCATTGCTTTGGCTATCCAATCTAGTTGGATAATATAAATGGCACAAACAAATGCTTCCACATCTTCATCCTTTCTTGAGAGTACATCTGCAACATCATTTAGTTTCCATTTTTTGTAGATGATTTTTGTTGTGAAACCAGCTCCAAAAAGTGAAGAAAAGAGATATCGTCACCTTAGAACACTACAAGAAAAGGACACATTGGTGAGGGGCGAAAATTGTCACCATAAGCCCATGGGTGAGGGTCAAAAGAGCCTTCGTCACCAAAAACTGAACATCACCAAAGGTGGCATCACCGAAAGTATAGGTGTTGTGGTGAAATTCAAGTTCTGTCACCAATAATGATTTACAGTGATGAATAGTGACCGTCACCATTTCATATGAGAAATGGTGACGGACAATAGCCTCCGTCACCAAAAAACTGAACTTCACCAAAGGTGGCGTCGCTGAAAGTATAGGTGTTGTGGTGATATTCAAGGTCTATCACCAATAATGATTTATAGTGACAGATAGTGACCGTCACCATTTCATATGAGCAATGGTGATGGAAAATAGACTCTGTCACCAAAAGACTGAATGTCACCAAAGGTGGCGTCGCCGAAAGTATGTGTTGTGGTGACATTCAAAGTCCATCACGAATATTGATTATAATGAAAAATAGTGACTGTCACCATTTCATATGAATAGAAATGATTTTTTGTGATGGACCTTTCATGGCCATCACTATTGGTGCATATATATGGTGATGTTCATTGACCGTCACCATAAACTCATTGGTGACATCAAGGTCCGTCATGAATAATGACTATAATGACAAACAATGACCCTCACCATTTCAAATAAGAAACAATGATTTACAGTGACAGAACTTTAATATTCGTCAGTATTGGTGCGTATATATGGTGGCGTTCGTTGACCGTCACCATTTCATATTTTGGTGAGGGTCGAAAAATATCACCATAAGCTCATTGGTGATGGTCAAAAGAGCATCCGTCACCAGAAATTGATCTTGATCATTCCCTATATATGAATATCATGTCACGATGGAATCAAACCACCAACCTCCTTCTTTTAAAGCAGGTGCTCTTCCATTGAGCTAGCACCCTTTAAATAATTATACTTTAAACTAGCAATTTCCCCTAAAGGTGAAAAGATACACAAATGAATAAGAACTACGAAAACTGAAAGAATTCAGTGTCCTTGTTCCTATTTTTATTCTATGACACTCTACAAATTATGATCTTGATCTATGATGTATTTGTGCCGAGTGGTTCTAATTTAATAGTAAATGTTATATTCAGATAGAATAAATGAATAATTGAGAGGCCTTACGGGTTAATTTTTAATCCCTACACCAAAACTTCTTAATATTCAAGTCTATGGAACAACTCATTCAATGTTCAAACTAAAGTAGATTTTAAATTGAAAGCCTAAAACCAGTGAATTAGTTTACAATTTAACATTTTGGATATAACTTCTGCTCAATTTATATGACAAGTTATGCCATAACCTTGAAACTAGTTTCTTAGCTAAAAGACTTTCTTAATTCAACAATGACAAAGAAAGATAGTCATGGCAAGAAAAATTATCTTTTTTTTTTCTAATGAGGGTGCATGTAACTTGATAAAGGTTGTATGAGAGTATCAAACCATAAACAGTTTCACTAAAACACAAAAATGACAAAGTCTTATTAAGCAGGAAAATTTTAGTTGAATATATGAAAAGCATCGAGCTAAATGATATAATTAAACTAAAAGTAACTGTCAAAAAATGAAATTGCCATCATATACCATCTGGTTTGGTTATTTCTTTAGAAAGAGAAAGTGCAATTGCATGATCCAACTCCTCATCTTGATTATGTAATGGACCATCCTGAACAAAAATGTCCACATACAACAATCAATGTTATTGTATTGGTAAGACTTTTGATATAATCTATCAAAGCATGTACTATGTAGGAGAATAACTGGAAAGCACAATTAAAAATTTGAATCACAACATAACAATATAAAATATAGTCGATAAAATTAAGCTAAACTCACCTAAAACTAGTAAATTTGGCCTAATTTTCGACGGCCAAAGTGTCGTTATTCTGACACATAGTCATCGCAAGAGCGACAGTTTGAGGTCAGACAAAGCGTGGTTAGCGATAGAGTCACAATTTTGACACTTCAATAAAGCGTCGGAAGAGCAACACTTGTTCTTATGCTTTATTGAAGTGTCGTAATACCGACACTTTTAAAGTGTCGCAATACCGACACATTTAAAGTGTCGTAATACCGACGCATTTTAAAAGTGTCACAATACAGACGCTTTGCAAAAGTGTCGCAATACCAACGCTTTGTAGAAGTGTCGCAATACCAATGCTTTGTAGAAGTGTCGCAATACCGACGAACATTTAAAAATTTAAAAAATAAAAAATAAAATGTCACAAGACCAACGAAAATGGAAAAAGGTTCAAGGCGTCGGAATATTGATGCTTATAAGGCGTCGGAAGACCAACGCTTACAAAGAGTTGGTATACCGATGATTGGTTACATTTTTTTTTTTTAAATGAAAATTTAAAACTGGAATCGCATGTAGGCCAATATGTGCAAGCTGGCAATCCATGCTCTCCACTAATACTTGGTAATTTAGTGCACAAGGCATCAAGAGAGCAATAGAATAATACTTGGTACATGATTACAATAATATTTCCTCAATTAGCATCAAGAGAGCAATTAGAACTTGCAAAATGAGAAGGGTAAAAAAAATCATGATTACGCAACCACTTCACAACAACATTTGCATTCAATTAAAGTCACTGAAATGGAAATAGGATAAAAAGTTGATATACATTAGAAATTCTCGTGTGTTGGTTAAATTTAAAAAAAAAAATGAAACTTTAAAACTGGACAGGAAATTGAATAGTAAAAGTATTAATCATACTTAACAAAATAATGCCACATGAGCTTTTCATGTAATGTGGGAATATGGTTGATCAAGCCTTGAATATAATGATGAAAATTAGCTTCCGTAATTTTTCCAAATATATAGGGGAAATTTAGACAAACGAACAAAAACTCCCTATCCTACATTAAGTACATGCACGTAGACTTACCCATATATCATATGTAATGCAGCCAACACTAAGTACTTGCAGACTGACATATACATGTTATCATCTCAACATGGCTACTTTCAAGCATGGATGGAAGAAGGATCAAAGCCTGGAAGATGAATTTTAAAGAGGGATAAAAGGTAAAATAAGGTGTGAACTGAAAAAGATCACTGAAACCCTCTTTCTAAACATAATCATAGATATACAAACCCACAGATATTGCATGTTATTACTTATTAGTGCATGCATCAAATGTTTCCATCAATCATAAAACTGATGTTGGATGAACTAAAACTCCTTAACTATTTAGCCACATCACTCGGAGCAAGGAAAAGTCTCTAGAATTGTAACACCATAGATTCAACTCTGGCAGGATTGGCATCGTATGAAAAAAAAGCAGTTCAGCAGAAAAATTTACACAGATCTGCTGTAGAAGGGAAATTTGATATGGAAATGGATGTGCATGTTATATTAGTGTCATGAATATCAATGACAACCCAAAACATAGCACTGAAAAAAGGTAAAAACAGAATTCTGCTTTCTTAAGCAGAGACTCTGCACATTCCATGCAGGTATTGAAACCTTATTTTCTATACACATCTGGACACCCATAGAAATTTCATGCTATCTATACACATCTAGACACCCATATGGCATAGATATTGTATGCTATCCATAACATACATCAGATGCCTCTGTGGATCTCAAACCTGTGACTAACCTCAATAAACCAAAACTGCTTGGTTATATGGGACCCATGACCTGAACAAATTAACGTGTTGAGACCTGAAAGAAAATTTGTACTTTTGTACGGAACCTTGACATCATAAAACATATGGCAATCCAAAGCATAAGAATTCAGAATTTCAACCAAAAATTTACCCTAGTAAGGAACCTGGATATGATTTAATGTAAATGCAAGCAGTTTCTACTCTGACACTAGTACTGTCTTGAACAACGGAAAACAAAGGACTGAAGAAAGGTGAAAATAAAATATCAGTTTCTGAAGATAAATAAATTATAAATCCCATCACAGTCAGCTAAAAACTACTAAAGGTAAAAAGTTAAAACAGAATGCCGCTTTCTTAAGAAGATTTCATGCATACAGTAAAAAAAAGAAAAACTAACTCCAAAAGAAACCACCTACATCTCGACTCGCATACAGGCCAATATGTGCAAGCTGGAAATCCATGCTCTCCACTAATACTTGGTAATTTAGTGCACAAGGCATCAAGAGAGAAATAGACTAATACTTGGTAGATGATTACAATAGTATTTCCTCAATTAGCATCAAGAGAGAAATTAGAACTTGCAAAACAATAAGGGTAAAAAAAACATGATTACGGAACCACTTCACAACAACATTTGCATTGAATTAAAGTCATTGAAATGGAAATAGGATAAAAAGTGGATATACATTAGAAATTCTCATGTGTTGGTTAAATGTAAAAAAAAAAAAATGAAACTTTTAAAATGGAAAGGAAATTGAATAGTACAAGTATTAATCATACTTAACAAAATAATGTCACATGAGCTTTTCACGTAATGTGGGAATATGGTTGATCAAGCCTTGACTATAATGATGAAAATTATCTTCCATAAATGTTTCGAATATATAGCGAAAATTTAGACAAACGAACGAAAACTCCCTATCCAACATTACATACATGCAGGCAGACTTACCCATATATCATATGTAATGCACCCAACACTAAGTACTTGCAGACTAACATATACGTGTTATCATGTGAACATGGCTACTTTCAAGCATGGATGGAAGAAGGATCAAATCCTGGAAGATGAATTTTAAAGAGGGATAAACGGTAAACTGAGGTGTGAACTGAAAAAGATCACTAAAATCCTCTTTCTAAACAGAATCACAGATATACAAACCCACAGATATTGCACGTTATTACTTATTAGTGCATAAATCAAATGTTTCCATAAATCATAAAACTGAGGTTGGATGAACTAAAACTCCTTAAATATTTAGCCATATCACTTGGAGCAAGGAAAAGTCTTTAGAACTGTAACACCATAGATTCAGCGCTGGCGGAATTGGCATTGTATGACAAAAAAGCAGTTCAGTAGAAAAATTTACACAGATCTTTTGTAGAAGGGAACTTTGATATGGAAATGGATTTTCATGTTATATTAATCTCATGAATATTCAATGACAACCCAAAACAGAGCACTGAAAAAAGATAAAAACAGAATGTTGCTTTCTTAAGCAGAGACTCTACACATTCCATGCAGGTATTGAAACCTTATTTGATATACACATCTAGACACCCATAGACATTGCATGCTATCTGTACACATCTAGACACCCATATGGCATAGACATTGTATGCTATCCATAACATACATCAAATGCCTCTGTGGATCTCAAACCTGTGACTAACCTGAATAAACAAAAACTGCTTGGTTATATGGGACCCATGGCCTGAAATAATTAACGTGTTGAGACCTGAAAGAAAAACTAAAATTTTGTAGGGAAGCTTGACATCATAAAACATATGGCAAATCAAAGCAGAAGAATTCAGAATTTCAACCACAAATTTACCCTAGTAGGGAACATGGATATGAGTTAATGTAAATGCAAGCAGTTTCTACTCTGACACCAGTACTATATTGAACATCTGAAAACAAAGGAATGAAGAAAGGTGAAAACAAAATATCATTTTCTCAAGCTAAAGAAATTAGAAATTCGATCACAGTCAGCTGAAAATTGCTAAAGGTAACAAGTTAAAATAGAATTTTGCTTTCTTAAGTAGAAGACTCCACATTTCATTCATACACCAAGAAAAAAAAGCTAACTCCAAAAGAAACCACATACATCTCGACTCGCATACAGGCAAATATGTGCAAGCTGGCAATCCATTCTCTCCACTAATACTTGGTAATTTAGTGCACAAGGTGTCAAGAGAGCAATAAACTAATACTTGGTACATGATTACAATAATATTTCCTCAATTAACATCAAGAGAGCAATTAGAACTTCTGAAACGAGAAGGGCAAAAAAAATCATGATTACGGAACCACTTCACAACAACATTTCCATTCAATTAAAGTCACTGAAATGGCAATAGGATAAAAAGTGGATATAAATTAGAAATTCTCATGTGTTGGTTAATTTTTATTTTTTTAAAATGAAACTTTAAAACTGGACAGGAAATTGAATAGTACAAGTATTAATCATACTTAACAAAATGATGCCACATGAGATTTTCACGTAATGTGGGAATATGGTTGATCAAACCTTGTCTATAATGATGAAAATTAGCTTCCGTAATTGTTCCAAATATATAGGGGAAATTTAGACAAACAAACGAAAACTCCCTATCCTACATTAAGTACATGTAGGTAGACTTACCCATATATCATATGTAATACAGCCAACACTAAGTACTTGAAGACTGACATATACATGTTATCATCTTAGCATGGCTACTTTCAAGCATGGATGGAAGAAGGATCAAATCCTGGAAGATGAATTTTAAAGAGGGATAAAAGGTAAACTGAGGTTTGAACTAAAAAATATCACTGAAACCCTCTTTCTAAACAGAATCATAGATATACAAGCCCACAGATATTGCATGTTATTACTTATTAGTGCATGCATCAAATGTTTCCATCAATCATAAAACTGATGTTGGATGAACTAAAACTCCTTAAATATTTAGCCACATCACTCGGAGAAAGGAAAAGTCTCTAGAATTGTAACATATTTCATGCATACACCAAGAAAAAAAAACTAACTCCAAAAGAAACCACATACATCTCGACTCGCATACAAGAAAATATGTGCAAGCTGAAAATCCATGCTCTCCACTAATACTTGGTAATTTAGTGCACAAGGCATCAAGAGAGCAATAGACTAATACTTGGTACATGATTACAATAATATTTCCTCAACTAACATCAAGAGAGAAATTAGAACTTGCGAAACGAGAAGGGTAAAAAAAATCATGATTACGGAACCACTTCACAACAACATTTGCATTCAATTAAAGTCACTGAAATGGGAATAGGATAAAAAGTGGATATACATTAGAAATTCTCGTGTGTTGATTAATTATTATTTTTTAAATGAAACCTTAAAAATGGACAGGAAATTGAATAGTACAAGTATTAATCATACTTAAAAAATTTAGTGTCACATGAGCTTTTCACGTAATGTGGGAATATGGTCTATCAAGCCTTGACTATAATGATGAAAATTAGCTTCCGTAAATGTTCCGAATATATAGGGGAAATTTAGACAAATGAACGAAAACTCCCTATCCTACATTAAGTACATGCAGGCAGACTTACCCATATATCATATGTAATGCAGCCAACACTAAGTATTTGCAGACTGACATATACATGTTATCATGTCAACATGTCTACTTTCAAGCATGGATGGAAGAATGATCAAAGCATGGAAAACGAATTTTAAAGAGGGATGAAAGGTAAACTGAGTTGTGAACTGAAAAAGATCACTGAAACCCTCTTTCTAAATAGAATCATAGATATACAAACCCATAGATATTGCATGTTATTACTTATCAGTGCATGCATCAAATGTTTCCATCAATCATAAAACATAGGTTGGATGAACTAAAACTCCTTAAAACTATTTAGCCACATCACTCGGAGCAAGGAAAAGTCTCTAGAACTGTAACACCATAGATTCATCTATGGCAGGATTGGCATCGTATGACAAAAAAGCAGTTCAGCAGAAAATTTTACACAGATCTGTTGTAGAAGGGAACTTTGATATGGAAATGGAAGTGCATGTTATATTAGTGTCATGACTATCAATGACAACCCAAAAAAGAGCACTAAAAAGGTAAAAACAGAATGTTTCTTTCTTAAGCAAAGACTCTATACATTCCATGTAGGTATTGAAACCTTATTTTCTATACACATCTAGACACCCATAGACATTGCATGCTATCTATACACATCTAGACACACATATGGCATAGACATTTTATGCTATCCAGAACATACATCAAATGCCTCTGTGGATCTCAAACCTGTGACTAACCTTAATAAACGAAAAATTCTTGGTTATATGGGACCCATGACGTGAAAAAATTAACGTGTTGAGACCTGAAAGAAAAATTGAAATTTTGTAGGGAAAATTGACATCATAAAACATATCGCAATCCAAAGCATAAGAATTCAAAATTTCAACCACAAATTTACCCTAATAGGGAACCTGGATATGATTTAATGTAAATGCAAGCAGTTTCTACTCTGACACCAGTACTATCTTGAACAACTAAAAACAAAGGACTGAAGAAAAGTGAAAACAAAATATCACTTTCTCAGGCTATAGAAATTAGAAATCCCATCACAGTCAGCTGAAAACTGCTAAAGGTAAAAGTTAAAAAAAAATGCTACTTTATTAAGCAGAAGACTCCCCATTTCATGCATACACCCAAAAAAAAAAATACTAACTCCAAAATAAACCGCATACATCTCAACTCGCATACAGGCGAATATGTGCAAGCTGGCAATCCATGCTCTCCACTAATACTTGTTAATTTAGTGCACAAGGCATCAAGACAGCAATAGACTAATACTTGGTACATGATTACAATAATATTTCCTCAATTAGCATCAAGAGAGAAATTAGAACTTGAAAAATGAGAAGGGTAAAAAAAAACAATGATTACGGAACCACTTCAAAACAACATTTGCATTCAATTAAAGTCACTGAAATGGAAATAGGATAAAAAGTGGAAATAAATTAGAAATTCTCGTGTGTTTATGATACCTGGCTTTCAGTCAAACAAAATACATAATAAATGGTACACTTGAGGAAATGTTTCCCTACACCAAATATATGATTCTACTGATATGAAGATTCTTCACCAACTTGTAGCTGACTTCAACATCATAGAGCATGGCTAGCTATTTTTTTGCTAGTCCTCACCCCACTATCATTTATTCCACTGATGTGGAAAAATTAATGGACCCTAAATAGTAGGGTTTGAGGAGAATACTTCAAAAGTGGAATGGTTGTTTTGAAATGATATAATTTATCCATCTTCCCCAGCACTTATTTTTCATTCTATGTTATTGTTTTGAAGATGGGCTATATATATTTCCTCAAGAGATGCATCAAGCACTCCCTTCTTCGGTGTACTTCGTAAATACTATGTTACCGTGAGTCCCAATTTTTGTGATAACATTAATAGATTCCAGTTTCAATCTTGAATTTTCTTCATATTTTCAGATTAAAAGAATTTTGAATGGTAAAATGTATTTCATTTGCTTATTTTTCTATTTCTTCTTTTTGTATTCCAACAGCGTATATTTTTTACTGGTGTGTACATGAATGCAAAATAGAACTAAACACCTTGAGGCACATATGAAAGAAATTTATAATTTGTATTTCAAAGTTAGTTGAAGCAAAGGTTTCTTCCATGAGAATCTCCTTGGCCTTTTCACACAATCCTCTGACCTGCAACCATGAGAAAAACATTATTAAAAAATATATATTTCTTCAGTAATGAATTTAATCCATTGTCATAACCTACTATATTTCATCTTTATGACTTCTGCACCTAATCCCAAACAATCTTAATGATATTTTTTACTACAGAATAGAGGAGTTATACCCAGACATCTACACATACAACTGAATTGTTTCATAACACTGTCAAGTAATATCTCGTCAATTTATTATTTGAGCATATCAATGATCTCATGGATTAATCATTAATTCATAGAATTAAATCTCACGAGAGGCTCTGAAAAATGTTTCAAAAAGGATATATTGTTGGAATTTTCATCCCAACCACATTCCCAGATATCATAGATAGCTGACTCCTTTAATAGATCTGTGCAATAAAATCTCAGCAAGTCATTTTCAAAAGTCTTAACAGTTTGAAGTTTGAACTAATGGTCAAACAAACGCAACATCTGCAAAAAAATATTTAGCATTTAAGATCTTCAAAAGTCTTAACAAGTCACAGTAGCCCAAACCAAATGAGTAGTTTTAATAAACTAAGCTCCATCCAAAATTAGCATTCTAATCCCCTGTACCCTCTCGAAAAAACCATAACAGAAGACAGAACCACACAAAACAAAATACTTAGGGTATTCGAGGACACGGTCCTCTGTGCCCTTAATTACTTGTTAGATATCAAGGGCATCAAGAAGCATACATTGTTTTCCTGCATCAAAAAGGTTTTAAAATTCGAATCACAAGATCAATAGCCAAGGTGAATCCACACTTGTCTAAGACATCTAAATGTATTAACGACTAAATAACCTTTAACGATGCAACCACCTGATAAAACCAAAGTTTTAAAATGCTAATCACAAGATCATTAGGCAAGGAAAGGATCAATACACAGTTATCCAAGACACTTATAAACCACTACAGACCCCGGGCCACCCAGTATATACATCCCAAAGATTCCAGCTAGGCTCTATTTTCTTGACAATGACAAATCCAACTCTTGAACACGAAACGGTCTCACACTTAACCAAACCGAAACGATAAACACAAAGCATTGCTCCAGAACAATGCAGTTTGCAGCCCATTGAAACACCATTTACCTTTAAAAAATGGTTCGAAAACCCCTAACACCATAAAGAACAGTGGATCAGATTCTAATACAGCCATTCGCACCAAGAATTTTCACCAACAATCCGAAAATCTACCCAACAAGGGTTCGTATGCCACTGAATCCGTGTGCCGACATGGTGTACAAGCACTGTCCCGACAAAGAGAGGGCACATTTTCTCAGACCTTTACAAAACCTAGGTTTCGCAATAGAAACTTGTGAAAAAAATGGATCTTGAACAGAAAATTCATACAAAATGCATAGATTTAAAAAAGTGGGTTTAAGGGCTGAAACTACTGGCCTCCTGTTCTGAGATGGGCTTGCACTGCATTATATGTTCAATCTAGGCATCGAGTTATCCATAACCACTGGACAATGAGTCTGGCTCCGCACTCATCTTGTTCAGCGTCGAAATGCTCTCCTTTCTCTCTTTCCCCTTCTTGCCCCCGCCGTCCCTATGTCTTTCGGCCACTTCCGAAGAATTGAACCCTTGACCTTGTGGTTGTTGTCCATTGGTCTGCACTGCTGCTACTGCAGCAACTTTCTATTGAACAAAAATAAAATATTTGTGTGCGTGATATATTTAAACCTTTAACGAATGCCTCCCTTTCTTGCTTTGGCCTAGTCAGTCTTTGGCAGAGCGCATTATTGTTATTATTACGATGATTTATTAACTGTTATTATTTTAGTTTAAGATTTTAATTTTATTTTAAGATTTAACTCTCATATTAACTCTCATATTTTTCAAATTGTTTTAATTTTAATTTCGGTATTGTTTTTAATTCTTATGTTTTTTTATTGTTGTGATTTGAATTTTTTTATTAATTTTAATCTCTATATTTTTTTAAATTATGTCAATTTTAATTTAAGCTTCCACAATCATTTAAATTTATTTCTAATCTTCTTGTTTTGATGTTATTTTAATATTAATTTAAGTTTCACATTATTTTCTATAAATTCTTAATTTTAATATGAGTTTCCATGTATGTCTAATTTTTTGTTTAATGTTATCTTAATTCTAATATGAGTTTTTGTGTATCTCTAATTTCCTTGTTTTCTATGTTGCACCCAACCTAACAATTCTACATGGGAGAAAATAGAAAATGGGCCACCCGAACATGCACAAGGCACCCGGGCGGTCACAACTTAGTGAAACTGATATGGGCGCCTTCGAACGAAACGACCCAACCCAAACGAGCCCAGTCGGGTGACCTCACATGGCGCGACATGGCACGTCCAAAAAATGATGCCACAAGGGAGAAAACAGCAAATGGACCACCCGAACGTCGTGCACAAGGCACCTGGGTAGTCACAACTTAGCAAAATGGATATGGGCGCCCTCGAACGAAATGGCCCGACCTGAACGAGCCCGGTCGGGTGACCTCACATGCCGCGACACGTCGCGCCTGACCGAATGATGCCATAAGGGATCAAATGGAAAACGGGCTTCTCGAACATGCACAAGGCACCCAGGCGGTCACAACTTAGCAAAATTGATACAAGCGCCCTCGAACGAAACGACCCGACCCGAACATGCCTGGTTGGGCGACCTCACACAGCGTGACACGATGTGCCAAAACGAATGATGCCACACGGGATCAAAAGGAAAATGGGCCACCCAAATGTCCATAAGGCACCTGGGCGGTCACAATTTAGCAAAACTGTACGGGCGCCATCGAACAAAACGGCCAAATCCTAACGTGCCCGGTCAGGCGACCTCACACGACGCGACATGATGCACCCAAACGAATGATACCACAAGGGATCAAATGGAAAATAGGCCACCTAAACGTGCACAAGGCACCCGAGCGGTCACAACTTAGCAAAACTTATACAGGCACCCTCCAACGAAACGACCCGACCTGAACACGCCCAGTCGGGCGACCACACATGGCGTGACACGACGCACCCAACGAATGATGCCATAAGGGAGCAAACGGAAAAAGTGCCACATGAATGTGCAGAAGGCACCTGGGTGGTAACAACGTAGAAAAAATGATATGGGCATGTTAGGTAAACTTGACTCGGGATAGAGTCAAAGTTGATTAGGGTAAATAGTAGTGGTTTTTTGGGGCACATGGTTTTGTGCACCCATGGTTTTAGCCCATGGTATTGCATGTAATGGAGCCTATAAAAGGCTGGGAAGACTTCATTATAAGGCAAGGCCTGGAGGTGAGCAGAGAAGGCTCACTTGGCTGGATTGGCCAGGGTTTTGGCCAGTGTTTAATGAAATTTCATTGGTTTGGTTTTTCCCCGGATTTGGGGTTTTCCTGGTTAAACATTGTGTTTATGTTTATGTGATTTTTTGCTGGGTTTTGTATGTGTATTTTTTATTTATCTCAGTAAAATTATTTATTGTTTCTGTCGTAAAATCTTAACAAATGGTATCAGAGCCAAATGTTGGCTTCAGAGGGACGCTTCTGTTGCCAATGGTTTTATTGGCCTGTGGAATAGAGAACATGGGTCTCACTATTTTGGCCATATATATTGAACAACCTTGTGATCCGATTGACAGTGTTGCAACTATCCTTATAGTGCCAAGGTTCAAGGTAGCTATAAATTTGGTAAGCATTCGTAGTCAACATCAAAAATTTCAAGATGCGTCCTGTATTTTGTGGCAATTTTGAGTATGATACTTGCCAAGCAGATTTAGAGTGGATGATTTCTAGATATGGAAGAGTAAAGTGAGGTATCTGCTACAGAGGCAGTGTTTGGTTTTTGCTTGGTTTTCATATTCATATTCAAATTCTATTTCCACTACTACAAGGTTCTATTCTTCTGCAGAATATGAAAGAAATCGTTAATGTTCAAGTGGGTGGCTTCTCAAATTATGTCGGGTCTCATTTTTGGAACTTTCGAGATGAACTACTTGGTCTTGAGGAAGATGGAAATGAAGATCCAACTTTCAAGAATACAGGCTTGGACATGGATGTCCTTTATCGACTTGGGGAGACATCTCAGGGCACACCAACATATACGCCTTGTTTATTGTCTATTGATTCAAGAGGGTCACTGGGCGCAGTTCGCGCTTCTGGTTCGCTATATGAAGAGACTTCATTATCAAATTCTTCAACTGTTCTGTCTTGGGGTGGGACAGTTGCAAAGTACACATCACAACCTAATGAAAGAATGAATTTCTACAGAGTTTGGAAGAGAAAGAAGATAGAAACCGGAATATAAGTGGATCTGAGAGTTCCAACAGTCAAAATAGCAGTGCAACACAGTTAAATGGAATTCAGAATAGAAAGCAGCAGGATAGAGCACACATTGAGTATTTGAATACTGGATAGATTATTCCAAAGTACAATTTCATCCCTTGAGCTTGTATGAGATACAAGGTTTGTGGAAAGATATTACACCTTTTGATGATTATGGAAGTGGAAGAGGAATGGATAGCAACATTTCTCAAGTGAATGTGCAACGTGCACATTAGATGAACGTAAAATTGTGTTGGAGCATGTGTGGATTATTGGTGGAGGTAAAAGCATCGAATGTGATGAAGGAAAGAAGAGGACATATCTGTAGCAGTGATTTTCATGGTGATCAGAACTCAATAAATGCACAAATAATTGGGAATATTTATGTACAACTATGATGTCCTTTTTGGAAAGGACATCATGAATGAATGTAGAAAATGAGAGAGGATATGAGCACATGGATAAATTAATGAACCATGTATCTGAAAAGAACTCCTAGAGGACTGGCGGTTACAGAGGCTGGTGACCCATGTAATCCGGTAGATGGGTTCTTTTTATATGGACATTGATTTCATATGTACAAAGACAGCAACAATGAAACAAAAAAAAAATTATTATAATGGAGTTAATGTTTTGCATGTAAATGGGCATACTGCTGTAAGACCTGGTATGGCATGCGTACCCCTGGGTAATCACTGGTAAAGTCTGGGTTAGACCTAGGTGATAGGGAGGATGTCAAGTTAACAATTACCCTAGGTAAAAATTTGAAGGGGGAAGAGCTAGAGTGAGCGGGGTTGTCTCATTTAGCAGGTTTCACTGGATTTAGTCAATAATCCCCAAGTCAAGTTTAAGGGGGGAATTGTTAGGCAAAATTGACTCGGGATAGAGTCAAAGTTTACTAGGTTAAATAGTAGTGGTTTTTTGGGGCACATGGTTTTGTGCACCCATGGTTTTAGCCCATGGTATTGCATGTAATGGAGCCTATAAAAGCTAGGAAGACTTCATTGTAAGGAAAGGCCTGGAGGTGAGCGGTGAAGGCTCACTTGGCCGGATTGGGAAGGGTTTTGGCCAATGTTTAATGAAATTTCATTGGTTTGGTTTTTCCCCGGATTTGGGGTTTTCCCGATTAAACATTATGTTTATGTTTATGTGATTTGTTGTTGGGTTTCGTATGTGTATCTTTTATTTCTCTTAGTAAAATTATTTATTAATTCTGCCGTAAAATATTAACAGGGCACCCTCGAACGAAACGACCCGACCTGAATGAGCCTGGTCGGGAGACCTCATACGGCGCGACGCGGCGCGCCCAACCGAACGATGCCACAAGGGAGAAAACGGCAAACGGGATGCCCGAACATGCACAAGGAATCCAGATGGTCACAACTTAGAAAAATTGATACAGGCGCCCTTGAACGAAATGGCCCGACCTGAACGTGCCCGGCCATGTGACCTTACATGGCATGACACGATGCACCCAACCAAACAATGCCATAAGGGAGAAAACGACAAACGGCCCACCTGAATGTACACAAGGCACCCAGGCAGTCAGAACTTTAAAAAACTTATATGGGCGCCCTCGAATGAAACGACCCGAACCAAATGTGCCCAGTCAGGCGACCTCACACAGCGCGACACGACGCGCCCAAATGAATGATGCCATAAGGGATAAAATGGAAAATGGGCCACTCGAACGTGCACAAGGCACTCGGGTGGTCACAACTTAGTAAAATTGATACGGGCACCCTTGAAAGAAACGACCTGACCCGAACACGCCCGATCGGGCAACCTCACATGGCACGACATGACGCGCCCAAACGAACGATGCCACAAGGGATCAAACGGCAAATGGGCCACCCGAACGTGCACAAGGCACCCTGGCGGTCACAACTTAGCAAAACTGATACGGGTGCCCTTGATGCATATGCATAATCATCGATAATGACGATCTGTCGTAAGAACTAGGAGAAGAATGCGGTAGAAAATACAATTTTCGACTACCCTGCATGTCGACCCATAAGCTCCACCCATCTCTGAATTTGAGGCTCTCTAGGACTAGAGATATCCAGTGTCACATGCTGTGGCTACATCAATGGAATTCGTTCCAAAGCAAAATATATGAGGATCGAACCATAACTGAAATTCTTTTTCCTTCCTCATTTTTCTTTATTCAGTTGTTCCTTTATCTGAGAAAGAATATCTTCAGAATAGTTGAATATTGTTGGCTCGAGACACTTTAGTGCATACTGCATATAAGATCTGTTAGCCACATGTAGTGTCACTATGCCAGCATGTTTTGCGATTGTGAACAGGATGGTTCTCAAAGGAAAATCTCTCACTGTACGGATGTTAATATTCCCATCTTTGCTCGGTTCTGCCCCTGCATAACAATACTGCAAAATATAATCTCTCACTCTCTCTCCTCCAATGGTAGACCCTGAAAGAGAAATGGGCAAACCCCTCCTTGACAAACCTATGAGAAAGTAAACATCCTCAACAGTGATAGGAACCACTTGGTTCTTAATGTGAAATGCCTCTATTGTCAGATCCCATGCACGAACCAAGAACTCAAGAAGCTCAATTTGTTGCCTCATTCTGGATAACTTGAAGTACTTTCAAATTCCACAATCTCGCAAGGCTCTAATAGTACCCGGGTCATTTAGGGAAATCATGTCTTGTTCTTCATGTTCTCTTTCTCGCCATGTAATCATCATTATTATCCGATGGAAACCTAAAACATAAGTAAGAGATCCATTAGAAACCATCCCCTGTAGAAAAATAGGTCAATTTTGAGCTAAAGATCAAAACAAAAAATTTTAAATGCACCCAACGCAGGCTTAGGCTTGAGACAGTGCGTTGCACATGTAGGTGCCTTTCACTGTACCTACTATGCAATGTAGGTTTTGATGCCCAAGGGTGCCTTGCCCTGTTTTTGGGGAAAATTTAATGTATGGGTCTTAAAACCCTACAAAATTGCAAGAAATGGAAATGAAATTATTACCAATAGAAAGATAAGGTTCATGGCACTAACCTGGAAGAAACGGCGATGAAATCATTCCACAGAAACGACCATAATCAACGACTGAAGTTTGGGGGAAAAATCAGGTTCAGAGCTCCAAAATGAAAATGGTAAATATGGAATGGTAAAAATGAATAGTAAAACTACTTTTAAATAGTCATTTAATTATTTGCAAGTTAAATTTATTGCTGTGACTATAGTTTTATTATGTTTTTATTATGAAACAAGTATTTTTAATCCATTTGATGTTGCTCTGAACAAGAAATACAACTGATGAATAGATTAGTTGTGCAAATTTATTAAGAATGACTTGACCACAAAGCATGCTTTTTCTCCTTATTTTTCGAGCTTTGTTGAAAAAGAAAATGGATTTGAAACACACTTTTATCTCTTTTTTTATTTTCCATAACAGCGAAAAAGGAACCCCTGGAGTCTTCTTTAAGCTCTTTTCAGACTCCGATAATGTGAAAATATTTCCAAGCACTTGTCATTTCAAGCTCGTTAAAGTAAATGAATTGATATCTACTCAGTATAAGTTTAACCCTTTTCCGGACTGAGATAGATTATTTACGAAAAAGGAATATCGTTGGTTAAACATGACTAAAGAGGTTCTTTCAAATATTATTTTACACTTTTTTGGATCTGAGAGACAAATTTACGAAAAAGATATTATGGAGTTCTCTTTCGTCCTCTTTCTAAAACTCTCTAAATATGAAAAAGGACAAGGCTATCATTGTCGTTGATCTTGTTAAATCACAAAATAGCGACAGGCTTGTCAATCATGGCAAGAATCAAGTTTCATTCATCGCTAGACTCGTTAAATTATTAATTAGCGATACTTCATTTTTTATTCGCCTGAAGGGTTTAATTATAGATCAAGCAAATGCTATCCTCTTCAAGCTTGTTAAAAAATAATGAGGTACTAGTTGACAAATGATCGGGGAAAAATTTGGGAAGAATGAACAATATTTTCTTTATGGTAGCAAGTCGCTCTTGAACATGACACTTCCTTCATTCCATGTCTGCGACTGTTTGGGTTGGGTAATCATATTGATGGTTCATTCATCACCTATGGTTCATCATACCTTCACTTTGGTTTTGGGTCAATGCTACCAACTCATCACAGTGTCACCGATATGGTCAAGAGGAGAGGGGAGAGAAGGAATGGAGAGAGAGAAAGAGGGAGAGGAGTGATAGAGGTAGAGAAGGGTAAGAGAGGGAGATAGTGACACAAAGATGGAAGGGGGGCAGAAAGAAGGATAGAGGGAGGGATATAGTGAGAGGATTGGAGGGTCGACAGAGAGAGAGAGGGGAAGAGAGAGTGAGGTAGGAGAGAAAGGGAGAGAGAAGAAGTACAATGGATTAAAACAACAAATATATTAGGCCTACTCTACACAAATCTGTAATCTGAGAATTCAAGATAAAAAGAGCAGGCTCCAACAACAATTGCATAGAAGTCTTTATTACTCAAATAGAAGAATTTCACAGCAAGTTGTCATCTCACAAAAGCTCCTACTACAACCTACAAGCTAACAGTAGTACTCACTCTTATTATCTATTTCTACAAATGTCTAACTATTGTGCCCATCCTTTTCATTTATAAGTTAAGAGAAGGTGTTGTTAGAAAATAGGCTAATGATAGCGTTAGTGGTGCATCTCCCTTGAGCATGAGCAACTCCCTCATAACTTTGCCTTGTATGCAAGGCTTTTCTTTTAGAGTAGTGCATTATCATAGTAGATATAACTCCTCTCCTGAAGGTGCCTCATTCCATAAGTGTGCACTCATGAATGCACTTGAGATGATGGTGTTAATCTCCTCAACTAGTGTGCCATACTTGGTGGGTGTGACCCAACAACTAATTCGTCTATCCTCGAAGGTGTCATTATAAGCTTCTAGCTGTATTTAAGAATATTTCTAACTGGTGTACCACAATCTAGCTCTGCAATCCTGGTGCTGCTCAACTTCTCAAGGCTGAGGTGAGACCAACTCGGACCAACTAGGTAATCTAACACTCTTGAGAATTTTTTTTTTTCCAATAACCCAAGATTCTCCCCCAACTTGTCAAACTTCCCCTTTGTTAGGAGCTTTGTCAAACTATTAACCATATGAAACTTTTTCAGAATGTGGTCCAACACTACTAGCTCCCTAATGAACTTGGAATCTTAGCAAACTGTATTGAATATCAATGTGTTTGAAATGGTCCTGACACATTGGATTTTCATAGAACTTGATGTAACTTTGATTCTCACAAGAGACAATATTGGGCTTCAACAACTGATTGGTTGACTCTACAATCAAGTTGCAAATGTAGATAGCTTCATAATAAATATGTGAAACTTCCATAGACTTTGCTTCAGTGGAAATGAATGCAATTGTTGCTTTCCTCTTGTTTATTTAATAAAAATGATTTATAAAATGATAATAATGATGTTTAAAATATGCCTTATGATGGTCTATTTATACACATTGATTGTTCAGGAGGTGTAGTGGTATGTTTATAACATCACCGCCCTTGAAAGCTTTGTCTTGAAAGCACAATAATTAGAATTTTCTTTAGTTAAGCACATTTTTGTCGTGGAATGAAGTTTATCAGATATATATTCATACTTTGTAGAGGTTTGAATTTGTTTTTTCTTTGAGTGTTGGAGAGGTTTCTTTGTATTTTTGGCATCATAGTCTAAAGTCTTTTGACCTGATTGTTTAAAATGAAAGATTTATGCTTATTGGCAATATATTTGAAATACCTGCATGATCAAGAAACTGTTATGGTTAATTAAATTACTAATTACGTACTACAGAAAGAGGATGATGTTGAGAGGGCTTGCATGGGTGACTCTAGGAGCAACCTGGAGGTGGTCAGACAAAGCTCTTCTAAGTTACAAATCTAAAGAGAAAAAAAATGTTGATGTATATGTGGTTGCTCAACCTGGCCTATATGGAAAATCGTGAGAGAGAGTGTTGACCTTTCCATGTCTTCATGAAAGTAGGTTGTCTAGTCATAAAATAAGATCATTACATGTAGGTGATGGTTCTCTAGTAAGTTCTTAGCCTTATCTTTAGAATGGCTAATAGAGAGGATAAGGTTTGAATACAGGATATAATTTGATGAATTTGGAGATTTAGAGTTGAAAAAATTGTGGTGATGTTTGGATGGGTGCTAATTTGTAGGGTTTTCCATTTTTATAATTTTCTTTGTTGTGCTTTCTACCATGCTACCTAGTTTCTTTCCTGTTTCCCTAGAATTTTAACTTTTTCAATGTCTATCTCTCTATTGCTTCTTGCCCCATTTGAAATGTCATCCTTATTTGGTAGGTGTTTTCTTCAATATAGTGTGAATATTTTTCCATCACACAACTTCTGTGGGTTTTTTCCATGCAAATAGGTTGTAAGGCCCATTCATCAGGGTATTTGATGAAGTGAAATGATTATCGATGATCACCAACTAATGGTACCTGTAGAGATTTACTCTAAAAATTCTACAGTTTTCCTGTGCCAACAATTATACAAAATTTTAACCTCATGAATTAGTCTCATCTATTCTCTTAGTTGATTCTATAAGAACTTATTGCTATTGTCAAAGCTTTTACTCTTGAGTCCCATTGAGATATTTCAGTTAATTGTGGAAATTGATATATTTTCATTTCATTTCTTCAATTTTTTTGAATGTTATGCGTTTCCTTTGGCCAGTGCCTTCTTTCTTACGTATGCCTTTTTCTCTTAAGAATTCCAGCCAACCAGAGCAACATGGGCAGTAGGAGCCACGCAGTCCAGTCAGAGCCCAGCAGGGGCAGCGCAGAGGCAGCAGGAGCCACTCAGGGCTGACGCAAGCCCAATCAAAGTAGCGCAAGGGAAGTGTAAGCCATTCAGGTGTGACGTCGGCCCTTACTGAGTAGCGCAAAGGCCAACACAGGCTAGTTAGGCTGACATAGAGGGATTCAGAGGAGCGTATTACTGCCGTTTTTATTTCTCTTTTGGGTGAACCAGTTTTGGTGCCCACGATTGTTGTACTTAGATTCTACATAATAATGAAAACCCTCTAGATCTAGATGCACTAGTTTTCCCACATTGGGGTTTTTCCGAGGATAGTTGTCCAAAAAAACCATGTGTCACTTTGTCTATGAGCATGTTATTTAGTATTTGATCTGTATGTGTAGGTTTCTAGTTGTATTTACTATTTACTTCGCTAATTTATTGAATATTTCAGAAATTAACTTGTAACTTAATTCAAGTAGGAGAAGTAAATCAACATATTGCAATAGGGTTTCTTAGATTAAGAAATTTTCACATTCCCTAGGTCTAGCTCCATTAGGTCACCTAGGGAAAAAATTTCCCAGGAATATAGCTAGAGGAAAACTTCTATCTCCTAGAGGCAGCTGCGTTGTTGGGTGCCTTCACTCTCCTCAGAACTTGTGCCAATTCCGATGGTGGAATCTTCAGATACCTGAAGCCCTAGCTCTAGGATGAAGTTTTGGCTAGCTGTTCCCAAGGATAGAACCTAGTAGTATCAATTTGACCTATCAAAGTAAAAAAACTTGTCCGATCCTTTCCCATCACCTTGTCCAGGATAGGGGCATCATTGGTTGCTAAATTCCATCCCTAAACCTGGGCTAGGTCCACTTGGCCCCGTGTGGTCCCATTTGGTGTCAAAGGCCTTTCATGAAGGACCATTTGAGAATCCAAGTTCCTAAAGGATTTTAGGGATTGAGAAATTCCTTCATAAGTCTTATTCTTTTCCCTCATCCTTTCAGTCCCCCTCCTCTCTCCCTAGAAGATAATTCCCTTTCTTAAAAGGAAAGCAAGTACCACTCTTTATTTTATCTTAGGGAAAGGGTTTTGAGGGTCACTTCCCACCTATTCACTGACCTATACTCTACAAGTGACTTCATAAACTAATGGGACTCCACCCATCGGTGAAATTCCATGAAGAGCAAGGAGCCTTAGATGTGGTGACAATGGGCTAAGCCTCCATCGTTTCCCTTGTCCTAGCAGTTGCCCTCTTAGGAACCCCTTTTAGGTCCACTACTAGTTTGAGTAGTAACAAGTTGTTCACAATTCCATTTGTGAACAACTCTTTGGTGTTCCCACTTTTTCCATACTACAGCTCCAAGATGAGAAGTCTAGGGCTATGGAGGCTGCCCTTATTCTCACTAAATCAATCCTCTACAATATAGTGAAATAGGGCTAGTTGGTTGGCCCACTTGAATGTTACTTTAGTCCTTCAAAGTCTACACATCCTTAGGCACTATAGACCTTCCCTTCTACCAATTTTGTTGTCCTTCACTAGAACAAGATTCAGGGCTCTTTTTTGACAGTAACCTAACAACCCTCCAACTGTACTTGGCCTACCATCAATCTACCCAACCACAGTCAATTATTTTTACTGATCTAGGGCCCACAATATTATCTTCATCTAGGGCTCTTAAAATCTGCCACCTAACAATGGTTTGAGTCCTCTCAAGATCACTATTCTTGTGTATTGAAAATTTGATCTTTGTTGTCCAATATATGAACAAATATGAACTACTCCTCTTATCATACTTCTAACAATCTGTAGATGACTTAACTAGGGTCACAAATCAGCCACTCATAGCCCACTTACTAATTTTTTATAGGTTTCTTCATATCTTTGTCTAAAACTCTACGGAAAGTCCACCAAAATCAACTCCTCTACATGTCAATCCATTCTTCATATGGCACATTTCTTCTGCATGCTCAATATTCTGCTCAGTTTCCACCCTCCTTTGGATCTGTTGTCTCCACACATACTGAATCTGCAAACCATCTTCCAGATCTACGGTCTTTATTTCAGAAATAAACCTCGCTCTAAGGGTCACAACCCATCTTCTTCTACACAAATTTGTCATAGTCTTAAGGTCATACCTTATGAACTAAACATGCTAGAAAATTTACCTAACTAGGGCATTATACTTATGCACTTCTATTTGTTGTAGAACAAACCCTATCCACACATAGAAAAAACACGACCCTTCCCTCCATAAGAGACTCGACCTAGCTCATATGGATCCATAGATTTTGGGAATTTCTTTGACTGAATCTTGACATGAACTTTAGATCTCAATGTTTACCCTCAAACTAGGGTTAACTCAGTCAATATTATGCCTGCATCGACTTCTGTTATGGCTCTAAATTATAGTGCAAGCCCTCCTCCATTTATATTGGTCTTTATCACAGACCTTGCGGCCTACTGACCACCACAAAGCAATTAGATTGTATCAATCCTCTCTTCTATTTCAGGTACAAAATCTGACCAACATGATTCAATCTGATCTTGTAATCATGTACTAAAACAAGATACTGAATCCTTCCTACAATTTGTGGAAATAAAACACAATCGCACAATCACATATAAGTAAGAGAAACAAGTTATCAATCGCACAGCACAAGATGTATCTGGGGAAGCAACTACTCAAAACCCTTTATCTCTATTTCGTATTAAGTCAAGGAATCATGAAACAACACAATGCTTAATCCCCCTTGAGATTCTCCAACACTCTGCCAATTGTCTCCTGTTGATCTAGGAAAAATCAGTCTAGTACTTAGCCAATTCTCAGCCTTCCTTCAGCCTGCCTTGCACACACAATTCCTATGAAATTATCTCCATATTAATTAGGAAAATAAACCTTCCTTGATTGCGCAATCCATCATGGCACCCTAATGACTTTATAGTTTCACATGGGAAATTTTCTATAAATACAACTGATAGTTATGTTCCTCTGAACTATGTTACAATAAGGATCAAGGGTATTTTTATTATTTAAAATAAGATAAAACCCTAAACAACCAAAACCCTATCATGAGGAGATGTAACACTAAGATTTTACGAGCCCCGTTGGGGTTAGTTGGGCAGCCAACTTCCCGGGGTCGTAACTTGGTCATATGATCTTCGTTTAACACACATGATACCTCGTTAGAGAGATCTCTCTGAGGACTACAACTGCTAATACGATTTCTATGAAATAGCCAAACCTTTAGTGCCAAAGAAACATCATTTGGGGCCTCAAAACGGCTTTGAAAGTTCAGGACCCAAAAAACTGACAAAAATAGTAAATTGTGCTATAATTAAGGAAACTAAAAAACTGAAAGAGAAAATGGCGAGGGTCCAAGTGGAATAGGAAGGTGGCCACCAATATCCACCTCAATCACCTTAAATCAAATTTCTTGAACTAACTCAATCATCATGACTTAGTTAATTGACAGAAGTTGTTATGACACGAAATTAAAATTTATTGTGCAATTTATTTCAGGGAAAAATAAATTAGACGCCTCACATTCCTCACTCCTGGTACATCAAAATTCCTCACCAGTGTGGGTGCATTCTTTTTTGTCCTTTCTAGTTTCCAATTTCACTGTTTCTTTTTGCAAATTTCAATACTCCCTCTCAGCAAGAAAGGAATTCAATATATCCCCATCCGGTACCTTTGGAATGTTCTACATGCTACACTTCTCTAGTATTGTCTACACCTGCAAATCATGAAACTGAATAGCCTCTGAACAACTGAATTAGTATAATGCATCTGTCATCAGAGTCTTCTGACTACTGCTAGCTACTGCACCTGTCTATTACTGGATTCTCTACACTGCTACTGACATCTACATCCGTGCCCTTTGAACTATTGCTAACTCTATTTGTTCTCTAGAATTTGACATCTGTCACTATGATTTATGTCTTGCTGACATCTGAATACATCAATCTAACTGATGCTTCCTACTACTGTTGTACTATGGGCTCCTCGTAGCTAGGTACGATCCATGAGACATGCAATCTCAATGGACCTTGCCCAAATTTCTTATCTTGGGATTATGTCTACACATAACCCCACCTTACACCTCGAGGTATGGCTACTCTCTCTTCCCATCTAGCTCAAAATTTCCCCCTCATGGAGGTCTCTTCTTGAGTGGATGCTTCCACTCGGTCTTCTCTCTACTTCTCCAATTGTGGTAGCTACTCCACAGCCTTCTGAGACTGCTTCTCATGAGGATGCACGTTGCGAGGTAATTTACGCTCCCTCTAAACCACCAAGTCTCTAACTTTTTCCTTTATCCTCAAAGCTTTGCATGCATCTAGTACCTCAAGTGCATATAGGTTCTTGACTCATGCACAGTTTAATTGTCCTGAAGTTACAAAAAGTTTCTAAAAAAGAGTTGATTTTAAATCGATGATATCTCCCTCATCCAAGCTCCGATTTGACCGATTTTTTTTTCTATTTGGGTAGATTTTCACAAGCAATCCAAATATTCTATTTGTTTTCAAAAATTTTACACCAAAATATTCAAATATTCTCTACAAACTCACTACCCAAAAAATTCCTGCTCTAATACCATGTAGAAAATCTAACCAACAAGATTCAATCTGATCTTGTAATCTACTAAAACAAGATACTAAATCCTTCCTACAATTTACGGAAACAAAACATGATTGCACAATCATATATAAGTAAGAGAAATAAATTATCAATTGCACAACAACGTGGTGTATTTGGGGAAAGTAACTAATCAAAACCCCTCTATCTCTACTGTGTATTAAGTCAAGGAATCATGAAACAATACAATGCTTAATCTCTCATGAGATTCTCCAGCACTATATCAATTGTCTCCTGTTGATCTAGGAAAACACAATCTAGTACTTGGCCAATTATCATCCTTACTTTAACTTTCCTTGCTCATGCAACTCCTAGGGAATTAACCCCTTATTAATTAGGAAAATCAGTCTTCCTAGATTGCGCAATCCATCATGGCATCCCAATGACTTTATAATTGCACATGGGAAACTTTCTCTGAATAAAAATGATAGTTATGTTCCCTTTAACCTCTATCTCAACTGGGTATTCCTCTAAACTTACATGCATGCAACTATTAATAGTGAATTATCAGTTATTTGATTGATCGCTCGTTGTGAATGAAATATAATTTAATTCACTAGACCTCCCACTAGCTCATCACTCAGTTAGAACTAGTTAAACTAATTTTAACTTATTTAATTGAGTTAATTACACTTGCACCTCACTAATGAATCGACTTCAACTGGACCCCAAAAATATTAGAATCCCTCTAGATGCCTCATATTAGACCCTCAACTCAAATTTCTTGAGCTAACTCAGTCATCATGAATTAATTAACTGACACAAGTTGCTATGAGATGAAATTACAATTTATTTTCCAATTTATTTAAGGGAAAAATAAATTAGATGCCCCACATTCCTCACTCCTGGTGCATCAAAATTCCTCACTAGTGTTGCTGCATTTTTTTTTGTCCTTTCAGGTTTACAATCTCACTGTTTCTTGTTGCAAATTTCAACATTTCAGAATTTTATGTGGCCTTCACACAAAGACACCTTGAAATCACATGCCCAAATACTCATGAGAAACATCTCTTAAGCTTGATCTGCTATAAGAGAATCAATAATATGCCATCCTACTTCCTAGCACAAGCCAACCATTAAGGTATGCAACATTCTTCTGAACCCTCACATGATGATCTTGCTCTTGGAGGATGATCATGACCTCCCTTTAGCAACCCTTACTCGGCCCTCGTACTCGACCTACTTTAGGAATACATCTCTCTTCACCCCCTTGATGTGCCAGATAATGGGAATACATGTCAAACATGCTAGGATGTGCCAAGTGATGAGGCATTCCAAGATGTGCAAGGGTGTGTCAATGTGTGTCAGGGACTTTCAAGAAATCAAAAGGGAGAAAAAAGTTAAACTACAAGGAAATGAACACATAAGAGGGTTAATAAGTCATCAATTTACCTTTTCCAAGAGGGGCATGCTAGGCACACTAACACTAGGTAGAAATAGGTGCCAAGTGAAAAGTCTTAGTGCATTCTAAGTGCCAAGTATTCCTTTGTTGCTTCTCATCTACTTTCCAAAAATTGATCATCACAAATAAATTTAATATTAAACCATGCTAAATCATACCAATGCATCTCAACGTATTCCATACATGCTAAGACTTTCCAAGCACCAATATGTGTCAGGGACTAGTGTTATGCATGTTATGAAGTGGAAGGGAATGTTGAAGAGTGCTAAGGTATGCTAGAGAGTGATAACGCATGTTGATGAGTGTTAAGGAGTACTAGGAAAAAACATTAAGGGAGAACTAGGTAAAAATTCATGGAATTTAATGAATATGAGGAACATATACTGCCAGAGACTAGTGTTAATGGTCAGTGTTAGTTGTCATGCCAAGGAGGGAGTGACAAGGTATGCTAAGCATTGGTAAGGCATGCTAGGGAATATCAAGGCATGTTAAGAATTCCCAAAGTGTGCTTGGGAGTTCCAGTGTGTGCTAATTATATCATGTGCTAATTAATAATGCCAACATATGCCAATACATGCTAGGTGCTAACGATGTGGCACAGGGTGCTAGGGTATATCAATATGTGTCAGGGAAACAAAAGGAAGAACCAATAAGAGGGTTAATAAGTTAGGAATTTATCTTTTTGAAAAGGGTGCATGCTAGGCACACTAATAATAGGTCCCAATACATGCCAAGTGGCATTGTTTTCCAAGTGCTAATGTATGTCAATGCATTCAACCAAGGTGTTCCAGGGCATGCTAGGGACTATATGGAGCATTCCAACACATCCTAGGAGAGTTCTATGTTATGCTAGCGCATGCCATCATATGCTTTGTTGTCAATGTCATCATAAGATGTTCTAGGTACAAAGATGTTCCAAGACATCTGGGGTGCTAAGAAATGTTAGTGTGTGCCAAAGCATTAATTTAAGGTGTGCCCAAATTGTTGAGGATTGTTAGGTCTTTCTCATTAATAGAATTGTCAGAGCTCGATTATGTATTAAATAATATATTTTCTACACACAACAGTGGAACTTTATCTAAATGGAATTTTCTAGATAATAAACTTAATATATATGAATCATTTGTTGACTAATAGGAAATCTCTATTCGACTAGTCATTACTTGAGGGAAATGATACACACTAATTACTTCTTAAAAAATTGACTGACCCTAACCACTATGGCCTTGGACATATTATAAAAAATTCTCCACAATAATGGTATTAAATCATTATATTTTGACAAAAAAAATATTAACATGCAAATAGCATCATCAAAAACTCATTGGAATGATCAATGATGACGGATATTTTTTGATCGTCACCAAAAGTAACAAAAAGAGCATTGGTGAGGGTCATTAAAATTTCCTCACTAGAAGTGTCACCAAAGAGAGAATTAGTGATGGGCCTTTAATGACCCTCACCAAAAGTGAAATGTCTTTGGTGACGGACCATAAAGGACCATCACTATATACACTTACAGTGACGGTTTTTAGTGATCAATGATGACGGACATTTTTTGACCGTCACCAAAAGTAACAAAAAGAGCATTGGTGAGGGTCATTAAATTTTTTTCACTAGAAGTGTCACCAAAGAGAGAATTAGTGATGGGCCTTTAACGACCCTCACCAAAAGTAAAATGTCTTTGGTGACGGACCATAAAGGACCATCACTATATACACTTACAGTGATGGTTTTTAGTGATCAATGATGATGGACATTTTTTGACCTTCACCAAAAGTAACAAAAAGAGCATTGGTGAAGGTCATTAAAAGTTCGTCACTAGAAGTGTCACGAAAGAGACAATTAGTGATGGGCCTTTAACGACCCTCACCAAAAGTGTCATTGAAAATTTCTTTGGTGACGGACCATAAAGGACCATCACTATATACACTTACAGTGACGGTTTTTTAATGACTGTCACCATATGTGACATTGGTGACGGACCTTAAAGGTCCGTCACAAGCATGACCCTCACCAATGTGCTTTTTTATTGTAGTGGAAATAAGGGGCAACCTCTAATACATTACATGAATGAAAAATTCTTGGATGATACAAATGACAAAACCTCCTTTCTATATATAGGAGTCCATGGGGCCACAATGTAATCCTAGTCGAGCTAACAATAATAATTTAAGGGCACAATAATAACAATGTGGGGGTTATAGGGGTACAACAATAACAATAAGGGGGTTACACTCACAACATTAGGGACTATACTAGTAATATAAGGACCTAACATGCTCCTCTCCTTCAAAAAGGTGTTGTCCTCAACGCTTGAGTAGCTCCGGGTGCTTTTGTATAAAATTCTCATCCTCCCATGTAGAATCTTCCGTCGGTAAGTTCTTCCATTTGATGAGATACTCTAAAATTAATTTATTTCGTAGATGTCAAGTTATTGTTTCTGTTACTTCTTCAGGTTCCAATATGGTTTTTCCTTCCTCATAAAGTTCTAGTAATATTGTTTGAACTAGAATTTTGTCCCCTATAAACTTTTTTAAGCATGACACATGGAAAATTGGATGCACTCGCGAAGAAGCAGGAAGCTCCAATATGTATGCCATAGTACCAATATTTTGCAAAACCTTGTAATTACCATAGTATTTTGGTGATAATTTATTATCCTTCTTAGCTTTCTTGAGGGAAATTTTTTTTTATGGTTGTAGCCATAAAAATACGCAGTCTCCCACAACAAAACTTCTCTCACTGTGATGTTGATCTGCATGTTGTTTCATTCGATTTTGTGCCAAATTAAGGTTATCCTTTAAGATTTGGAGAACTTCTTGTTGACGCTCGATGTGATCCTCCACTACTTGAACCCTATCATTTTCCCTTAATGAAGATGTAATGGATTGTGGATGATATCCATAAAGTGCAATAAATGGGGTCATTTTTGATGTAGTATGGAAGGAAGTGTAATACCACCATTTAGCCAGAGGTAACCACTTGACAACAAAACAACGAATATATCCTTCCAAACATTTATTCATTATATCTATTTGAACATCAGATTGAGGATGATAAGATGAGCTATGAGCTAGTTGAGTACCCAAACAAGAAAATGATTCCGTCCAAAAATTTCCTGTAAAAATGGGATCTTTGTCTCTTACAATAATCTTCGGGTTTCTATGTAGCTTTTGAATTGTTTCCATAAATGCAGTAGCAACTTTACTTGATTTAAATGGATGAGATAATGCACAAAAGTGTGCATACTTGGTAAGTCTATCAACTACCACCATGATGACACTCCTTCCTTCGGACTTAGGTAAACCTGTGATAAAATCCATTGAAATCTCCTCCCAATGTTGACTTGGAATGGACAAAGGTTGTAGAAGACCTGGGGTATTAATTCTCTCCACTTTATTTTGATGGCAAACCAAACATTCTGCCACAAAATTTTGAATATCAGATTTAAGGCCATCCCAAAAAAAATCTTTCTTCACCCTGTGATAAGTTTTTTAAAATCCTCAGTGCCCTCCTAAAGGAGAAGTGTGCAATTCCAAAATATATTTTGTTTTAGTTGGGAATTCTTGCAAATATATAGGCGATATTTGTAACATAGGGAATCATTTTTCCAACTAAAAGTATTACATGTAATAGGATCTTGCTGCAACTTTTGAATGAGATTCCACACTTCTTCTTCCTTCTTCCATTCATCCCTTGCTTCGGTTATCAAATGTGATTGGATAATTGAAATGGCACAAAACAATGCTTCCACCTCTTCATCCTTTCTTGAGACTGCATATGCAACAACATTTAGCTTCCCTTTTTTGTAGATGATTTCAAATTCATAACCCAACCTCTTTGTGACCCATTTTTTCTTCTCTTCTGAAGATAGTATTTGTTCCAAAAAGTGTTTAATACTATCATGATCAGTTTTTACCTTGAAGTGTTTTCTCATTAGGTAAGGTCTCCATTTCTTTAGTGCATGTAGTATTGCCAATATTTCCTTCTCATAAATATCCTTTTGTAAATAATTTCCTTTTATTGAACAACTTTCAAAAGAAGTGGGTCTTCATTCTTACATTAAAACAACACCAATTCCATTTCCTGAGGCATCGCATTCCACAATAATGATTTTTATGAAGTCTGGTGTAGCTAAGACTGTTGCTAGGCACATTGCCTCTTTAAGATGTTCAAAGGCCTTAGTAGTTTCAGGAGTCCATGAAAATGCATCGTTCTTCAATAATTTTGTTAGAGGTGCTGCTATCCTCCCATAATTCTCAACAAACTTGTGATGATAACCTGTTAACCCAATAAATCTGCGCAACTGATTTATGGTTGTGGGGACTTTAAATTCCTTAATGGATTTAATTTTGTTAGGGTCTACCTTAACACCCTCATGAGATACAATATGACCCAGATACCCCATCTCCTGGACTCCAAAGAAACATCAGATGTTTTTGCATATAATTGTTTCTCCTCCAATAGGTTGAGCACCCTGTCAACATATAGAAGATCCTTCCAAGACCTGCAGTAGATTAGTATATCATCAAAAAATACTAGCACAAATTTTCTAAGGAATGGTTTTAAAATGGAATTCATCAACCCTTGAAATGTAGAAGGTGCATTGGTAAGGCCAAAAGGCATGACCAAAAATTCATAATGACCCTCATGAGTTTGAAATGTTGTTTTCAGAATATCTTTTGTCTTCACTCTAATTTGATGATATCCTGAACGAAGATCCAACTTGGTAAAATAAATTTCTCCATGTATTTCATCAAATAATTCATCAATCATAGGAATGGGAAATTTATCTTTAATAGTCAGCCTATTGAGCTCCCTATAATCTGGACACATGCACCATGATCCATCTTTCTTGTGCACCAATACTACTGGAGCATAGAAAGAACTTTAACTAGGTTGAATTATACCCACCTCTAACATTTCTGCAATCATAGGTTCAATTTTTCTCTTTTGGACATAAGGATATATGTAAGCCCTAATGTTTGGAGGAACACTTCCTGGAATCAAATGAATAGCATGATCATGATCACGAAGAGGTGGGAGTCCTTTTGGAGTATCAAACACCTTGGAATGATTGTCCAAGACTTTTTGGAGATCTAGAAAAATAGATGATTTTGAAGTTGGAACTTCTATTGAGAATAATTGTGAAATTACGCCCCATTGTTATTTCTTCATAAGATTTGTCATGACATTAGAGATTATTATCTTTCCTGGCTTCCCTACGATATCCTGTAATTCAATTTCCTTTCCTTCTTAAAAAAATTCCAAGAAAATTTCTTGAAAATTAAAAGCTACCATCCCCAAAGATTGTAACCATTTTACTCCTAGTACAACATCAGCACCTCCCATTGGGATGGAAAGTAGGAATATTCAATACATATTCCCCCATGGCTAGCTTGATAGTATGGCATTTTCCGTATCAATTTATAGTTCCTCCATTTGCAGTCATCACTTGACATTCTGATGCTAAGTATAGGAAACAATTCAATTCCTAGGCTACCTTATAATGAATAAAATTATGGGTACTACCCTAATCAGTCAACACTATTACCTTTTTCTTCTTGATATTTCTGTCTATCTTGAGAGTTTGAGGAGTGGTAATTCCTTCCAATGCATTACATGATACGGTTGGACCCATTTCTTCTTCTTCTAGGGTTTCTTCCTAGCATATATCCTCTACTTTTGAAGTTTCTTCTTCATTTTCTTCTTCCTCTTCACAATCTATGTAAAATAATTTCTTCTCAGTGCACTTATGACCTTTAGTGTATTTGCTATCACAACTATAGCAAATCCATTTTTCACTTTTTTCTTCCAATTGTTGTGGTGTCAACCTTGTAGGTTGTGAAATTCTAGGAGTAGCAACACTTCCATCTTTATAGATGTGAGTGGTAGGCTTCCTTGTCGCCATAATTTTACATTCAATTTTTCTTGCAAACCTGAATTCCTTCTCCAATGAATCAGGTTCGCACACGCGAAATTCATGTTGGATGTTATCCTTTAAATTCCCTATGAAGACATCAATCCTGTGTTCCTCTTGAATATTAGTTACCCTTATATTCAATTCTTGGAAGTCCTCAATGTGCCCTTCAATTGAACCCTTTTGTCTGAGATTTATCAATTGGCTAAAGAAGGTGTTGCTCTTTGTATCCTCATAATGTGCTATCTTTTACTTCGTAAAAATTGACCTAGTGACAATTCTTTTACAGGATCAAAGCCATCGATACCATACAAATGTATTTTGTTCTAAATGTAAAGTTTCAATGCATACCTTTTGTGTGTTTTGCACATTATTGAGATAAAAATATTGCTCCATCTGTAGTATCCATGTTACGGGGTCCTTTCCATCAAGCTTCCTCATATCCATCTTTGGAATATGGTGGTTCTTCCATCCAACATTAGAGTTTATGAAATCACGATTAACATTTATTTTGTTCTCATCATGGGTTTCCTCTACTACCTTTTCGCCATTAGGAAACATTTCTTGTATCAACTTTTCCAAACCTTTCATGTCTAATTTTAGATCATTCTTCTTGTTTTCCATGTTGTCTTTCATTTTTTCATATATCTTAGCTTCCATGCCATCCATATTAGCTTCCATGCTCATTTCCATGCCATCCATCTTAGCTTCCAAACCGTTCATCTTAGCTTCCACACCTTTCTTAAAACCATCCATCTTAGTTTCCACACCTTTCTTCAAAACTTCCATTTCATTTTTTGTTGCTCTTTGCAATAGAAAAATTTGGTGCACTTTCTCTTGTAATTTTGATATCTCATGTTGTCTTTCTTCATCTTCATGACTTATAGTAGATATTTTTGAAGGCTTGGTTGGTGTTGAATTATTTTTAGTGGGAATTTTAGAACTCAATGTTAATATATGTTCTTCAATATTCCCTTGGAATAAATTCATACTATTTTTTTTCAAACGAGACTTATGTAATTCGAAAAAATAACACACCTTTTTCTTGCTTTTGAGGAGCTCGATATTGAAACTGATTTATCTCTATGATTTCAGATCTTCAATATCTTAAATTTTTCCTTGTGGTTGCCCTCTAAATCCTCTTTCGAATGCCACAGGGATGACCTGATTTGGATTCTTTAATGCAAATTTAGGTCCAATCTCCTGCAATGACCTAATTATGGACTCTTTCAATAGAGAGAACTTGTACGACTTACCACGTGTCACTGTTTGCTCCATTGGCTATGACATTGATAGACAGGAAACTACAGTCTGTGTACTTCCAGCCAATTTTTACAAAATTCAAATTCAATGCTCGGAGAAACAGAGTTATGAATATTTTCCCATGATCACCTCTTTTAGATGAAATTCGGGAGCCTGAAAAAGACCTAACTTCCACAGATCATATCTCCGAAAATATTGTGAACCAAGCTCTAAAATTTTGTGACAATGTTCCTCAGGATTTCGGCTTCGCGCTCTAAAATGTTCCACTTCTGAACCTTCGTAGAACAAAAGTTATAGAAAAATGCCACGATGACCTATTTGGTGCAGCGAAACCCTAGAATCCAAACCGATAATACCAAATGTTGCGAAACTAGCTCCAAAAAGAGAAGAAAAGAGATAGCAATGCCTTTGAAATAAGCCACTTCAAGGGGAAAACCTCCAATACAGTACATGAATGAAAAATTCTTGGATGATAAAAATGAAAAAACCTCCTTTCTATATATAGGAGTCCATGGGGCCATAATGTAATCTTAGACGACCTAACAAGATTAATTTAAGGGTACAATAATAACAATATGGGGGTTACACTAACAACAATAAGGGATTATGTAATATAAGGACCTAACAATTTCAAAGTCATAACCCAACATCTTTGTGAACCAGTGTCGTTACTCTTCTGAAGATATTCTTTGTTCCAAAAAGTATTTAAGACTATCATGATTAGGTTTTACCTTGAGCTGTCTTCCCATTAGGTAAGGTCATCATTTCTTTATTGCATGTAGTATTTCCAACATTTCCTTCTCATAAATATCTTTCTGTAAATACTTTCATTTGATTGGACAACTTTCAAAATAAATGAGTCCTCCTTCTTGCTTTAAAACAACACCAATTCCATTTATTGAGGCATCACATTCCACAATAATTTTTTTTGTGAAGTCTAGCATAGCTAAGACCGGTGCTTGGAACATTACCTCTTTGATATGTTAAAATTCCTTAGTTTCTTCAAGATTCCACGAAAATTCATCCTTCTTCAATAATGTTGTTATAGGTGGTGCTATTCTCCCATAATTCTTAACAGACTTTTGATAATATCATGTTAACTGGAGAAAGCCTCGCAACTACTTTATGGTTATGGGGACTTTCCATTCCTTAATGGAATAAGTTTTATTAGGGTCTACCTTAACACCCTCCTCAGATACAACATGACCCATATATTCCACCTGTTGTGTAACCAGCTCCAAAAATAGAAGAAAAGAGATATCAACGCCTTAGAAATAAGCCACTTCGAGGGGGAAACCTCCAATACATTACATAAATGAACAATTCTTGGATGACACAATTTACAAAACCTCCTTTCTATATATAGGAGTCCATGGGGCCATAATGTAATCCTAGTGGGCCACAATGTAATCCTAGCTGACCTAACAATAATAATTTAAGGGCACAATAATAACAAAATGGGAGTTACAAGGGTACAATAATAACAATAAGGGGGTTACACTAACAACAATAAGGGACTATACTAGTAATATAGGGACCTAACATGCCCCTCTCCTTCAAAAAAAGTGTTGTCCTCAACGCTTGAGTAGCTCTGGGTGCATTTGTATAAAATTCTCATCCTCCCATGTAGAATCTTCAGTGGGTAAGTTCTTCCACTTGATGAGATACTCTGAAATTGATCGATTCCGTAGTTGTCGAGTTCTTGTTTCTGTGACTGCTTCCGGTTCCAATATGATTTTTCATTCCTCATCAAGTTCTGGCAATATTGTTTGAACTGGAATACTTTCACCTATAACCTTCTTTAAGCACAAAACATGGAAAACTGGATGTACTCGCGAAGAAGCAGGAAGCTCCAATTTGTATTCCATAGTACCAATTTTTTGCATCACCTTGTAAGGACCATAGTACTTTGGCGATAATTTATTATCCTTCTTAGCTTGCTTGAGGGACATTTGTTTATATGGTTGTAGCCTTAAAAATACCTAGTCTCCTACATCAAAACTTCTCTCGCTGCGATGTTGATCTGCCTGTTGTTTCATTCGATTTTGTGCCAAATTCAGGTTATCCTTTAAGTGTTGGAGAACTTCTTGCTGATGCTCGATGTGATCTTCCACTGCTTGAACCTTCGAATTTTCCCTTAAAGATGATGTGATGGATGGTGGATGATATCCATAAAGTGCCATAAATGGGGTCATTTTTGCTGCAGTATGGAAAGAAGTGTTATACCACCATTCAGCAAGAGGTAACCACTTGACCCATTGTGTTTGTTTATCAGATACAAAACAACGAAGATATCCTTCCAAACATTTATTTACGATCTCAGTTTGACCATCAGATTGAGGATGATAAGATGAGCTATGAGCTAATTGAGTACCCAAACAAGAAAATAACTTCGTCCAAAAATTTCCAGTAAAAATGGGATCTCTGTCGCTCACAATAACCCTTGGGCTTCCATGTAGCTTTTGAATTCTGTCCATAAATGTAGTAGCAACTGTACTTGCCTTAAATGGATGAGATAATGCACAAAAGTGTGCATACTTGGTAAGTCTATCAACTACCACCATGATGACACTCTTTCCTTCGGACTTAGGTAAACCTGTGATAAAATCCATTGAAATCTCCTCCCAACGTTGACTTGGAATGGATAAAGGTTGTAGAAGTTCCGGGGTCTTAATTGTTTCCACTTTATTCTGCTGGCAAACCAAACATTCTGCCACAAACTTTTGAATATCAGATTTAAGGCCATCCCAAAAAAATTCTTTCTTCACCCTGTGGTAAGTTTTTAAAAATTCCGAGTGTCCTCCTAAAGGAGAAGTGTGCAATTCCAGAAGAATCTTTTGTTTTAGTTGGGAATTCTTACAAAGATATAAGCGATCTTTGTACCATAAGGAATCATTTTTCCAACTAAATGTATCCGATGTACTAGGATCTTGCTGCAACTTTTGAATGAGTATCCATACATCTTTGTCCTTCTTCCATTCATCTCTTGCTTCAGTTATCCAATCTGGTTGGATAATAAAAATGGCACAAAGCAATGCTTCCACCTCTTCATTCTTTCTTGAGAGTGCATCTGCAACAACATTAAGCTTTCCTTTTTTGTAGATTATTTCAAAGTCATAACCCAACATCTTTGTGACTCATTTTTGTTGCTCTTCTGAAGATAGTCTTTGTTCCAAAAAGTGTTTAAGACTATCATGATCAGTTTTTACCTTGAAGTGTCTTCCCATTAGGTAAGTTCGCCATTTATTTAGTGCATGCAGTATTGCTAACATTTCTTTCTCATAAATAGGTTTTTGTAAATACTTTCCTTTGATTGGACGACTTTCAAAAGCAATGGGTCTTCCTTCCTGCATTAAAACTGCACCAATTCCATTTCCTGAGGCATCACACTCCACAATAAAGGTTTTTGTGAAGTCTGGCGTAGCTAAGACCGGTGCTAGGCACATTGCCTCTTTAAGATGTTCAAAGGCCTTAGTTGCTTCATGAGTCCATGAAAATGCATCTTTCTTCAATAATGTTGTTAGAGGTGCTGCTATTCTCCCATAATTCTTAACAAACTTGCGATAATAGCCTGTTAACCCGAGAAATCCTCGCAACTGCTTTATTGTCTTGGGTACTTTCCATTCCTTAATGGCTTTAATTTTGTTAGGGTCTACTTTAACACCCTCATGAGATATAATATGACCCAGATATTCCACCTCTTGTACTCCAAAGAAACATTTGGATGTTTTTGCATATAATTGTTTCTCCTGCAATAGTTTGAGCACTCTGTCAACATGTTGAACATGATCCTTCCAAGACCTGTTGTAGATTAGTATATCATCAAAAAATACTAGCACAAATTTTCTAAGGAAGGGTTTGAAAATGGAATTCATCAACCCTTGAAATGTAGAAGGTGCATTGGTAAGGCCAAAAGGCATGACCCAAAATTCATAATGACCCTCATGAGTTCGAAATGCTGTTTTTGGAATATCTTCAGTCTTCATTCTAATTTGATGATATCCTGAACGAAGATCCAACTTGGTAAAATAAATTGCTCCATGTAATTCATCCAATAGTTCATCAATCAAAGGAATGGGAAATTTGTCTTTAATGGTGAGCTTATTGAGCTCCCTATAATCCGGACACATTCGCCATGATCCATCCTTCTTGTGTACCAATACTACAGGATCAGAGAAAGAACTTTGACGAGGTTGAATTATACCCGCCTCTAACATTTCTGCAATCATACGTTCAATTTCGCTCTTTTGGAAGTAAGGATATCTATAAGGCCTGATGTTTGGAGGAACACTTCCTGGAATCAAATGAATAACATGATCATGATCACGAATAGGTGGGAGTCCTTTGGGAGTTTCAAACACCTTGGAATGATTGTCCAAGATTTGTTGGAGATCTACCGAAATAGATGATTTTGATGTCGGAACGTCTAGTGAGCATAATTGTGCAATTACGCCTCGTTTTTATTTGTTTAGAAGCTTTGTCATGACATTAGAGCTTACTATCCTTCCTGGATTCCCTTCAATACCCCGTAATTCGACTTCCTTTCCTTCTAAAAAAAATTTCAAGAAAAGTTCTTGAAAATTAAAAGCTACTGTTGGGCCTTAGTTTTGGTCTTATTTTGCTCAAAGAAACTTATTTATCCATCTATTTTCCATCCATTTTCCATTCATTTATTCCATTTTGACATATATTTGATATCTATTCAGGTATTTAATTTTAATTTTTCAAATTCTAAAGTTTTTATGAAAGTTTGATTTTTAGTGCAAAAATGGCTGATTCAGAAATTCCCGTAATAGCTATATGGTTGATATGGTTGCAGGACACTTGGGCACGAGTTGAATGCATGGATGGACAGCTTGGCAACTAGGACTAAGCCACCTATGCTTAGTTCGAACAGAACAAGTTTTATTAGGCCCATTTAGTTCTAGTCAATCATGACTAGTCATTCGGAAATCCCATAGAAATAGGGCAGTTTTGAGATTCTATGGGATTGACCATATTTCTTGGGATAAGAACAATGAATTCGACTTGGATAGGTGGATGAGAAGTAGATGGGTTTGTTTGAGTAAAAATAGATCAGTTTGTTCATGAGACTTCTTATTTAAAGCCAAAACTTTGATGGCTTATGTATTAGGATTATTATTGACTTATATACTTTTATATTGTGACAATTTTGGATTGAGAAGTTAATTTGAAGACTTGTGCTGTTATCAATTTGCTGCTCAATGTTATGGATGTGTGACTGAAGTTAAGCTTCTGAGATCATTTATCAAGTGTGCAAGGCAAGGGTGGAAGGGCCCCCATTCCAAGCTAAGTACACTTTCTTGTAACTAGTTTTATTTCCTTGTTGTAGAACTGGTTTTCAAAGCTTTATTTCATATTGATTAATGATTTATGCATAGTGATTGATGTCATTAGTTTATAACTTATTCATCACTTTATCAAGTTGGAAAAACCGATGTATCAAGTTGAGCATCCCTTCTATGAAAATGATGAATTAAAGTTGGTTTCTTTTGTTGTGTGCAAACAATTTCTTGTTGAGATTTTTAATATTAAGATGAATAAATTATAATGGAACACTTTACATGTCTCTTAAGTTAAGAGCTTCTTTCATTTCATAATTTATCCATCTTAAATTTCTTGGTTTTTAATCTCTGATTCATTAAGTGGTAATTGAGGTTGAAATGAATTTCTTGAGTCAAGAACCATTTCAATATTATTCCTCCTTTTAAACTAATTGAGTTGGAGTTGTAAAATGTATTACTTTTAGCATATCTTTCAAGGTTGATTATATATGATCTTCACATATAGTGATCTTGCCTCAAAGCATAAACAACCCGAATTGATAATAAATATTGTGTTAGTTTAGGAACATAAATTAGCTCAACAGCTACCGTCCCCAAAGATTGTAACCATTGTACTCCTAGTACAACATCAGCACCTCCCATAGGAATGGAAAACATTGGACTAGTCAACACATATTCCCCCATGGTTAGCTTGATATTATGGCATTTTCCAAAGCAATTTATAGTTCCTCCATTTGCAACCATCACTTGACATTCTGGTGCTGGGTATAGGAACCAATTTAATTCCTTGGCTACCTTACAATGAATAAAATTATGGGTGCTACCTGAATCAATCAACACTATTACCCTTTTCTTCTTGATCTGTCCTGCTATCTTGAGAGTTTGAGGAGCGGTAATTCCTGCCAGTGCATTACATGATATGGTCGGATTCATTTCTTCCTCTTCTAGGGCCGGTTCCTGGTGTATATCCTCTTCTTGTTCATTTTCTTCTTCTTCTTCACAATCTATGTAAAATAATTTCTTTTCAACACACTTATGACCTTTAGTGTATTTGCTATCACAACTGTAGCAAAGCCCTTTTGCTCTTTTTTCTTCCAATTTTTGTGGTGTCAACCTTGTAGGTTGTGGAAATCTAGGCGTAGTAACACTTCCTTCTTTATAGAATTGAGTGGTAGGCTTCCTTGTCGCCATAATTTTACATTCAACTTTTCTTGCCAACCTGAATGCCTTTTCTAATGAATCAGGTTCCAGAACGTGAACTTCATGTTGTATGTTATCCCTTAAAGTGCCTATGAAGAGATCAATCCTGTGTTCCTCTGGAATATCAGTTACCCTTATATTCAATTTTTGAAATTCCTCAATGTGTTGCCCCACTAAACCCTTTTGTTTGAGATTTATCAATTGGCTAAAGAAGGTGTTGCTCTTTGTATCCTCATAATGTGCTATCATTTCTTCCATAAAAATTGACCAAGTGACAATTTTTTTATGGGAGCAAAGCCATCGATACCATACAAATGTATTTTGTTCTAAATGTAAAGTTGCAATGCGTACGTTTTGTGTGTTTTACACATTATGGAGATCAAAATATTGCTCCATCTGTAGTATCCATGTTACAGGATCCTTTCCATAAAACTTCCTCATATCCATTTTTGGAATATGGTGGTTCTTCCCGCCAACATTAGAGTTTATCAAATCACAATTAACATTGATTTTGTTCTCATCATGAGGTTCTTCTACTATCTTTTCACCATTAGGAAACCTTTCTTGTATCAACTTTGTCAAACCTTCGATGTCTATTTTTAGGTCATTCTTCATGTTTTCCATCTTAGCTTCCATGCCAGCTTCCATGCCATCCATCTTAGCTTCCACGACATCCATCTTCTCTTCCATGCCTTTCTTCAAAACTTCCATTTCATTTTTTGTTGCTCTTTGCGAGAGTGAAATTTGTTGCACTTTCTCTTGTAATTTTGATATATCATGTTGCAATTCTTCATCTTCATGAGTCATAGTAGACCCTTCTGAAGGCTTAATGGGTGTTGAATTATTTTTACGAGGCATATTTTAGAACCCAATACTGATATTCCCTTGGAATCAATTCAAATTGATTCTTCAAACAAGACTTATGCAATTCGGAAAAAAAATACACACCTTTTTCTTGCTTTTGAGGAGCTCGATATTGAAATTGGATTATCTCTGTAATTTAAAATCTTCAATATCTAAAATTTAGCTCTGTAGTATCCCTCTGAAGCTTCTTTCAAATGCAACAGGTCTGACCTGATTTGGATTCTCCAAGACAAAGTTGTGTCCAATCTCCCACAATGACCTAATTCTGGACTGGTTCAGTAGAGCGAACTTGTACGACTTTCCACGTGTCACTGTTTTGTCCTTTGTCTCTGAAATTGATAGCTCCGAAACTTCAGTCTGTGTACTTGCGACCAATTTTTACGGCACTTCAATCCAATGCCCAGAGAGAGAGTTATTGAAGTTTTCCCACGATCACCTCTTTGAGATGCAATTCAGGAGCCTGAAAAAGCACTACCTTCCACAGATCATATCTCCAAAAATATTGCGAACCAAGCTCTGAAATTGTTTGACGAATTTCCTCAGGATTTCAGCTTCACACCATATGAATTTCAGATTCTGAACCTTCGTAGAAAAAAAGTTATAGCGAAAATTCCACGATGACCTGTTTAGGAGCTTGAAAACAGACCTAACTTCCACAGATGATATCTCCAAAAATATTGCGAACCAAGCTCTGAAATTTTTATACAAGCTTCCTCAAGATTTCGGCTTCGCACCCTAAACATTTCAGCTTCTGAAACTTCGTAGAAAAAAAGTTATAGCGAAAATTCCACGATGACCTGTTTGGAGCAGCGAAACCCTAGAATCCAAAGCTCCGATACCAAATGTTGTGTAACCAGCTCCAAAAAGAGAAGAAAAGAGATATCAACGCCTTAGAAATGAGCCACTTCGAGGGGGAAACCTCCAATACATTACATAAATGAACAATTATTGGATGATACAATTTACAAAACCTCCTTTTTATATATAGGAGTCCATGGGGCCATAATGTAATCCTAGCCGACCTAACAATAATAATTTAAGGGCACAATAATAAAAAAATGGGGGTTACAAGGGTACAATAATAACAATAAGGGGGTTACACTAACAACAATAAGGGACTATACTAGTAATATAGGGACCTAACACCACCTCTTATACTCCAAACAAAAATTTGGAGTTTTTTGCATATAATTGTTTCTCCTACAATAGTTTGAGCACCCTATCAACAGGTTCAACATTATTGTACCAAGATATGTTGTAGATTAGTATATCATAAAAAAATACTAACACAAATTTTCTAAGGAAGGGTTTGAAAATGGAATTCATCAACCCTTAAAATGTAGAAGGCACATTCGTAAGGCCAAAAGGCATGAAGAAAAATTCATAATGACCCTCATGAGTTTGAAATGTTGTTTTTGGAGTGTCTTTAGCATTCATTCTAATTTGACGATATATTGAATGGAGATCGAATTTGGTGAAATGAATTTCTCCATGTAATTTATCCAATAATTCATCAACAATAAGAATGGGAAATTTATCTTGAATAGGGAGCTTATTGAGCCCCCTATTATCTGGACACATGTGCCATAATCCATCCTTATTGTGCACCAATACTACTAGAGCATAGAAAAAACTTTGACTAGATTGAATTATACCAACCTCCAACATTTCTGCAATGATACGTTCAATCTGTCTCTTTTGGCCATAATGATATATATAAGGCCTTATGTTTGGAGGAACATTTCCTGGAATAAAATTAATAGCATGATCATGATCACGAATAGGTGGGAGTCCTTTGGGAGTTTCAAACACCTTGGAATTATTGTCCAAGACGTTTTGGAGATCTCGAGAAATAGATGATTTTGATGTTGGAACTTATAGTGAGCATAATTGTGCAATGACGCCTCATTGTTATTTCTTCAGAAGTTTTTTCATCGCATCATATATTATTATCTTTCATGGCTTCCCTACAATACATCGTAACTCAATTTCTTTTTCTTCTGAAAATTGTTTCAAGAAAATTTCTTGAAAATTAAAATCTATTGTCCCCAAATATTGTAACCGTTGTACTCCTAGTACAACATCAACACCACCCATTGGAATGGAAAGAATTGGAATGTTTAATACATATTCCCTCATGTTTAGGTTGATGTTATTTCACTTTCAAAAGAAATTTATAGTTCCTCCATTTTCCACCATCACTTGAAACTCTGACACTCAGTATAGGAAGAAATTCAATCCTTGGCTACCTTACAATGAATAAGATTATGGGTAGTACCGGAATTAATAGGAATTATTAAAATTTTCTTCTTGATATGTCCTTCTATATTGAGAGTTTTAGGAGTGGTAATTCTTGCCAATGCATTATAGGATATCGTTAGATTCATTTCTTCTTCCTGTAGGGTTGGTTCCTGGTGTATATCCTCTTCTTTTGAAGTTTTTTTGTTCCTTTTTATTACTCCTCTTCACACTCTATGTAAAATAATTTATTCTCAACACACTTATGAAATTTAGTGTATTTTACATCAGAACTATAAAAAAACAATTTTCCTATTTTTTCTTCCAATTGCTGTGTTGTCAACCTTGTAGGTTGTGGATGTCTAGGAATAGAAACACTTCCATCTTTATAGTTGTGATTGGTAGGCTTCCTTGTCACCAAAATTTTACTTTCAATCTTTCTTTCCAACCTGAATACCTTCTCCAATTTATCAGGTTCCCAAAGGATAACCTCATTTTGGATGTCATCCCTTAGTGTCTCGATGAATACATCAATCATATGTTCCTCTGGAATATTATTTACACTTATATTCAATTTTTGGAAGTCCTAAATGTGCTTCATTATTGAACCCTTTTGTTTGATATTTATGAATTGTCTAAAGAAGATGTTTCTATTTGTATCCTCATAATGTGCTACCATTTCCTCTGTAAAAATTTACCAAGTGACCATTGGCTTACGAGAAAAAAAACCCTCGATACCATAGAAACTAAATTTTTCTAAATATAAAGTTGCAATGCGTACATTTTGTGTGTTTTCATGTTATGGAGCTCAAATGATTGTTTCATTTGTAGTATACAAGTTATCATATCCTTGCCATAAAAATTCCTCATATCTATCTTTGGAATGTTATGGGTCTTGAATCCAACATTAGAGTCTATCAAATCATGATTAACATTTATTTTGTTCTCATCATGAGTTTCCTCTACTACGTTTTTGCCATTAGGAAGCTTTTCTTGTAGAAAATTTTCCAAATCTTCCTTCAAACCTTCCATGTATTTCTTCAAATATTCCATGTTGCTCTCTATACCATCCATCTTAGCTTCCACGCCATCCATATTAGCTTCCATGCCATTATTCAAACCATCCATCTTCGCCTCCACTCCTTTCTTCAAACCATCCATCTTAGCTTCTACGCCTTTCTTCAAACCATTAATGTTTCCTTCTATACCATCCATCTTAACTTCCATTCCATTCTTAAAACCATCCATCTTAGCTTCCACACCTTTCTTCAAACCATCCATCTTAGCTTCCACTCATTTATTCAAACCATCGATTTCATTTTTTGTTACTCTTTGTGAGAGTTAAATTTGTTGCACTTGGCCTTGTAATTTTCATATATCATGTTGCACTTCTTCCTCTTCATTAGTCATAGTAGAGCCTTATGAGGGCTTATTTGTTGTAGAGTTATCTTTAGCAGGCATTTTAGAACCCTATAGTGATATTTTCACTTCAATATGCCCTTGGAATCACTTCAAACTGATTTTTCAAACAAGACTTATGCAATTTAAAAAACAAAATACACACCTTTTTCTTTCTTTTTAGGAGATTGATATTGAAACTGATGTATCTATGTACTTTAGGATCTCAAATATTTTATACTTGGTCCTTTAGTAGCCCTCTGAATATTATTTGCAATGCCAAAGTTCAGACCTGATTTTGGTTCTTCAAGGGAATGTTATGCTTAATCTCCCACAATGACCTACTTATTGAATAGTTTAGTAGAGGGAGCTTATACGACATGCCATGTGTCAGTGTTTTCCTCATTTGAATCTGAAATTGATACACATGAAACTAAATTTCATTTAATTTCAGTCACTTCTTACATAATTCCAATCTAATGCTCAGAGAGAGAGAGTTATGATGATTTTCCCAAGGTCACCTCTTCGAGATAAAATTGGGGAGCCTGCAGAAAATCTAACTTCCACAGATCATATCACTAAAAATATTGCAAACCAAGATATGAAATTTTTCCACTAAGTTGCTTGGGTTTTTTTCCCAAATGGTTTTTGTTTTTAGCTTCTGAACCTTCGTCCAAAAAAATTTATAGCGAAAATTTCATGATCACCTGTTTGAAGCAGCGAAACCCTATAATCCATGTCTCTGATACCAAATGTTATGAAACCAACTGAAAAAATAGATGAAAAGAGAGATAAATGACTTATAAATCAACCTCTTTGAGTGGGAAACCTCCTTTAAATTACATAAATGAAAAATTCTTGGATGACACAAATGAAAAAACCTCCTTTCTATATATAGGAGCCCATGAGGTCACAATATAATCCTAGCTGACCTAACAATAATAATGTAAGGGCACAATAATAAAAATATGGGGACTAGAGGGGTAAAAAAATAATAATAAGGGGGTTTCACTAAAATAAACAAGGAAATACAATAGTAATATAGGTCCCTAACAAATCTCTTGAATAATATCATGGTCCCACTTTTATCTGCTATCTTCTTCTTCAAGTTTTTTATGATGTTATTAGTCTACTTCCTTCAGTATAGTTTCTTATTCTTCCTTTCTTTACATTTATTCTTTCACCTTCATTTCCTCTTGTTCCTGCCTTTCCTTATCTTCATTTTTCTTCCATTTTTCCTCTTGTTTCCTTTATATTTTCCACTTCTTAATATTCATTTTAAGATACCAAAGATTCTTTTAGAATAGTTGGATTTTCCTTGAATTAGTGACTTTGCTCCTCTGTTAGGTTTTCATAAACCTTCATCGTCTACTTAATACTCACTAGGGTGTGTTAGTTTAGCTAATTTACTTCTTAGGTAACACTTTTTTATGGAATTGTGTTGGAAGGACTTGCCTAGTTTTCTAGTGCATGTGGCCGAGAGGCATTATAGTGATTCTTCATATTTTCTTCCTTTCGCTAGGCATAGGTATCAAATCATCAAACAAAGTGTAACTTGGAATATTTTTTCTTGCAAAATTGTCTATTATCATACTATCGAAAATATATTTTACTGTGATTGAGGCTTTCCAATTCCGTGACTTGAGCTTATGTCGCCTTTAAGTTCTTAATCTCATATCATCCTGCCTACAAGAGGAATGTAGGCCAAGGTGCCTTTTTCTTCCTATGTATTACTTCAGCTAGACCTCTAAGAAAATGGTAAGCAACCTCTTGCATGGTTATCTTGTCCATGGCATACCTTTGCAAGATATGAGATGGTTTCTAGCATCCAAAAACTCCAACTAGTGAACCAACCCAATATGAAACTTTTGATACTAAATTAATTTCTTCAGGAGACATGAAAGGGGATTTTTCTTCAAAGATAATATGATATAGGACCCTTAATAAGTGATCAATCAATTTTTCCATGACTCATTCGTAACTGCACTCTTCTAAAAATTTTCAATAAATATGGATAGGAGGCTCTCTTGGTGTCCATTTCCAATCCATTCTAGTAAAATCATGATGAGCATATATGCTTTCCAATAGGTATAAATACTTCTAGAAATGTTTTTTCTTGCATTTTGGTGTATTTTCTTTCTTTTTTTGTGTTGATCTTCATTTTATGAGATACAAGAAAATACCAATTAAATATCTTCCCTTCTAAGATAATCTGATATGGCATGTAAGCCCATCCTTTGGGTAAGGATTCAATATTATTGATCCAATAAAATCGACAACACAACACTATCAAGTACTTAAACACCTTTCTAAGTGATTTTTTCTTGTAATTATCTTTTGGTGTCTCGTGAAAATTTGTCATTTACATTACCCACATATTGACAAATTTCTTAGAATTTAAGTAGCATGTTGTTGCATAAAAATTATATTCCATGTGTTGCTCAGGGTTAGGAAAGTTGTAGACGAAATGGATATCATGTGGTTATTACGAGGAAATCTATTTCCCACTATAAATTTCTAGAGACATTCTCTTAGTATCCAAGCCTTGAAGAATCCATATAATAACATCTCCACATGGTAGGAATAGGGTATACAATCAAACATGTGAAACCATAAACAGTGGATGTTGATGTAAACCTCTCTATGGTCTATATATAATTTAAATTTTTTAGTGTGAATGCACTTGATAGTATGTTGAGTGATATTATATTCCTTCTCAATGTACAATGGTGTATTATATAAAATAGGAACTAATGTTGAATGAATTCCAAAAAATTCCTTGGCACTGGTTTCTATAGCCTCCTTTCATGTTGATCTCTTGGCAGGCCTAATGTTTTCTGTTGATGAGAGAAAAATATGTCCAGGACATGAAGTACCTATAGAAATAGATTCACTCATGTAAATAACAAGTTATCTATAGCATATCAAGTCAACCATCAATCTTAAAGCAAAAAAACAGTCCCTCATGAGAGAGATTATGCAATAATTGGATACATGAGGGCACATTGCACTCTTAAGTATTGCAATTCATAGTGAGAGAGGGGATTGTGCAGTCTTGACTAACAAAGTTATGGCTTGAGGCTTACAAATACATATTCCTGAAATCAAGGATAAAGTAACACTTATCCATAGAAAAAAAATACAAATGCATGCCACATGGTCTAAGAGGAATGAACACTCCCTATTTTCTAGGGATATGAATTTGGCTTGTTCTACAAGACGACATAGTCCACTAGTAGAAAGGACTATGTAATCCTAGTGACAAGGAGCTGAACAATTCACTCGCTCAGTGGATTATACAGTTTTTGAATCTCATAGGAGGATTGAGGATTTGCTTACGCAATTATTTTTTGTCTCATAGTATTTCGTATCTCACTTCCTTTAGGAGTTATGCAATCTCCAATAATAGAGGATTGCGTAGTTCCCAAAGGCAAGACCAGCAATTAGTGCTAGATCACAACCAATGTTAGCTATTGTTTGAAAAGGAGTTTACTTTTCTTTAAATGTTATGCAACTACTGTTGACATGACTCATTCAATACATGACACAAGTGTTGCATGAGTGATTACAAAACTAGACAATAAAGAGGAAAACTTGATGACAATGAAACATTGGTTCTTATAGAGAAAAGGTAGGCTCCAAAATCGAAGCATGGGAAAATTTTTGTAGGGGTTTTTTAGCCATTACAACAACAAACATTATCACAAACCTATATAGGTAAGGGCACAACACATTTTTCATCAAACACATGATATTTTTTGGAGCATTGGTAAGACCAAAAGGAACCACCATAGATTCACAGTGCCCATACCTTGTATGAAATTCACTCTTGTATATGTCTTCCTCTTTGATCTGAACCTAATGATATCCTTATCTCAAATAAATTTTAGAAAATACTACATCTCCCTTCAATTGATCAAACAAATCATGATTTTGAGGAAATGCGTACCTATTCTTGATAGTCACTTTTTTCAGTTATTTGTAGTCAATGCATACTATGATTGTACAATGCTTATTCTTTAACAACAACAGAGGTGCACCCCAAGGAGACACACTTTTCCTTATGTATCCCTTATCAAGCACATAAGGTCTTCACTCAATGAACCTATAACATAGCACGTGAGTTAGTGGAATACTAAACAATAGCCTTAATTTGACTACATATTGGAAAATACCTGTAAATATCACATTATTTAAACCCATAACAATACGAACCCAATACACCTTCTTAATCTAAAACACCCCTAATTTCACTAGATATTGTAGGTATCCATTTTTTCATGAACATTTTTTATACCACATTACAAATCTTCATTAACTTTGAGCTCCATTTTTTGTACCTACCATTATAAAAACCATTTACCCCCTATTATATGTTGAATATATTATGCCATTTTTTCCTCATTTAGTTCCACCAATTTGCGCATCATCATCATGTATAGTGTCTTAGATTTCGTTTTTTCTCCTTGTACCAAATCAATATAGAAATCCACCTCTCTATGAGGAGGAAAATGTATAATATCTACAATAAATATATCATAAAATAGTAGCAAGATAGGATACCTTCTTAGGACTTCGTCATCCTCATCTGCCTTCCCATTTCCATTAGTAATATGAACTACACATAACACAAACCCTTTCATATGGTTGTGCTTAGCCTGCATAGTTCTAACCCACCTCACTGAGCTATACTTCTTCTTTCCCTACAAGACTCTCCTTCGTCCATCATCATCTAAGAACTCAATGGCCTTTTTATAGCAATCTACCTTAGTCTATGAATAAACATTTATTCCATGCCTGAAAGAATGATATATTACCCCAAAGGAAGAACATTTAGGTGTGCTATAATATGTATTCCATTAAGCTCAAATGTACAAAACTTTACCCAATGATGAACTCTTCTCTTGGTCTATATAGCAAACTACACAAACCAAGATTTTTCAAGAACTTCCATATTCATTGTCACTGATCCCATAGGTCACAAATAATATGGCTATAATTTGATCCAATGTCAATGAAAATAGAAACAAATTCATTATCAAGCTTACCTTCCATCTCGATAATGAATTCCTAATGATATTCCTACCTATTATCCACTATTGCATATATTCATGGAATACTCTATCCTACATCCCCAACTGTATGTGCCTCCTATGTACTATAAATCTTAGGCCTGTCACAACAATATGATGGAAAATCCCTCCGGCGATGGTATCCAAAATAATTCCAACACTTCAAATGTTCTTTGCCACTACCTCTATTATGTTGTTGTCGAGGATGAGACCGATTTCCTTTCTCAGTTGCATTGAAATTCTTATGTGGAGATGAATTTTCTTTCTCACCTACATCCTAAGATCTTCCTCACTTATTAAGACATTTTACTTGAATATTCTCATTACCCTTCTAGTCATACTTGTACTCAGGCTTACACTTTTACTTATCATAACAATGCTTCAACTTCCTGATGCCTTCCTCGAGAGATAAATTTTGAAAATTGCACCAAGAAAGAACCTAATTTAATTTTCCCTTGAATTAAATTGTAATTCCACATCACAATAAAACTTGTACAAGTTAAACTTAGTTTGTTGATTTTATTTTATTTTAGGGTCTAATTTGAGTCATGTAGAGTGCCCTGGCTGAGTTTATTTTGAGTTATAATTAATTAACTTAATTTATCTAAATTAACACCAGTTTAAATTATTCTAAACAATGGAGGAACATGTAAGAGGTCAAAGGGTGGAACATAGACCTAAACCACATCTAGTGATCAATCATATAACTAACGATTCACTCATAAATAACTCAAGCATGTCAATTCTGAGAAAGACATAGTTGAGATTGGAGGTCAAGGGTGTTGTATTATCAGTTGTATCATCATCCAAATTGTATAGGGTGTGGATGTAGTCATAGGAAGGCCCTAGATGTATTTGGAAATTCATATTGAGAATTTCCCTAATTAATATGGGCTAATTACCTAGGGAGACAACGCAAGGAAATAGCGATCACGGAGGGAAGAAATTGGTTAATTATTGGCCAAGGCTTGTTCAGGAAGTGGTGATACAAATAGAGATAGTGTAGAGGTTTCTTTCGTTGGAGACAATTACTGTAATCTTCTCATATTTTATGACTAATCCAATATATAGATATTATATTTTTTTTCTTACGCTTTCCCTAGGAAATATGTGTGTAATGTGTGATTCAAATTCTTTCTCTTTCATGTTTTTTGAATTTGCGATCTAAATTGGTTTCGACAATTAGTATAGTAGATTCAAGTATATTGTTTTAGCATATTGCAATTATCGGTTTCAACCTACATGGATTTTAAACATGGTTTCATAGCAAGAATCACTATAGAAGAGAATAATATTATTTTATACTTGCATGAGGAACATATTTTGTAGATTTCTTCTCTAAAGCAAGCAGGAGGATCAAGATGGAATTCTATGGTATGAAGTTGGAGTATGCCCTTGAGGGTATCTCTAATTAAATTTCCTAGAGAGACTAGATGGAATCATTCTTGGAAGGCAAAAAATTGAAGGAATTCATTGATAAGGACGTCCTGAAACTAGCTCCAGCTAATGCACAGGCTCTAGCATAGTGGAAGAAGTGTGTTGAAAAGGTGAGAAGGATTCTACTAGAATTTGTTCGAGATCATACTTGCTCGAACCTCCACATAAAAGAAACTCCATTCTCAAATTGGAATGCCTTAACATATTTTTTACAGAACAAAATTGACCACAGGAAGCTAGCACTAAAGGACAAGCTCAGGAAAATCAAGATGGAGAAGCGTGACACAATACCAAAGTACTTGACAAATTTTACCCAATTACAGGATGAAATTGGAAGTGTTAGTGTTATAGTTTCTAAAGATGATCTGGTGAACCTAACACTTCTATGTATTCCCAAGAGTTGGCACATCTGCCAGGATTTTGTAAATGGGAGGGAGAAACTACTAGAGTGAGAGCTTTTTTTGTTCGACTTGGTGAAATAACAGATTTGGGGGAACAATGGAGATGGATTCTCATAAAAACATGATGATGATGATAATTGTGCCTTGTATGGAAATGAAAATAGAGGAAATGGAATTCATCCCATTCCAAATCAGATTCTAGTTAGGCGGGAAAGAAGGACTTGTTGAAGATCAAATGTTTTCACTGTCATGAGCTTAGACACTATGCCACAAAGTGTCAACACAAGAAGACCTACAAGAATCCCTCAAGAGGAGTGGAAGGTAAAACACTTTCTTCAAAATTCGAGTTGGATTTCACCCTCATCGCATACATGGTGTCATTGGTTATTGGTAGTCTGTGGTACCTTGATAGTGGAGCCTCATTCTATATGACCAGCAACAAAGAATATTTTAGTGACTTGGAGGATGAGGAACTCTAGATTCACATCGTGATGGGATATGATGGGAGGTGTATAGCATGACAGACATCGATAAAATTACCTTTTACAGGGATTGTGGTTCTCCTCTCGCATTCAAATATGTCATGTACGTTTCTAGTTTGAAGAAGAATTTAGTTTTAGTTGCTATGTAGGAAGATCATGTCTACAATGTCATATTTGTCAAATCAAAGGTGTTCCTTTGTTACATATCCATGGGACAGGTGAAGAAGATGAAGGTTTGGGTAAACAACCTCTACAAATTCGATGTAGAATATTGTGTTTCCTTGAGAACGAAAGCAGAGAAGGTGGAGAGCCGATAATTTAGTGAGTTATGGCATATAATATTGGTCCAGATACACCACAGAACTTTAAATATCATGAAAAATATTTCCAAAAGACTTCTCAATGGCGCACTTGAGTAGAGTGATACATTCAAAGGGTGTACATTTGGGAAGTACACAAAAGCCACCTTTCAGGATAAGGATAGTTGAGCACAAGTGATCCTTGAAAGAGTTCACTCACATGTGTGTGGATCGTTCTCGATATCCTCCATGCCCAATAACATGTATTATGTTATTTTAGTAGATTATTTTTCATGCAAGTGTTGGATATTCTTTATGAAGAAGAAACAACAAACATTCTCAAAATTCCATGAGTTCAAATCATTTGTTGAAAAATACATAGGCACGAAAGTGAATCTCTCAAGAGTGAAAACAGGGGACAATATGTGTTGGATTAATTCAATAACTTATGTACATCAGAAGGAATTCAATGAGATTTTATAGCACCTCATAACCCACAACAAAATGGGTTTGCAGAAAATAAGAACAAAAGCATAGTGGGAGTTTCATGAGTGATGTTACATGATCAAGGCCTACCATTGAACTTGTGGGTGGAAGGATGAAATACAGATGTGTATGTGAAAAAAATGAGACTTCATCAGATCCTTAAAATTATTACACCATAGGAAGACTTTTCCTGTAAGAAGCCATATGTGGCACACTTTAGAATTTTTGGTTCATCAGTTTACTTTCATGTTTCCAAGGATGCATAGAAAAATATAGAACCAATAGATGATTTTGGAATATTTTTGGGGTGCACGAATACATCTCATAACTATCGAGAGTACTTGTGATCTCACAATATGGCAATGGTTTTTTGATATGTGAAATTTGATGAAGTGAAGGCCATGAAAATTTCTGTTGAGAGGGAGCTTCATATGCGTACATATGAGGATCTCTTACCTCCAAAAGAAGAACCTCGAGATGTGGAGCAACCACAAGTAGATGAGTATATAGTGGAAGCATCCACACATGTAGAGACTTCAAGATATGGAAGAAGTGCACTAGAGACATTGCCAATTTGATGCATGATTCTAAAGAGAATGTGGGAGAACCTGTTAGACTCCACTGTGGCATAAGGCTAAAATGATATTTACGGAGGTAACCTCAACCCAAGATTTTAGTTTAGTAGCTAGTACTACCAAACCAAATAGGGCTCTCTCTATGAAAAACACAAATAGGGTTCTGACTGGTGCAAGAGAGGATTTTAGGCTAGATATCTGAGCTCTCGGGTTTTCAAAGATATATGGTTTTTCTTCTGGATCATGGATGAAAATGAGGTAACTAGGTCAACATATCAAAGGTCACAACTGCAAGAGATATGGAGGAGAAATATAGCTAACTTTTTGTGATTGGATTATGAGTTTGACGGTGTAGTGTAGGGTTTTAAAGAGAAATAATATCTTAATTAGAATGTGCACCATGAATTCATTAAGCGAGAAGGAAAATTACACAAAATGACATTCCCAACAAAACAAATATTTCATGAAAGAATTATGCTTCTCATCTCTTAGGAAAATCACTGAAGATGCAAGATATGGTAAGGACACATGTATATCATTCATATCAAACTATAATAGAGAAAATACAACATCAAAAACTCAGAACATGAGAATTATGAAATAATAGCTACAACTGGTCCTTTGTTTTCCTGTATAAAAAGATGAAGTACAAGCTACAAGAGTTCCACCCTCTGATGTCCAACCCTTTTCCTCTATGAGAAAAACATACATATAGACAAAAAACCATTTCCCCTCTCTCAGAAGTCGAATCCTAGAGTGTAGTAACTATTTACAGGAATTCCTCAACAAAAACCTAATGACTAGGGAGGTTAACAAACTCTCTTCAAAATAGAAACCTGATAAATTTGACCTTGAAAAGCATTTACTAGCATGAATATACCCAATTTTAACTTTAACAATATTTTTTACCATTGATTACATCATGGAAACATCATAAATGAGTAATTACATCAAGAGAAAGTCATTTTCACTAACAAAACTGAGAAAATAGGCTTCCATGTAAAAGAGCAACAAATTGATAGGAAAGCACAACATGTCAAGAGAAAACACAACGTGCTAGGTGTAAGAGGATTTTGGAGATCTTCCGTTGATCCAAATCTTGATCTGAAATATGTTGGAGAAATGTATAACTGTCTATTACAGAATAGAACCCTAAAACACTGAAAATGGCTACTCCAAGACCACTAAAACTCAATTATTAGACAACTACTCCAAAAGTGCAGTGTGCCTCTAATAAAATGGCAGAAAGGTGAGTTTTTGGAAGTTTTTTTACATTTTCACCCACCAAAATGTGCTAACATGGCTCTAAAAATAGCTAAATTTGATGTACAGGTCAAAATCAATCCAAAAATGCAAAAGAAATTCCATTTGGATTCCACCAAAAAAATGCAGCATGTGGCTTGCTACGCTTTTGGACCAAAAACTGTGCACAATTGCCATAATACCCAAAACCTTCTAAATTTGTGAAATTTTTTCCAAATTTACTCAAAATTATTCCAAAATTTCTCCTTGAAGGGAAATAGGTATGTGTTAGGCTATGATAGAGGCTTCGGATAACAAATGAAGCCTATCCTTTTATTTTTTCCTCATTAGGGTTTCTTTGAGATTTTTCTTCAATTGCTTCATTTCTTAGACTTTGGTGGGCTCATACATACTGATCTCAGCTCCCTTGTTCCTCTTCTACTAAATGGTTTTATAATCCATTCCTAACCCTATCTCAATGGGAAAGGGAATTAGGATTTAGTGAATGAAAAAATAGGGGATTTGGGTAATTTTTGGAAACGAAGGGAGATGAAGTGGTTAAAGGCTTCCTAAATTATTGGAAAATTTTAAGGGGCTAGGGAGAGATGTTAGGGAGTAGGGGAAAGTGAAATTTTAGTGAATGAGTGAGGGGAAGGTGTCCAAAGAGGGAAAACACGGTCCTAATCTAGAAATGTCTAGTCTAGGTTAGATTTTGTGGGAAAAAAGTCAAAATGAGGGATAGGAGTTATGGGAAATTATTAGGAAGGTCTATAACAAGTGGCACAAGGTGAGTGAGCTTCAATCTCAGATTTTTAATTAGTAATTTTTCAATGATAACATGAAACCAAGAAAATGCACTAAAAACCCCAAGAAAGTGGAATTTATCTTTCCAAGCATGAAATGAAGACAGAAGATATGATTTAGAGGGCCCAATTATTTTTCTATGATACACTGGACCCTGTTGTTGACGAATTATACCTCTACAATGATGATTTGGCTCCCTTCGAGAATGCACAATGGATGCGCAATGAATACGCAGAGGATAGATGACACCCTTGGGCACACAAATTATTGTTCAGAGGGTGAAAGTGTTTTTTCAAGGTGGAGAGAAGTCCCTTGAAGATGAAAAGAGAAAATGAAAGTTATTTTGGTCTCTTGTAGCTTGAAATTTGATTTTCTCCTTTGGTGGTTAAGTGCCCCCCACTAAGTATTTTTTACCTTTTGATTTGAAACTACATATTTAGAACCTTATGAAATATATTACATGATGAAAGGAATTAGAATACACTTTTGAAACCTTTATTGAACATTTTTCAATATTACTACTCCTTCAATGCATAATTTGATGGTGAAATGATTGATTTTATGGTTTTGACCCTAAGACCTAATATTGACATTTCATGAAATGAGCTAAATGATGACCATGGTGGTGTGACTAATATGATAATGTAGACATTTCAGCGGTGACTCATCCAACTGAATGATGGAAATGACCAAAAAATGAATTTTTTGAAAGGAGTAGTAACAGACCTAGACACACTAGTGAGTGACCAAATTTTTATTTGAAGACCTACCAAAACCATAAAATTTTTACTAAGACCCTAACAAAACCTTGTAAGAGCATATTTGATCACTGGTGACTGGCATAACTGGCAGGCACTAACATTGGCTCCAGATGCATACGACATCTCCTTGGAGGTTTTAAAAACATCGTAGACCATGTAGCCTTATCCAGTGGGCATGGAGTAAAAAATCAAGAGACCAAACTCAATAATAGAAACTGACTAACAAAATTAATTGACTTGACTAAAAAAAGAAAAAAAATGGCCAACTCAATGTAACAACACTTATATAACTTATTGATGGCAACATATCACCGAGAACATAGGGCCCTCACCTCAGGCTTCAAATGCTAATGAAAACTGCCCACCTGTTGAAGACATACGTACACTCATGTGAAATGATGCCTCCAGTGTAACCAATCGAGAAAATGGCTACTTACTAGAATCACGCTCACATTTTCCTTAAGAAGGTAGAGAAAAAAAAATATAGGCCACTCCGAGCATCCATTGAAGATGTGCTCACTATCAACAAATCCAAGGAAAGTCATCTCCCCTGTTTACTGTAGAAAATCAGTGTAAGGATCCTCAATAATTTGAAATTTTACGTTGTCTTGAAATCTAGCAAAAATAAAAGTACCCCTTTAATTTTGATCTAAAATAATACTTGATTTTTTATACATAGGAAGGAATAAGGAAATATGAATTTCTCCTACATGAGTTTTGGTTGTAAATTCCTTAGTATTGCACAGTTCTGAATCTATTTCTGGCATACTTTCTATCTGAGACTCATACTCTTCCAATTCATAGTCTAAATCATCCTTGAACAGAAAACAGTCTCAAGATTATTGAAATAGGCTTACTCACAAAAACTTCCTGTATAGTTTCCTTAGTCTCCTGACTGTCATGATTTAAACCCATATTTTCATTTTCAATAATGGAATAAATTTTACTCATGCATTCTTGACTGTGTGAACACTGTGAGAGATGCAAACCTACATTCTCTTGGGCTGTAACATGACTATTTAGGAGCTGATCTATTTCATCTTTAGAAAATGGAGAAAACTGAGTTTTATAATAGTTAACATTGGCTTGATGATTTTAATTTTCAAGATCAGGAACATGCCTTTCTCTATTTTGGTCCTAGTCTATTTCACCCAAGAAGAAAGTTATTGATTATTTTTGGGAGGAAAAATAATAAAGGGCTTCTAACATCACTTCTTCCATACACTCTTCATCCCCATACAAATTTTCAAGAAATTTAATGAAATTTTCAGAAATCTTACAACTATCAATCATCAATAAGGAAAAATTATAGCTTTGATAATATTGAAAGAAAACTGAATGAAAATCCTTTATAGAATATACACTAGTAGATGTTATAAATTCATACCATGATATCACTTTTTCATCTAAGGTAGTCATGAACATACTCATTAGACAATATTGAAGAAACTCAATATTTAGTCTATGAATATGAAAATGAAATTTCACCAAATGAAAATTCGCATCTTCTCCAACACGACCTTTAAATTTTGCAGCCCTCTTTTCCAATCTATAGAAGGAATATAGTTCAAAAAACCAAGAATATGAGCTTGATTCAAAGGAGAATACCTTCGAGAAGTTGAATCCATATTGAAAACAGTGAGGTCACCAAGAAATTCTTCAAACTATCGGTTTTTGAATAGTGGAGTCACCATGAAAATTGTGAACCTTTGGGTTCTTCGACATTGGAGTCTCCAGGTGAAAGATGCACAACCTTCTTGTGCATGATCACTATTCGCTAGCAACCATAAGATATAATCCTCTTCACTCTTTCCCAGGATCCTCTTCACTCTTTCTCGGGGTAGATTTATCATCTCATTCCCTGGCAACAACGCCAGAAATGTTAGCCTCCACAATTCCCCAAGGCTAAAAGGATATCGACAAAGGTAACCTCAAACCAAGCTTCTAGGTTTGTAGATAGCCCTTCCAAACCAGAGAGGGCTCTCCATGAAAAACACGGCCAAGGATCTGATTGGTGCAAGAGTGGATTTTAGGCTTGATAGCTCAACTCTAGGGTTTTGAATGATTTAGGGTTTTCTGCTGCATGAGGGATGAAAATTAGCTAACTAGTTCAAAGTATCAAAGGTCACAACTACAAGAGATATGGAGGAGAAAGATAGCTATGTTTTTGTGATGGGATAAAGATTTTTTTAGTGTAGTGTAGGGTTTGAAAGAGAAAGAAGATCTTAATGAGCATGTACAACATGAATTCAATAATCGAGAAATAAATTACACAAAATTACATTCCCAACAAAATAAATATTTCATGAAATAATTTTTCTTATAAATATCTTAGGAAAATCACTGAATAAGAAAGATATGGTAAGGATACATGTATACCACTCATATAAAACTATAACAGAGAAAATAAAATATTACAATCTTAAACACAAGAATTCCAGAATAATAGTTGCAACTGGTCCTTTGATTTCTTGTATAAAAAGATGAAGTACAAGCTACATGAATTTCTCCCTATGATGTCCAACCTTTTTTCTCTATGAAAAACACATACATATAGACCAAAACCCATTTCCCATCTCTAAAGGGTTTAATCCTAGAGCGTAGGAATAGTTTACATGATTTCCCCAACAAAAACCTAATGACTAGGTGTTATAGCATCATTTATCACCAGCTTATATTTGATGACTTATACATTGGTCTTGGGCAACCCTTCCCTTCAAAATTGGAACCCATACATGACTTTCCCCATAATTTTATGCGTATATACATGAGTCCATAAATAGAGAATCACCTATGCCATTTTAAACACTAAAAAAAACATATTCTCCCTATTCTAGAGGTGGGGTTTATGGTTGTTCCAGTAACTTAACCACCCTAGCCCATGGCCTAACTGTTCCCAACTACAAAAACTAATTTGAGGGAGTATAAAAGTCCCTCAAGGGAATGGCCTAAGGGAGGAAAAGAGAGAGAAATATAGATATTATACGTTGTTGGAGCCCTATCCAAGTTTGATATATTCCCATGCCTCTTGCACTTCCCAGATATTTGCAAGGAAACCCTTGTTTCCTTGAGATGCTCACCACTCTATGTGACATCCATTATGCACTATTCTTGGAAGAAATCTTGAGAGGCTAGGGCTGGACGGATCGAGAGGATGGTATGCTCGAAGGCCGTGGCAGATTTCATGTGATCTCTCCATGTTTCTTTATTGTACATGTTATTAATACCTGAAGTAACATCTTGTTCTTGATGTTTACGTGTCAATAATATTTTATACATGTGTAATGAGCGTAAATTGTTCATTTAGTATTGTGTTTATGAGATTATGCATGCTTTTCACTAACATCTAGAACATATATATGTTGTACTACTAGGATTTTGTGTTTTTTCTTTGCTGATCTACAGATTACGAAGCACAAAGAGATATAGGGGGTTCGCACCCCGCGGGATATACTAGAACTGAGGGACATCAGGGTAAGGTCTGCAACATCTATATTCTAGTTATTAGCATAAAGGTTGGTTAAGTGAGTCCTTATTGTAATGACATGCCCCTGATCTGTGAAGGTTCATCAACCCAAGACCTTTAGGGTAAAATTTCCTGAAACAAAAATGGCGACTCCACTAGGGATCACATTCTTGCGATTTCTCGTTTTGGTTTTTTAATCTGTCTTGTAGGTTCCTGACAGGTTTTCTTACTTTTTACAGTCTAGTAAGTATTTTTTCAATCAGACAGAAGACCCAGTCCTTTGATCAGGATTGAGTTTTTTATTTTTCCCTTATCTTTATTTCCATACGCAACTTATTCTCTGCACAGTCATGTATACCTCCTATATTTTCCAAAGGGACCCGCATATACATGATTTTCCTTGGTTACAATTGCATATACACGCTAGTTGCACACTGAAAAATCGCGTATGGCTGGAAAATTTTGAAAATTGAAGTTTTTAGCCTCTATAGTCTTTTCTGTCCGAGTTGAGCCATTCTTGTGGTGTCTTTAAGGTCTTTGGACTCTGTTTATGGTGATTCCATATCCATTTCTCTCTTTTTTTTGTGAAAACCTAGCCATTTTTGGAATTGCCTGTTTTCTGTTATTGCAATTGTGGATGAAGCACCAAGACCTTTTCCTGAAGTTCTTAGCTATTCTGACCAATAAGAATAGTGAGCCTTTGCTTATATGCTCTTCTTGGCCCTATGCATTTCTTCACTTGTGGTTTTTGCCTCCTTGGTCTATTTCAGTTTTCTTGATTTCTTCGACTTGTCTTGTTGTGAATCTTGAAGAATCTCTTTTTGGGTTTTTTGAGTTGTTGTTCGTTGCAAGATTGTGCTACTATGTTGAATCAATTGATTGAGTTTCGTGATTATTTTTTCTCATTTAAGTCCCACTACGAAAGTAGCACAGTTGGCTTGAACACTTTGAAGCCTTTGTTGAGACTCATGTTGCTTGATTCCGGTTCTTGGGTAGTTTTTGTTTGTCTTCTTGAAATCTCTTTTCTTCCATTATAAGTTAAAAACCCAAAAATATTTTGTGTTCTCCGTAGCTTTTGCTTTGAGTTTTTTTTTTACGGTTTCATTATATATTTTGAAGCTTTTTGGTTGGTTTCTAGTCTTTGGTTCTTGGCTTTATTTTGAAGGAAGTCTTCTCTTGATTTCTCTCTTTTGTATCAAGTGCATTTTGGCGTTCCTATGCATAGGAGTTCTTTTTGGAACTAGCCTTGTTTTTCTGTCAAAAAGTGATCGAACCATTGTCTTTCTAGAGACTCTTTTTTGCTTCTTTAGAATTAGCATGTTAGTATTTTCATATCATTGGTAGTTTTCATTAAGTGCGTTTGAGCATTTTAGTCTTTTTCATAACTTTTTGGATCGTGTGAAGTGTAAGTGTCTGAAAAGAAAAGAAAAAAAAAGCTTTTTCTTATTAGTTTCATAGAACCCATGTAGAGACCACTTTTCATCGAAAGGAAATTGTTGCATTTTCATATAACTAGGTTTTCATTGATTTCTTCTACGTCATAAAACACCATCATTTTCACTTTCGTGTACCCTTGACTTAAGTAACAGCCAATTTAAAACATGTGATATAATTAAAAGAAACTATAAGTTTTTGTATCATTGTCATTAATCATACACTAACTAGCTATGTTGTAGGGCCTTGGTTTAGGTGAGTGGAGAGTTTACTCTCCAAGGCCGCTCAAATAGTTAAACATAGAAATTTTATTAATCAGTGAAATCCACCACCGTTAAGTGGATCGGGAAAGCTCTCCTCCAGAGAGTCAAGCACAAGGGATAGTTCAAGAAGAGAAGAGATATACCCCCTCTCCTATTTGTTGAATATTGACCTAAGACTGTTCTGCCCAGCTGTCGATACGGATTGGTACCCTTACTTGGCTATCCTAGGGACCACACAGGTGACTGCAGGGGGTAATACTCGTGGTACCAGAGACAGACATTGCATCACTTCCATCAATACTTCTAGAGGGTGCTCTTGCGAAGCTTGGGACTTCCACCAGCAAAATCTGTTGTTAGGAGGTCATCGTAATTGTTTCTGTTACCTTCGCTAGTAGTCTTAGGGCGTAATTAACCCAAACTATTTTTGGAAGGTCCTATTATTTTTCTTTCCTTTATTTTGGTGTCCTGTCATCATCACCTGGAGCATAAATACTTGAGAGTTGATTGTCTTGCTATATCTTAGGAACTTTTTAGAGTGTGCTCTTTTCTCCTAGATTACTTAGCTTCATATATTTTTTTTGAGTCTAAAATTAATCTCTAAAAGTGGCTAACCAATCACCACATCAATCTAGGAGGCTTCGTGGGTTATCTCCTGTGAGTGTCGAGCCTTCCTCAAGAAGGCGTAGGACAAATTCGGTGGGTGATTTTCACCTTGTGGTTTCGAATGCAGCAGAGAGATATCCTTCGTTGGGGTTTGTTGTTTCTGTGGGCGGTTCTGGTGTCGGTGTCAATATAGAGAGGAGTGCTCCACTCATCTCTACAGTTTTATTTCATGAGAAGAAGTAGAAATAGAGGAAATCCCTCAGCCTGCTCAGTATTTTCCATATCCTCTTCCTGCTAGTTATCCTCACGTTATTCAATACATCTGGCCTAACTCTCAAAGATTGGCTAGCCCCTTTCCTTCATATCCCTTTCTTTCTATGGCCACGACTGGGAACACAATTTTGGCTGTGAACACTGCAATTTTTCAAACTCCTCTTTCAATTGAAGGAGGGGGCACTATTGCTATATCGATAATCGCTTCTAGTGCTGCTTTGTTTGGATCTGGAAACACCCAAGCACATGCTTCTCAATCTGGTCCCTTTTCTTATGGAATGCCCACTAGTGGAATTCCTTCTTTCTCCTTTTCTGTTGCTTCAGCTGTCTCCACACCCATTCCTTCTATGGCTAGTGGATCAGCTTCATTTCAAGGGTTTCCCTTTGGAAGTGGGCACATCCCTCATTCAACCCCTTCCTTAGGATATTTACCTTTTACCTCTCAGGCACAAGATTTCAATCATTTTTCGGGAGGTCAAATTTCTAATACCTTTCAGGATGGAACCTTGTTTTTAAAGCGTTAGGAGCAGGGAGTCCATTTCTCGTTGGTCAGCAAGAGAATTTTCCTTTGCCTTCATCGAGTACCTATAAATATTTTTCTCCGTTTCCAAATTCTTTGATCCCTTACCAAGGGGTTTCCTCTTCATTAAATACCTCGGTTAGAGGGAATGGTCCTATGTATAGTAACTCTATGCTTGGGGGGGGGGGGGGGGTGGGGCTCCTTCTCTGAATGTTGGGTTGCAATTATTTTCTTATGGCCTAGCAATATCTATGAACAATGTCTCACAACTTGGTGCCTCAAAAAATCTATGTTATTATTTTTATAATGTGGGGAATCTTTCCCATGGGGGATGGAATTCCCAGGCTCCTCCTCGCTTACCATTTCTGGCAACGTTAAACTTGCCAAATCTATTGATATTGACTAACGATCCTATTCGGTATAGTCCAGGTTGGCCTCCGGTCCCCACTAAGCTCCCCTTAGACATTCAAAAGTTTGAAGGGAAAACTACTGAGGATCTGGTTGATCATATCACCACTTTCATTTATGGTGTTCCTCGAACTCCCTAATTGGTGATTCGAATAGGTTGATATTATTTCAAAGAACCTTGACTGGAAATGCAGCCAAATGGTACATTGAGTTAACTCAAGGCAGGTTTTCTACTTTTGGAGAGTTGGCTACCATGTTCTTAAATCATTTTCAATTACTTGTCCCTTATGATGTCGAGACTCACCTCCTAGCCAATTTTCAGTAGGATAAGCCAACCCAAATTTTTGATCATATTCAGGAATGGCGAAGAAGGAATAGACTCATTAAAGCCCAAATCCCGAATTAATTACTTATTGAATAGTTTTTGAAATCTTTATAGCCAGAAATTTCTAAGGATGTATCCCTTTCAGGGGTATTTTCTGAAGACGAGGATATTTTTAGGGCTCAACAGTTAGAACTAATTTATTCTTAGTCTGGAGTCCTTAATACAAATTTTCTGAATGCTCCTCACTCCAAATTAGACTTAGCCAAAACTAAACCTGGTCGTCATGGTGATGGGCTTATCGGTTCGACTGATAGTGATACAGCTAACCTGCTAAGTCAATTGCAACAGTTTTCTATACAATCTGCTTGTTCTAGTTAGGCTGTGACATTAGTGTCAACTCCTTCCCAATCCTTGGCAATTAATGTTGCCCAAAATTCCAATCCCAAAGGAAACCAAAAATATGATGGGAAGAAGAAGGGACGAAATAACAAGAAAAAGGACAAGGATGGGAAGGGGAATGCAAACAAATCCAATGATAATGTTGGAGAGGGTAAAAGGGATAATAAAAATAAAGTTAAATTTCCATGCAAATTATGCACTGGAGATCATCTTACGCACCTTTTCCCTAAAATTGAAGATGCGTAGCACTTGTTAGCTCAACAGCGTTCTTCTAGTTCCCAGGTTGTGCTAACAAACCCTTTTCCCCAAGGACAGGAATTATTTGCTGGCATGAATCCAAGTACTGGGGCTCCCTCTGGGGGCAGCTAGGAAGGGGAAAATACATCAAACATATATATAATGAGTTCTCACACAGATATCGCTACGAGATCTTGTGACTATGGAAAAGATGAGTCTTCAAAAGACAAGGGTGCTCCTGATAGTACTGAGCCACTTCATATTAAGAGGCCTACTTTTGAGCCTATGCCTCTGATGCCAAAAACATCTTCAAAATGTTCGACAATCAATCCTAATTCCAAGGCTACCCAGAACTACTCGATTGTAGAAGATCTGGCTCAAAGTACTTGTGCCATGTCTACATTAGAGGTGCTCCAGTCTTGTCTGCGTCAGCAAAGTGCTTTTCTCACTGCTATTGGGGTTGTCGATCCAAATAATTCTCTTATGATCACGTTTGATATGTCAAATTTTAAAAAGACACTTCCTCATCATATGACCTTCCATATCAAATCGACTTATCATAAATTCAATATATTTCGAAGAGTCGTAGATGAGGGAACTTCCACGTGTGTAATGTCTCTTGGATGCTGGAAGGGTATTGGATCTCCCGCAGATGTTCCTTCAACCCTTCTTTTGACAGTGTTTGATGGTAATTCTGGTAAGTCACAAGGTATTGTTCCAACTTTTTCCATTTGTGTTGAGGGCAAGGCTGTAAATATTGAATTTGATATGGTCGATGCAAGCTTAGACTGTAACCTTGTATTAGGGCGAATCTAGATTTATGAGATGGATGCCATTGCATCCTCATTATTTCGCATTGTTTGTTTCCCTCATGAAGGGAGAATTATCATAGTTGACCAACTGGATTGTTCTCTTATAGATCCGAATGCATCTTCTGACTCAACCATTCCTTTGATGAAGGATACCAAGCCACCTGTTGAGAATGTTGGGGTTGGAATTTACACTTCGTTGATGGGTACTTTTGATCTTCCGCCTCCTTTAATTCATATCAATGCTATTTCATCCTCCAGGGCTCGTATTCGAAGAGAGTTCTTCATAAATCATTATTTTTCGAACCCCTGGACCTTACCTTCTCCTACCTCTACATTAGAAGAAGGTCAAGTGGGTGGAATTGGATTTCCTATGTCTGTAACTGAGATTTCTTATATCTCTATTATTGACTTTGCAAATTCCATTCTAGTTTCTCTTTCGCCATAGGAACTAGATGGAGATGTGGCTCCGGCTTGGAGTCTCAATTCATCTTTGGCTCAGAATTTCCTTGATACAACTCTTCCATCTGAAGAGGCCATCCTTGAAGAAATTACTAGTGTAGAGAGACCATGGAATGATTTGCATCATCGGTATTACTTTCTCCTGGACTTGCATGAAGTTGAATTAAGTTTCCCGAGCCCTCAGTCTTCTAGTCCTGTTCACCCAATCCTGAACCCTTTAGCACCAACACTATTTTTTCTGAAGGGAACATGGCTGTGATTTATCCTAATATCCCAGTGAACATCATTAGAGATTCCAAGATCATAGAGAATGTCTTCATCGGAGCTGAGTGTTCCCCTGAAGAGATTCAAAATTACACTGATCTCTTTCAAGAGTTTAGAGATGTGTTTGTCTGGTCTTATGAGGAAATTCCTGGTATAGATCCATATATTGTCTAGCATGAGATCAAGTTATATGAAAATGCTGAGCCTATCAGGCGAAAGCTTCATTCAATCAACCCTAGGAAGGCTGCAACTATCAAAGCTGAGGTGGAGAAGTTGCTTAATGTTGGGTTCATTTACCTAGTTCTTTTGAATGAGTGGGTTTCAAATCCAGTTCCTGTGGACAAGAAATGAGGAAAAATTTGAGTTTGCATCGATTTCAATGACCTAAATAAATAATTTCCTAAAGATAGCTACCCCACACTGTTTATAGATCAGATTATTGATGAGTGTGTGGGGAATGAGATTTTCTCCTTCTTGGATGATTTCTATGGACACAACCAAATTACTATATGTCCTGAAGATCAGCATAAGACTGCATTTATTTGTCCCTAGGGTACCTTTTCCTACAAGAAAATGCCTTTTGGCTTAAAAAATGCTGGAGCTATTTTTGAGTGGGCCATGTCGTACGCCTTCCATGAAATCAAACATATTATTGAGGAATATTTGGATGATTTAGCTACTTGTTCTCGTAAGAGAATTGATCAACCTTCTCACCTCTGTCAAGTTTTTGAACAATGTTGGCATTATAAGATTTGGTTGAACCCGAACAAGTGTGTTTTCGCTTCCACATCCGATCGGTTATTGGGATTTATTGTGTCTATGGAAGGGATTAGGGTATATCCCTTCAAGGTTGAGGCAATACTTCAGTGTCCTACCTCATCTTAAATTGGTCAACTTCAAATTCTCCAAGGAAAAGATAATTTTATGTGGAGATTCATCGTAAATTATGTCGAGATTACGATTCCTGGGGGTATTTATTATATTACCTGTAACCCACCTTCAACTAAAGGTCACAAGTACATTATCATAGCTGTAGACTACTTCATGAAGTGGGTTGAGGCTATGCCTACTTTTGGGAATGACGGTAAAACAACAATTTTTTTCCTTTTCAATCAAGTCACTACTCACTTTGGTATTCCAAAAGAGATTGTCACTAATCATGGCAGTCACTTTCAGAAAAACATGATGTCTGAATTGGCACTGAAATTAGGTTTTCGGTAGGAGAATTCATCTCCTTATTATCCTCAGGCCAATGGGAAAGTTGAATCTATGAACAAATCCTTGAAGGAAATTCTTCAATGGATGATTGATAAAGCCGGATCTAATTGTCATATTATGTTGTACCCTGCACTTTGGGCATACCAAATTTCAGTCCAAACTACAAATTGTTTTACTCCGCTTCAACTGGATTATGGGTTGGAATCTATATTGAGTATGAAATTCCATCTCTTAAGTTAGCTGTTGGGCTTCTTCTTGACACTTCTAGTCTCGAAGAATGCCTCCTTAATCTGGAACATCTCAATGAGCAGCATCGAGATGCAACTACAATGAATGTGGCACATAAGAAATGGGTAAAGGTTTAGTATGATATGGCAGTCAAACCTATGGATTTCTCTGAAGGTGACCTTGTCTTGGTTTATGCCCAAGAGAAGGATGGCTTGGGGGCAGGTAAGTTTAAATCTATGTGGTATGGCCCCTTCATCATCAAAAAAGGTTCTGAAGAAAAGCGCCTATGCCTTGATTGATTTTGATGGAAATGAGTTGGAGAAGCCCAGAAATGGACTCTATTTGAAAAATTATTATGCTTAGGCTTTGGCCTAGCATATTTATTTGTTGTTTATATATATATATATTTTGTACATATTTGGGTTTCCGAGTTTTGGTGTAATTTTGATGAATTTGATCTACTTTGGCAGGTAATATTGGATGACATGAGTCACTTTGGTTTCACCAATGGTGCTAATAGACATACCCAGAACTTGGCTTCCGTGGCTTGGGTAGTCCATTATCCATCCGGTTAGTTTTTAGTTTCAAGAGGTCTCTAAATTGGTCCTGATTCGTTATTATTTTTCTTGGATTTGCAGTTGGTGGTTTCGCAGTTGAACAACACATATTGGGTCTGAGACTCATTTTTACATCGCTTGGTTTTTAGGGTATGTTTGTTACAAAGATCATTTCAATTTATAACATTCATTCATATTCCTCGAGCTGACAATTGGATGACAGACTTATTGGATAATCAATAAATTGATTGGCATATTAATCATTCAATACTTTAAAAAATATATGGAATACATCATTCATTATCATACATTTGAGTCATCACATCATATAAATCATTGTATATATATATATATATATATATATATATATAGTCAGAGTGTTCAAAAATATACAAAATCTGGACCATCATGTCCTACAAAATTAGGGCTTATGCCCGATCATGTTTATTATCAAAAAATATTATAGTCATCCCATCATATCTATAAATCTATCCCTGAGGTCTGACATTTGTGTTCCTAGAGAACACAATGGCAGTCACCACATGGCGGAATAACCGCACCCAGTCTCGTGGTACTCCTACTACCTGTCTCTAGTTACGCTTCGGTAGGTCCATTATAGTGGCCGTAGGCACCTAGCGAGTTAAGCTCTCCAAGTTCCTCTGTACTTCATGGAGTGTCCTGCCAGGGTCTTCAAAATCTTCCTCACCTCTGCAGTGCTTGTGCCTTAGGTACCTCTCAGGCCTGACTAGTACCATGTATGCATCATGATCCTCATAATTTTATAAGTCATTTAGTCCAATAAGAAATATTTTTTCATTTTAATACTTTGAAAAAAATAAAAATAAATATCACATAATAAAAAATAAAAAAATGCAATCTCACCGATTGCACCCCTGTTGCACTGGGTGGTAGGACTAGATCTGGATCTGCATGAAATTCCATCCTAGCATAGGGATAATATTCCACTATGATGAATTTTTTTTCGCACCATTTGAAGAACTCATCATCCCAAGTGGTTTTAGGAACTTCACTTCCTCCTAATATCTTCATCAGATCAGTACATCGAGCTATTCTTAGATCTCTCGGGCTGTTGATAGTTGAAATGACCTTGGGCTGAAGCCTTGGGGCCCTCTTGAATAATATTGTCAGCAAGATTTCTGGATTGAAGTATTTTTTTTTCATATTTCTCAGCAAGGCTATGCACCAACCAAAGAGATGAATCAGACATTCTACTGCTATGCTCATGTGTGTTTGAGAAGGCTGATGCATAGAGGAAAATCCTGCTACTCTAGAAATGGTAAAGGGAAGGATCTTCATGTATAAATCCTTCATATCTCTGATAGGAATCTGAGTTCCTACCTTTTCTGCATCCTCTACATATTAGACTTGGACATAATCCTCTACAGTAAGACCTCCAAAAATCTCTCCGTGTAAGTCTACTAGGTATCCTCTCCAAGAGAGTCTAGTGATGAAGTATATATCTTCCACTTCTATGTGTAGTGGCATCTGATCAATTATGAAATAGTCTTCTTCTGGCTCCCAATGATCAACTAACATTTAAAGAAAATGCACATTACTTTTCATATTGGACATTTTGAAAAATTTGAGCAGTCCACAATTTCATAGAACATCTAGCAAAGTTTGATCTTCCATCACCTCATTGTCAATTGCGCTATGCTCAGGCTCTCTCTAGCTGATGGAAATCTTGAACAAAATCATTAAATGGTTGATTATATTCAAGTTTTAAAATTTCCTTCTACGCATATGTAGCCTCAATTATACACAATTGCGTATGATACGCAGGTCAGTCCACACGAACCTATGTATGCGTAGAGGGCTTCATCAAAAAATATATTTTCTACGATGAAATTTCAGAAATGTTGCCTTAAAAAGGAAATAAATTGATGAAAATATTCAGTTTAGAGCTTACTTGACTGATTTGGCACGATTTGATGGTTGATTTCTCCGAATTTGAGAAGAGGATTTTTTTCCCCAAAAGCTCCTTCTCCACTTCTGCAATGTGAAAATGATTGAAATGTGAGTCAAATGGTGTATTTATGCCCAGAATTTGAAGTTTTTTTTTGAAAATTTCATTGTGCTTGTTTTTTGAATTTTACTAAGGCTATATAATTGTTTGGCTTGTAAGTGTTGGGAAAGGTATTTTTCAGGTACATGTTGCTGAATTCGAGATTTTCCTAGTTTTTCCTTCGGATCCATGACCACTGACCTGTCATGGCAAGTATATGATTTTGAACTGGAATATATGTCAGGGAACTCATTTTCCATTTCATTTTGCTTACTAGCCTCCATTTTGATCACTTTCCATAGGGTCGATCCCATCATGTCATGACTACTTAACCCATTTCACTCACTGATTTTTTAACCATGACTTGGTGGTAGAGCCTTCCTTTACATGGGCTTCCTAGTTAGTTCCTCACTAGCATTTGTCACCCATGCTGCAATTTATGTAGGCTCAGGATTCCTCTTTAGTCCCACCATTCCTTATGCGTTGTAGCTTCATTCTTCTTCTTCTTCACTATCATTTTTCTGGCCATTACCCTAAATTATCCCTTATGTTCTCGAGCTATATTATTGCATTGCATATTGACTACTTGTTTATCTTGGCCTTTAGCTACCTTGATATGGACTCGTGTTTAAGCCATCTTTTGACCATGTGTTTCTGTACAAGTTAACCATGAAATCAATTAGCTTCTGCAACTTGACACCTTTACCGATGAATGGAACATTCCTCTGAGTGTCACTTACCAGTTTTTTCCACCTTGCATTAAGCATAGGATTGTTACTATCTAAGGAACTAGAGCATATATGTCACGACACTCATTCTATCCATTGTACTAGAGCATTATTTTATTCCTTTCCAGGCTTTGAATATGAAAAAGAAAATAAATTAAATATTTTGAAAAAGAACAGGAATGGGATATTACTTCCATATTTGATGGCAGCTACAGTGTGAGTTATGTTTCCCTTGAACAAAGCACAAAAAAGCTAAGTATTTTATCCATTTGGGATGGTTTTATTTTTTTACTTAGGAGAAGCCATAACCTTGTTTTATGAGTCAATGCTCCCTCGATTTTTTATCTCTTCCAATCATATGGAGGGTTTGTTTATGCCTCCTGCATGAAAAACTTATACAAAGTTATCATTTTCTACCATAGTCAAACATGAGTCGTGTTTTTGTTCAAGGGACGTTAACCTGAGTCGGACTTTCTGTGGTGCTTCTTGACTCATTTTTCAGTCAACCTTCCTGGTCTTGTTAGTATCTTGTTCTATCACATCAGATATTTGGTCCTTTGCTCATGCTGGTTTGAGAAGGTCTCCACTGAATTCATGCTGGAAGGTTTGTCTCTTATCAACTACTACATATTGCTCTGAGAGTAAACCTAGAGCTGCACACTGACCCTATTTACATCACTGATAGGTGACCTTGTACTCATCATTTGGTCATCTTCATGGGTCTTTGACTCAGTGGGTTCCCTTGCATTCGACATCAACTTACCTTATCACACCTAGGATTTGTGCAGTACCTTGATTTCCATTTGACCCTATTAGTGGATATCTCGCCTCTTTGTCAGATTTCATTATTGGTTGGTTTAGAGGGTTTTTGTCGTGTGCTAGCTTCACCTTGTGCATGCCAGGAACATACTTTAGGTTGGTTACTTCACTCTACTTTGTCCAATTCCTTCCAAATCTTGGTCTGCGGGTTACACTAGTGCTGAACTGATGTGGGATGCCTTAATGCCTTCCTTCCAGTAGATCTTTTCCCATCGACTCCGACTCATTTCTATGGGAATAAAGTCTAGATTCATTTTTTTAATACCTTAGGGTTTGCAGTCATCAGTGGCAGACTCTTTGCTATCGACAGTGAGGATACATCATTTCCTCCTGATTGATAGATTCTTTCAAGTGTTCGACTTCAACTCATTCATTAGCACCTGCTATATTGCACTGGGGAAATTTGAAACTCATTATCGTTATCGGTGGGTTATCTCATGTTTGTTAATGATATACATCAATGACCAGTAATCAAACGATTTCTCACATGGTCAAATTCAGCTCATTTATTCCCATTGTGTAGAATTATGCCATGGTGATCGGTGAAGACCTCAAGTTTGCATTAGCATGTTTTGGTTCAGTTTGAAAACTCCTTTAGTTTTCTTCTAGTGACACATTCCACCCTTATATGTTGTTGTTTCGTCACAACAGTATCTTATATGTTGGCTCCCGAGTTGCGTGTTGTACCATTTGTTCCACCACTTATGATTTGGTACTTGGAGTTTCAGTTTTGACTTTTGTGATTAGATATCTGTTGTAACATCATTGATCAGTCTTCTATATGTGATACTTGGACTTGATTTTGACTTGTACTTCTAGGCAGTGTTTAGATGATTCACTGTGTACTTTACATTTCAGCTATAATTGTATACATATTGGATCCGCTCTATACTTCATATACATACATGATTTTTTTTCACTGGGCATTAGTATGCTCACCTCAGACATAAGCTATCTTTTTGATCTCTCTCACTGGTTTTTTAGCAGGCTAAAATTTGGTGAAGTCCTCTATAGTCCTCACAAGGTTCTTTCTATGCACATAATATATTTTAGCCATCATGTACCCCTTCTGACCTCATATATTAGGGTGCATATGTTATAGCATCATTTATCACCAACTTATACATGATGAATTATACATTGGCCTTGGGCAACCCTTCCCTTTAGACTTGGACATATTTCTCAAAAAAAAGTATCTTAAAACCCATACGCGACTCTACCCAAAATTTTCCGCATATATACGCGAGTCCATACATAGAGAATCACATATGACATTTTAAACATTAAAAATATATATTTTTTCCCTATTTTAGAGGTAGTATTTACATTTGTTCCAGTAACTTAACCACCCCAGCCCATGGCCTAACTATTCCCAACTGCAAAAACTAATTTGAGGGAGTATAAAAACCACTCAAGAGAATGGCCTAAGGGAGGAAGAGAGAGATAAATATAGATATTATATGTTGTTGGAGCCCTATCCAACTCTGATGTATTCTTGTTCCTCCTGAAATTCCCATATATTTGGAAGGAAATCGTTGTTTCCTTGAGATGCTCACCACTCTATGTGACATCCATTGTGCACTATTATTGGAAGAAATCTTGAGAGGCTAGGGCTACACGTATCCAAAGGACGGTATGATTTAAGGCCATGGTATATTTCAGGTGATCTCTCCATGTTTTTTTACTGTGCATGTCATATTTTTCTTGATGTTTACCTGTTAATAATCTTTTATACATGTGTAATGATCGTAAATTGTTCATTTAATATTTTTTTTATGAGATTGTGCATGTTTTTCACTAACATCTAGAACATACATATGCTATACAACTAGGATTTTGTGTTTTTTCTTTGCTGATTTACAGATTATGGAGCACAAAGAGTTGCAGGGAGTTTGCACCTTGTGGGATCTACTACAACTGAGGGACATCCGTGTAAGGTCTGCAACCTATAGATTTTAGTTATTAGCATAAAAATTGGTTATGTGATTCCTTGTAATGAAATGCCCCTGATTTGTGAAGGTTCATCAACCCAAGACATTTAGGATAACATTTCCCGAAACACCTGGGAGGTTACCAAAATATCTTCAAAATATAAAAATTGATACATTTTCCCTTGAAAAGCATGTAAAAGCATCAATCTACCTAGATTTCACTTTAGCAAACATATTTACCATTGACTACATCAAGAGGACATTGAAAATGAGTAATTAAATAAAAATAAACTAAGTTTGACTTACAAAACTGAGAAAATAGGCTTCCAGGAAAAAGTGCAGCGAATTGACAGGAAAGCACAACGTGCCAAGAGAAAACGTAGTGTGCCAGGTGTAAGAGGATTTTGGAGGCCTTCCCTTCCTCCAAATATCTATCTGAAAGATGCTGGAGAAATCTCTCCCTATCTAATACACCATATAAACCTAAAACACTAAAAATTACTGCTTTGAGACCTCTAAAACTCAATTCTCCCACAACTACTCCAAAAGCACATTGTGCCTCTGAAAAACAGGCATAAATGTTGTTTTGTGGTAATCGTTTGACCTTTTCAGCCACTAGAATGTGTCAAGATGGCTCTTCCAATATCTGAAGTTGATGGATATGTCAAAATAAATCCAAAAATGCAAAAAAATTTCCATTTGGATGCTCCCAAAAAAATCACGGCATGAGGCCCGCTACCCTTTTGGATCAAAAAATGTGCAAATTTTCCAGAATGCCCAAAAAATTCTAAATTTCTGAATTTTTTTCCAAATTTTCACAAAAATATTCAAAAATTTCTCCTTTAAGTGAAATAAATATTTGTTAGGCCATGAGAAAGGCTTGAGCTAACAAATCAATCATATCCTTCTCTTTTTTCCTCATTAGGGTTTCTTTGAGCTTTTTCTTCAACTGCTTGATTCTTACCTGAGAGACCTTATTTCTTGGAATTTTGTGGGCTCATACATACTAATATTACCTCCATTATGCCTCTTAAGCTGATTGGTTTCAAAATACATTGCTAATCCTGGCTCAATGGGAAAGGGATTTAGGGTTTAGTGAAGGGAAAAATAGGGGATTTGAGAATTTTTTGGTAATGAAGGGTGATGAAGGGGTTAAGGGATTCATAAATTCTTGGGAAAATTTAAGGGGGTAGGGAGATATGTTATTGAGTAGGGGAAAGTGAACTTTTAGAGAATGAGTGAGGGGAAGGGGTCCAAAGAGGGAAAAAACAGTCCTAACCTAGAAATGTCTAGTCTAGAGAAGGATTTATGGGAAAATAGCGAAAATGATGAATAGGAGTGATGGGAAGTGATTATGAAGTGGTATAATAGGTTGGGGGAGGTGAGTGAACTTAAATCTTAGGATTCTACTCTGCAATTTGTCAATGGTAACATGAAACCAAGAAAATGCACTAAAAACCCTATAGAAAGGGAATTTTTGTTTCCAAGCATGAAATGAAGACACAAGAGGTGATTTGGAGGGCCCACTTATTTTACGATGATAAATTGGACCATTCTGTTCATGAATAATCCCTCTGCTATGATGATTTGGATCCCCTGAAGAATGTGCAACATATGCACAACGAATGCAGAGAGGAGAAATGACACTCTTGGGCACAACAATTGTTTTTTTGAGGGTGCAAGTGGTTTTTCAAGGTGCAGAGAAGTCCCTTGAAGATGAAAATAACAAATGAAAGTTATTTTTCGTATTTTGTAGCTTGAAAATTGTTTTTCTCCTTTGGTGGTTAAGTGGCCCCCACCATGTCTTTTTTACCTTTTGATTTGAAATTTTAGCTTTAGAACTTTATGAAACATATTACATGATGAAAGGAATGAAAATACACTTTTAAAACCCTTATTTAACATTTTTCAATATTACTACACCTTCAATGTTGAATTTGATGGAAAAATTACTGATTTGATGATTTTTTCCCTAAGATCTCATGGTGACATTTCATGAAATGAGTTGAATGATGACCATGGTGGTGTGACTGAGATTATAATGGAGAAATTTCAGTGGTGAATAATCCAAATGAATGATGGAAATGACCAGAACATGAATTTTTTTAAAGGAGTAGTAAAAAATGTAGAAACACTAGCCAATGACCAAATTTTTATTTTAAGACCTACTGAAACCATATAAATTTGACTAAGACCCTCAAAAAAACCTTGTAAGAGAATATTTGATCAACGATGACTAGCAGAACTAGCAGGCACTAACAACACCCACATCACAACACAGGCAGAGAAGGTCCCCATATCACTACATTGGCTACATAGATATTATTAGTGAGAGTGTAGAGACTGATCCATCCTCATTCAAGGAAGTAGTCAAAAAACCAGTATGGATTGATGCCATGGTAGAGGAGTATGACTCCATTATTAGGAATGGTGCATTGGGAGTTGTACCAAGACCATATGAGAAGTCATTTATATGATCCATATGGATATACAAGGTGAAGAAAGCAGCATATGGGAGTGCTGAGAACACAAGGCCATATTTGTGTCCAAGGGGTTCTCTCAGGTGGAGGGAATAGCTTATTGCGAGACATTTTCTGCAGTAACAATGTAATTTTAAAACATGTCTATTCTTGCACTTTCAACGCAGTTGGGATGGAAAATAAATTAGATGGATGTAAAGATGGCTTTCCTCAATGGTGTGGTTGAGGAAGAGGTGTACATAGGGTATCCAGAAAGATTTGAGACATTTGACAAAGAGTCACATGTATGCAGACTCAAGCGAGCATCATATGGAGTGAAATGAGCACGTTGTGCTTGGTACACTAGGATTTACATCTATATCATCGGGTTGGAAATTTATGAGTCGATGGTGGCCTTGTGTCGAGAGTTCGTTACCTCTCCTTTAGTCGAGAGTTCGGCAGGCTCACCCTCACCCTACCGGGCCTCAACCTCATAACCTTGGCCGAGTCCCTCACCTCTTTGGGGAGGTGAGAAATAAATCCCTAACCGGCCTCACCATATGAATAGTGAGCCCCTACCGAGCCTATCGAGCCTCACCTTTTGAGGGAAGGTGAGTGAGAAATCGATGGCAGCCTTTGTCAAGAGTTCGGCAAGCTCACCCTCACCATATGAATAGTGAGCCCCTACCGGGCCTACCGGGCTGCACCTTTTGAGGGAAGGTGAGCAATAAATCGATGGCGGCCTTGAGTTCTTCGCGTTGATGGCGGCTTTTGGGGCCCCTCCCCCAAAGGAGAGTTGTTCGTCTGATGGCGGCCTCTTTGTCGAGAATTCGGCAAGCTCACCCTCACACGTTACCTCACCCTTCAGGCCTATTTTCAAGAGTTCGGCTCGCTCACCCTCGCCCTCCCTTCTTTGTAAGGCTTTGCTCTCTTTACGTCGGGTGAGTAATCAATAACATTTTGGTCAAGCAAGCTTCCTTTATTTCCTGACCAGTAAGCTTCCCTATTATGAGAGTTGGAGAGAGAGAAGATTCATGTAGAAGTATTCTGGCCTGTGTTGGGCTCCTGGGATCAGTTGGGCTTAGCTACTAGGCTAGGCTGGGCTGGTATGGAAACACTCATTGCAGGAGGTCATTGCTGAAAGCCGCTAGTTGATGCAGTCAATCCAGGTGGCGATGCCTTCTTGTCTTCCTGTGAATGGATAAGTAGGATCTTATTGTATGTGTTGGAGATTCATTATAGTAGGTTTTGGAACCGATGGACGATCTTATTTACAATGCACCTATCGAGTATCATGCACCAGACACATAGTGAGTGCTAGTCTCCTGGGTAGTGCCAGTATGGTAAGGGAGGTGGCTACGAACTGTGGATGGCGAACTAAATGTGAACTGACTATGGCGACCATACTGCGGTAGGAACAAGGGTAGGAACTCATGTCAGGGCTATCCCATACCTACTTGGGATAGGAACTCATGCTTGGGATAGTAACTAGGGATAATGGTAGAGCCTGGTAATATGCTAAGCGACAGGTTCACTTGGCTTGGATGGATCGAGGTACAATATTATTCTTTCAAGGTATAGTCTTCCTTTTCAAGGTACAATCTGCATTCTCAAGGTACAATCTTCAGGTGAGCAACAAAGTCATTAGCGACGCGTGAGCAAAAAATGGGTGCGGCGAAATCTCAAGCCGGTGACACACGGGGTAGTAGAGCTCACCCAAAGCATATGGGAGTGTTGAGAACACAAGGCCATATTTGTGTCTAAGGGGTTCTCTCAGGTGGAGGGAATAGATTATTGGGAGACATTTTCTGTAGTAACAATGTAATTTTAAAACATGTCTATTCTTGCACTTTCAACGCAGATGGGATGGAAAATAAATTAGATGGAAGTAAAGATGGCTTTCCTCAATGGTGTGGTTGAGGAAGAGGTGTACATAGTGTAGCCAGAAGGATTTGAGACATTTGACAAAGAGTCACATGTATGCAGACTCAAGCAAGCATCATATGGAGTGAAATGAGCACCTTTTGCTTGGTACACTAGGATTTACATCTATATCATCAGGTTGGGCTTCACCAAAAGTGAAGAAAATGCGAACCTTTAACATATTGTAGTTTAAGGTAAATGATTCGTTATAGTATTATATGTTGATGATTTAATAATAACATGTGATGAGAAGCTGAGAAATCTTGCGAAGAATATTTGGCAAGAGAATTTATGATGAAAGGCATGGGTCCCTTGAAATATTTCCTTGGTTTGGAAATTTGGTAAAGAGATGGGGAATTATTTGTCTCTCAAGGAAATTATGTCAAGAAGATATTAAATAAGTTTCACATGGAGAAAAAAAAAACCCATAAAGACTCCTTTAGCGAGGAATTAGATGAAGGAAGATGCTACTTCAGGTGAAATGGTAGAAGCTACCATTTACAATAAGCTTGTTGGTTCACTTATGTACTTGGCTAACACATGGCCAGACATGTGTTATGTGGTTAACCAACTTAGTCAAGAAATGGCTAATCCAACCAAGTTCTATTGGAAGGTTGCCAAAAATTTGTTGATATACCTCAAAGTCACCACTTAGATTGGTCTTTGTTACACGCAGATAGAGACAATGAAGCTTCAAGGCTTCACAGATGCAGATTGGGAAGGGAGTCCACTCGACAGGAAGAGCACATCAGGCGAAAGCTTCAGTATTGGGTCAAGAGCAGTTTCCTGGTACAACATGAAGCATATATCATTTGCACTCAGTTCAGTAGAAGCAAAGTACATGGACGGAAGTCAAGCAGCTTGTGAGGCTATTTGGATGCAGAAGATCCTTGTTGGGTTATTTGGTCAACAAATGGATCCTATAGTGATTTAATGTGACAACCAGAGTTGCATAAAGCTCTCGGTTAATGAATTTTTTCATGATAGTTCCAACCATATCGACATATGATATCACCAACTGAGAGATTGTGTGTAGAGGTGGATCATGATGCTGGAGTACATTCCTACAAAGGAAAATTATGCAGACATATTGACGAAGGCACTGTCAATAAGAAAGTTCAATTTGCATAGAGGAAAGGTTGGGGTATCAAATAATCCCTTTCTTGCTGAGAAGGAGTGTTGAAAATGGAACCAAGACAGATTCTAATTTAACTTTCTCTTTAACGAAATTAGAATAAAATTGTAATTCCACATCACAATACAACTTGTATGAGTTAACTAAGTTATTATGACTTAGTTGATTTAGTTTATTCTAGTTGGGGGTCTAAATTGAGTCATGTAGAATGTCTTATACATTATAGGATCCCTAGTTGAGTTTATTTTGAGTTATAATTAACTAACTCAGTTTATTTGAGTTAAAATGAGTTTAACTAGCTCTAACTGATGGAGAAGCTATTGAGAGGTCAAAGAGTGGAACTTGGAATTGAACCACATCTAGTGATAAATCATATAACTAATGATTCACTCATAAATAACTCTTGCATGTTAGTTCTAAGAAAGAACTAGTTGATATTGGAGTTCATGGGCAGTGTACTATTGGTTCTATAATAATCCAAATTGTACAGGGGATGCATGCAGTAAGGGGAATTCCCTAGATGTATTTTTCAATTAATATTGGGAATTTATCTAATTAATAGGGGAGAACTACTCAAGGAAATATCACAAGGAATAGGGATCCTAGAGGGTAGAATATCAGTTTAAGTATTGGTCAAGGCTTCTCTAGGAAGTAGTGAGACAGATAGAGATAGTGCAAAGGTTTCTCTGGTTGGAGAAAATAACTATAATCTTCTCATATTTTTTGACTTATGCAATATATAGATAGTGAGGATTTTTTCCGAGGCTTTCCCTAGGAAATATTTGTGTAATGTGGGATTTAAATTGTTTCTTTTTCATTTTTTTCTATTTCATGTTCTAAATTGGTTTCTGAAATTGGTAGAGTAGATTTAGGTATATTGTTTTAGCATATTAGAATTATCAGTTTGAATCTACGTGGATTTCCTAAAATAAAAGCTCATCAGACTCAATTTTATCTTTCAATGAAAATGGAAATCTATCCATGAATATGTGGATCCTTAATTTGTCATCCTTGAGATAGGGCACATACCTCAACAAATCTATAAATTTGATTGTATAGTCTTCATCTATCATAAAATCCATCTTGAGCTCATAGAATCCTTGACCTTTCCATCATAGTATCTCTCAAAAAAGTACTTATTCTTGAAGATCCCTTCCCATGCTTCCCATGTCAGCTCATTTTCTTTGATACCTCTAACATTCCTAAACTCTTCCCAAAAAATATTTTATCTTCCCTTTAGGCTAAATGTAGATATCTTGGCTTTGATGTTCTTAGAGTAATGATGAAGTCTGAGGAATTCCCTTATCCCAAGAATCCATGCTTTTGGATCTTATTGTTTAGTTAAATCATAATCAAAATTAGGATTCTTGCATTTATAAAACTCCTCTGGAAAGTACCCCCTATAACTCCTCCTATAAGTATGTTGGTAGTGATGGAAACTATGTCTCCCAAAGAAGAACTAGAATTAATTCCATGAGTACTAGCCCACCTCTCATGTGTATCAAAGAGGATTCCACTCTTCGTTGTATCATCCTATCAATGTTTTACCTTCTCTAATACTTTCTTCCATCTACACCATTAATATTTTCTTCAAATCTCTCCCCATGACTAATTCCTAGATATCTCTACTTCTACAAATAAAAAACACTCTAGAGGATGATTTCATTAACCTCAACTTGATTCTCTTGAGCTTCTGCAAACCTTTCCTATGACTCAATTCATATATCATTATCTTCCTTTCAACTTATGATATCTACATTCAATCTTCTCAATGTATCTTCTAGATCTGGAGAGTCTACCTTTCCCTACTACTCGATTAATATCTACCATCCCAATAATGTCTCTTCTAGTTTGTATAGTGAGTCATATGAGCTATACTCAACTATTATTCTCTTCATATTTTTGCCTTCTATTTCCCGAAATACACCATTGTTACTTAAATAAAATAATACTAAAAGGAATACATAAACTTACTACCGATGGGTTTATTGCATCTACATAGTCCAATCTAAATTAGCACGATAAAACATATCATAAGCATAATATAATAGTGATATCAATAAGTGACTAGCATGCATGCATGATAAACATATAAATAAATGACATGTAGCCATCACAATGTACATTTACCATGAGGTCAAGTGTTGAAACCTCGCTCTGATAGCACTTTGTAACACCCCACCCCACATTTACCTGCCTTTACAAGCTCACAAGGATAAACATGAGATGTGAATTACTATGCATGACCAAATAACCAAGTTCCATTTATGTAAATGGTGTTTACCATTCTGAAAACTACTACAACATCCAAGGGGCACTTGATCACCTAGATGTCCAACAACATCCATTGATGATCTTTTAATCACATGGAACTATCTTTTTCCTAATATTACCACCTAGTTGCACACATTATAAGTGGTCCATCTAACCACAATGCTCCAATCGCACTCACAGGCCTTCATCCATGCAACTAAACCTGAAAATACTCAGTTCTTTTCCTGCAACGATGGATTTAGTGCCATAATTTCAAGGCTAGCCTACAAGTCACTATCCAACACAACCCAAAACTTTCCAAAATCAAGTCTAAGATAATATAAAGTACACATAACCTCTAATTAGGCTTAGATATTTCCCAAATATGTCAAACACATGATAAAATTTTAGGAAAACATATGATAAAAACAATAGCTACTTTTCGTGAATGCATATATGTTAATTATCTCATTAATTTAATCATAGAATCATCAATAAGGCTCACTTCCCTCTCAAGCTAGCTGAAACAACAATTTTTATCTCATACATTCATATAACCATTCAATAATTTATCGAATCATGAACAAGATTCATAACAAGACAAAATAATTTAACCATGGATATAACCAAAATTTAACTAAAATGAAGCCATGAAAAAATAATCCTAAAGTAAATAAAATAAACAGTACACGTTCTCACTAATCTAAAAAATAATTACACATAATAACATATGCATAAATCCAACCAATTGAGAAACTTCCACATACCACGTAATGATAGATTAGGCTGAACCAAATATCTCCTTCAACTAATCACCCCCATGCCATATTTCAACCATGAATTTGGGATCACATGGGATAAACCAAAAAAAAAGAAACCAGGTCTTCTATAGGCTAAACCACCTCAACCCTTAACGATGGAAATTTCAGCTAAACCAATCCAGAAATCTCCAAGACCAAATAATATTTGATGGCTTAGACTTTATTCACCATACCTATAGGAATTTTACTTCCTACACTCACCTTTCAAGAGTTCTAGGAGAAAACCATATCCACAATCAACAGTTGGGAATTTTCTTGAGACCACCCAAACCAAGATCCAAATTCTAGTAGCAATGCAAATCTTAACCAAAACAGGGAACCCACTCCATCATGGTTATCTAGGAAATGGAAAAGGAAAGGTTGTACATCGCTGTAAATCCAAGAAAATCCCATGATAATGACAATAAACATAAACAATAAACCAAAGCATAGACAATGCATCAAATTCAAACATGCTATATCACACATGTACACTATTACATGCAAATACTCAACTATTATTTATACTTGCTTGTTGTTGTACACACTTTTATTTTTCTACCTTGATTATTCCTTGATTTATTTCTTTGCTTTTATAGCTTGCAAGTGACTCTAGTTATTAAATCTATGTTGAGTTCATGGCCTTCAAGGCACACAAACAAGCAAGCTTCCCCTAGGCAATGGATGTGTAACGGTGTCCTTGTTTTCGTCACTAGTTAATTAATTAAATAATGAATTTTAAAATATTAGTGCATGCATTAACCAACCATGGCTCTCCATAATAGTATTAAAATTATAATATCATATTACATAATTAGGGGTTGAAGGGGGCATCTTACACCAATCCCTTGATTTACTTATGATGTCAAATCATTCAAATTCATGTTCTCTTATTATCTTGAGAATTATACACACAACTCTAAAAAATACTCTATTATTTATACCTTATAGCTCTTTCAGTGAACTTTGTTTATCATATGATTGATATGTTGCATATATTAAACATTACTCCTCTCACTTTCCAAATATCTCATTTTTCACTTTAGCACTTAGCTCTTTTCTATGCACCTCGGATAAGAGCCTTTTATTTAACCATATACATTCGTCATCCTAATCACCTATGATAAAATTGTTTCATACTTCAGACAAAGGTAAGGCTTAAATTTTCTTTGGATACCGTATACATCTTTGCACACTTCATCACTATGTTTTGGACAGGCTCCCTCCACAGGCTAGACACCTTCTTTATAATTCATCGTTATACTTATCCATACTTGCTCCACATATTTTAGACTTGTTGACTCTTATTCTCTATGTTAGATATTCTCCATGTATCTTTCCATATCTACAATTATAAATTCCAGATTAATTTATTTAGAGGAAATGACTTGATTAAGGATAACAGAGATGAAAATAACTTCATCGAGGTTGACAAAATGCCTTGGAACTCTTCTAGGGATAAAATTAAGAGTATCCCAAAAGCATGGATTGAGAAACCATTATTTTCCAACATTGGTGCCCAAAATAAATAACATTAGAAGGGTTAGATATCTATGTTATCCATATTATCTATATTTTCGTTGCATGGAATATTAAATGGATTACCTGAATTCGTTTTCTTTTTTCACGCAATATCAAAACTGAATGGATTTATTTAGATTTCTGTGTATTATTGAGAATAATCTTTAATATAAATATTACCTATATTATTGATCATTTCATTTTCTTGACCCCTTAAATTTTGGATCTAAGCTGCCAAGCACCCACCACCATGTGCTCTTACTAAATTATAAAAAAAAATTACTTTCATAAATCAAGAATCATGGCATTTTTATGAAGACACCCTTTGAAGACACTTAACTATCTCAATATATATACATCCGAGTTGAATCTAGAGTTCAGGTAAGCTTGCCACATTATTTTCCAAGTCACGTTACTACCACATATTATGATTTATTTATACCATGTGTTATCCACAAATTTTCCAATCGGCCATCAAAAAGGAAAAAAATGAGTTCCATATGTTACCATTTCAAGTCACCACATCATCAATTCTACCAAATTGTGTTCACATAACTTCCAATTTCCTTGTTTCATTCTAGCACTTGTGTTGGCATGACTTGTATGCTTGCTAGCCATGGCAAGAATTTAGAATCCAGATCATTTGAGAAAAAAAATACTTTACATATGAATCGATATCGGGGTACATAGATATGCCATGCAAAATATGAAAGAAAATGGTCTCCTAGGGTTTCATATAGCTTTTCTTTCTTGAATTTTAATCCTTAGTTCAGGTTAATTTGATAAGTAAACTCTTTGGGCACACCTAGATTCCTAGATTATTGTAATGTTCATTGAAGAAAATTTGGGCTCATGCTTCTAAAATTTCAGGTTCCCCCTTTTTTACTTTCTCACCTTAATGGTCCCTTTTTCTGATGACACCTAAATGGTTTTGCATTTAACTCAAAGCGGGTGACCACTAATGACACTTCACCACCTTGAACCACTCCATCTCCTTCATCTCATTCCACCTTATTTTTCTCACTTAACATCAATGACGTTTTAATAAATAACTTACTAAACTTCCTTTGTACTACTAAAAGCACGTGCACTCCCTACAACATCAATAAAAACACATTTCCAACATGTAAAATTGTTGCAGTATAATATAACATTAAAATAAACCAATTATAAATTACAAATATAACATCGTAAAATATTTCTTTTCAAAATTTACAACATAAAATAACATTAAATTTAATAATATTATTAAATTCATAAATTATATGATCAATATTACTTTTATAATATATAACCACATTGAAATAAACCATGCTATTGGCCTTAAACCCATTTTTTTTTAAACATCAAGCTATGTCATAAACATTTTAAAATAAAATTGTTTTATTCATATGTAACCCTTCAAAACATTATGCAACATTGTAAGCCTCTTAAGCCTTTTAAATGATTACTTCTAGAATATTTCAAAATAGCATATATGTGAACTTGACCATATTAATCGTGGTGGATGCTATGACGAATCGTAATGACCACCACACTTTATATATTATTAATTTTTTTTAATTTAAGTGTCACATTATAACATAACACCAAAATAAGCCATAATATCATTTGCAACCATAATCTATTAAAATCTCACTATTGAAATGTCACATTATAACATAAACTTGTAGCCAACCGTATGCTATGTTTTAAAATATTATGACGCCATATAACATTTAATGAATTTCATAAATCATTTTTGGAATGCCATAATATAACATCGAAATTAACCTCTTAAAGTATTATTTTGAAATGTTGCACTATGTGATAATATTATCTAATCAACCATATTGTTAACTTTAAACATAATAATAATCCGGAAATCTCAGAATGTGACATACAATTGAAGTTTGTGACGTCATAAATCTTAATTACAGCCATACATTATTGAAAAAGGACTATGTTTTTTTTTTTTAATTTCACGTTGTAACAAAATAATTTTTAATATTATTAATCATAGATAACTGGTCCAGGGAATTATAGTTAACTATCATAAAGAAAAATCAATGATCATTAACTCAATTTAATTATTTTCAAGTGTAATCAATCAATGTTATTCAAAAGAAATCATAGTAACTAAAATTATCAATGGATAATCAAAGCTAGCCAAAGTCAACCTTTCCCAACAATCTTCACTTGTAATTAACCATTATCAATTAAAGTCAATGAAACTGAGGCATAGCCTAGCCTATAGTAAACCAAAGGTAATCATAAATAGCCATTATCAACCTAAGCAAACCAAAAGTAATCATAAATAGCCATTATCAACCCAAGAAAACCAATAGCAAGTATTTTCAAGAAAGGTCAACTGCAATGACTATCAACTATAGTCAACGACCTTGAAATACAACAATTAGAAAAATACAACCAAGTTAACCATAATTAATACTTATCATACATATGTGTACCATAGCCAATCAAAGTTAACAAAAGTGAATCAAAATTAACCATTATTAACCAAACTGAACAAAAATCAAACATGTTTAATGATCACTAAATAATGTAAAGCATTGTGATTTAAGATGGATAAAAGTCAACGATATAAAATATAAAAAAATTATGGTTCAACAAATTTCACCAAATCAACTTAAATTAAATAAAACTACTAAGCCAAAATTGTCTATTTTTAATTAAAATTAATTACATTTAATCAAATTTTACACAATTCAATTTAAATTAAATAAAATTAATAAAATAAAGAAAAATATATTTTATTATTAAATTTATTAATTTCAAAAAATGGGTATAAAATTAACATATTGGGAATATCTGTGACCCTAGTCAAAGTGTAGTAAATGATATACATATGAAATCATTATTATTATTAGAAGCAATCCTCGACAGCAACATTCATTTTTTCCCTTAGTGGACGAACATCTATTTGCTAAATGTGCAATGTAGCCATTATTGACTTATGTGTTATTCCAAATGAACATATATTTTCTAAATGTGGAATGTAGCCTTTATTGACTTATGTGTTATTCCAAAAAAAATTCTTCTCATCCTGGAATCGAAATATTGGATATGGTAAAGCTGAGAAAAGGCGAAAAAGTGGAGGAAAAAATTCCTTGGATTTAATAATTCAAGGATTTAATAATTCAAGTAAGTACCGAACGACGACCATCGGTGAAACAACTGGACTCCAATACCAACTTTTTAAACGATTTTACACGTCCACGACTATAATAGTAGGATTCCTGGTGCCTTGTAAAATTTATTTTATGATAACCGAGGGGTTTGTTTAATGCTCAAAATATGTTTAACGCAAGACGGTACTAGCAAATGAGTTGTCACTCGAGGGGCACTAGGGTTGCATTGCATGAACCGTCATACCTTCATTGAAGGGAATCCAAGGTTTACTTTTTACTCATTAAAGTTTGGTCTCCTTGCTGTTGTTCGCGTCCAGGCAGGAGATATCGGGAAGATGCTGCAAGAGAAGATTACATAACTTCTCTATTCAATTATGGATTCCTCTTATATATTAAATTTGTTTATCTTTTAAAATAACTCTTCATAGCCTTACAATATTATAGAACAATTCTGTGATGGGAAACTGACCTGTTATATAATTTTGGTTAAGGATTTTATTTTTCTTGATTCTGTTTGAAAATTGCCGTTTATTGCTATGTCTTCTATTATTTTTCTCTCTGTTTTTCCTTAGAGACGTTATGGTTTCTTCCTGTATTTATATTTTTAACTTCTATGCTATGGGATAGTTTCTGAGGATTCCTTGATATTTACGGTTTCTTTGTATTCGAAAAATCAAGAGGTTGACGGAGGATCTCTTCAGTCCAATTAAGGGCCGCGTGGGGAGGATTCAACTGCTGGGTCATGGAATATGTTGTCTTGCGATGCTCGAGAAGCTGTTTTCGTGGCAAGATAATGGTGTGCATGACACAGGAGTTATGACAATCAATGTATCATTATTTTCCTTGCAACTTAGGATCTTTACATTCACGCTTCTCAATGTATCTTTTAGATTTGTTGAGTCTACTTCTCTCTACTTCTTGGCTAATCTCTACCATCCCACCAATGTCTCTTTTAGTTTGTATGGGGAGTCATATGTATTGTATTCAATTATTATTCTCTTCATATTTTTGCCTTCCTGCAATACACCATTTTTACCTAAATAAAAGCATACTAAAAATCATACATAAACTTACTATTACTGAGGTTATTGCATCTACATAGGCCAATCTAGATTAGCACGATAAAACATATCATAAGCATAATATAATAGCGATATCAATAAGTGACTAACATCCATGCATGGAAAACATATAAATAAATGACATGCAAACCATCACAATGTACATTTAGCCCGAGTTCACGTGTTGAAACCTCACTTTGATACCACTTTGTACACCCCAACCCACATTTACCCGCCTTTACAAGCTCATGAGGCTAAACATGAGATGTGAGTTACTATGCATGACCCAAAAACCAAGTTCCATTTATGGAAATGGTGTTTACGATTTTGAAAAATACTACAACATCTGAGGGGCACCTGATCACCTAGATGTCATACAACATCCACTGATGATCTTTTCATGAGACGTAGTCATAGACCTTCATCCATGCAAATAAACTTGAAAATACTCAGTTCTTTTCCTGCAACGATGGATTTAGCTCCATAATTTCAAGGATAGGCTACAAGTCACTATCGAACACAACCCAAAAATTTCAAAAATCAAGTATAAGATAATATCAAGTACACATATCCTATAGTTAGGCTTAGATATTTCCCAAACATGCCAAACATATTATAAGATTTTAAGAAAACATATGGCAAACAAAATAGCTACTTTTCATGAATGCATATATGTTCATTCGCTAATTAATTTCATCATAGAATCACCAAGAAGTCTTAATTCCCTCTCAATCTAGCTGCAAAAACATTTTTTATCTCATAAGTTCATATAACCATTAAGTAACTTATCGAATCATGAAGAAGGTCCATAACAAGAGAAAACCATTTGAACATGCTTATAACCAACATTTAAGTAAAATGAAGCCATGAAAAAGCAGTCATAAAGTTAATAAAATAACCAATACATGTGCTCATTAACCTAAAAAATAATTACACATAATAGCATATGCATAAATCCATAGATTGGGCTAAATCAAATTTATATTTCAACCAATCACCCCCATGCCATATTTCAACCATGAATGTGGGATCACATGGGATAAACAAAACAAAAAAAAATAAACCAGGTCTTCTATCGGCCAAACCACCTCAACCCTTAACCACAATAATTTCACCTAAACCGGTCCGGAAATCACCAAGACCAAATAAGCTTTTATGACTCAAACTTTATTCACCATACCTAAAGTAATTTTCCATTCTCCACCCACCTTTCAAGAGTTCTAGGAGAAAACCATATCCACCCTCAACCCTTGGAGAGTTTCTAGACCACGCAAACCAAGATCCAAATTCTACTAGCAATCAAAAGCTTAACCAAAATCGGGATCCCATTACATCATGGTTATCTAGGAAATGGAAAAGAAAAGGTTGTACATAAGTGTCAATCTAGGAAAACCACATGCCAAGGACAATAAAAATAAACAATAAACCAAAACATATACAATGCATCAAATCCAAACAAGCTATATCACATATGTACATTGTTACATGCAAATACACAACTATTATTTGTCCTTGCTTGTTGTTGTACACACTTTTCTTGTGCTACCTTGACTATTCCTTGATTTATTGATTTTCTTTTATAGTTTGCAAGTGACTCTAGTTATTAAATTCAGGTTGATTTGATGGCCTTCAAGGCACAGAAGCAACCAAGTGTCCCCTAAGGAATGGAGGTGTAAGGGCATCCCTCTTTTCATCAGTAGTTAATTAATTAAATAATGAATTTTAAAATATTAGTGCATTTATTAACCAACAATAGCTCTCCACACTAGTATTACAATTACAATCTCATATTACATAACCAGGGGATGAAGGGGGGATCATACACCAATCCCTTGATTTACTAAAGATGTCAAATAGTTCTAAATCATGTTATGTTATTTTCTTTACAGTTCTACACACAACACTAACTATGATCACCACAACTCTAAACACTACTCTATTCTTTATACTTTATAGCTATGTCAGTGCAGTTTGTTTATCATACAATTGATATGTTGCGTAGATTAAACATTACTCCTCTCACTTCCCAAAAATCTCATTTTTCACTTTAGCACTTAGCCCTTTTCTATGCATCTTGGATAAGAGCCTTTTATTTAACCATAAGCATTCCTCATCCTAATCACCTATGATAAATTTATTTCATACTTTAGACAAAATTAAGGCATAAATTTTCTTTGCATACCATATAATTCATTTCACACTTCGTCACTTTGTTTTGGAGAGGCTCCCTCCATAGGTTAGACGCCATCTTTAGAATTCATTAGTATACATATCCATACTTTCCACACATATTTTAGACTCGTTGACTCTTCTTCTCAATGTTATATATTCTCCGTGTATCTTTCCATATCCACACTTATAAATTCGAGGTTAAGTTATTTAGAGGAAATGGATTGATTAAGGACAAAAAAGATGAAAATAACTTCATCGAGGTTGAAAAAATGCCTTGGAATTCTTCTAGGGATAAAATTAAGAATATCCCAAAAGCATGGATTGAGAACATTCTTTTCCAACATTGGTGCCACAAATAAATAACATTAGAAGGGTTAGATATCTAGATTATCCATATTATCTATATTTTCCTAGTATGGAATATTAAATGGATAACCCGAATTCGATTTCTTTAGCAGACTATCCAAACTCCATGGATTTGTTTAGCTTTCTATGTATTATTGAGAATAATATTCAATATCAATATTACCTAGATTATTTATCATTGCATTTTCATGACCCCTTAAATTTTGGATCTAAACCACCAGACACCCACCACCATGTGCCCTTACTACATTCTAAACAAACTACTTTGATAAATCAAGAGTCATGGTATTTTGATGAAGACACTATTTGAACACTCTTAACTATCTCAATATCTATATTTCCAAGTTGAAAAGAGAGTTCACGTAAGCTTTCCACACTATTTTCCAAGTCATGTTACTACCACATATCATGATTTATTTCTACTGTGTGGTATCCAAAATTTTTGCAGTTGGCCATCAAAAGGGCAAAAACTGAGTTCCATGTGTTACCATTGCAGGTCACCACATCATCAATTCTACCAACTTGTGTTCACCTAACTTCCAAATTCCTTGTTTCATTCTGGCACTTGTGTTGGCATGACTTGTATGCTTGCTAGCCATGGAAAGAATTCAAAATCCATATCATTTGAGAAAAAAATTCTTTGCATATGGCTTGATATCGGGGTATCTATATATGCCATGTAAAATATGAAATAAAATGGTCTCATGGGGTATTAGATAGCTTTTCTTTCTCGAATTTTAATCCTTAATCCAAGTTAATTTGACGAGTAAACTCTTTTTTCACACTTAGATTCCTATATTATTGTAATGTTCATTAAAGTAAATTTGGGCTCATGCTTCTAAAATTTCAGGTTTTCCCCTTTTATCCCTTCTCACCTTCATGATCCATTTTTCTTCTCAAACCTTCTGAATGGTTTTTTGTTTAACTAAAAGTGGGTGACCACTAACAACATTTCACCACCTTGAACCACCTTCATCTCCTTCATCTCATTCCTCCTTATTTTGGTCACTTAACATCAATGAAATTGTAATCAATGACTTACTAAACTTCCTTCTTACATTACTAAAAACACTTGCACTTCCTACAACATCAATAAAAACACATTTCCAACAAATTTTGCAATATAATATAACATTAAAATAAACTTATTATATATTACAAATATAACATCTTAAAATATTTATTTTGAAAATTTACAACATTAAATAACATTAGATTGAAGAATATTATGAAATTTATAAATTATATTATCAATATTACTTTATAATGTTAACCACGTTGAAATAAATCATGCTATTGGTCTGAACCTAATTTTTTGAAACATCAAACTATGTCATAAATCTTTTAAACTATAATTGTTTTATTCATTTGTAACCCTTTAAAACATTATGCAACAATGTAAGCCTCTTAAATTATTACTTATAGAATATTTGAAAATAGAATAATAGTGAACTTAACCATTATTCGTGGTGAATGATATGACGAATCGTAATGACAACCGCACTTTATATACTATTCAATTATTTTTATTGAAGTGTCAAAAGATGACCTAACACCAAAATAAACCATAATATCATTTCCGACCATAATCTCTTAAACTCTCACTCTTGAAATGTCACATTATAACAGAGACTTGTAGGCAACCGTATGGTATGTTTTAAAATATTATGATGCCATATAACATTTAATGAATTTCATAAATGAATTTTGGAATACAATAATATAACATCGAAATCAACCTCTTAAAGTATTATTTTATTTTGAAATGTTGCAGTATGTGATAATATTATTTAATCAACTATATTGTTAACTTCAAACATAATGTTATACATTAATAGTCCTTAAATCACACAATGTGACATATAATTGAAAGTTTGTGATATTGTAAATCTGAATTAAAACGATACATTATTGAAAAAGGATTATGTTTTTTTTTTTTAATTTATTTTTGAAATTTCCCGTTCTGACAAAATAATTTTTAATATTATTAATCATAGTCAAGTATATGTACCAAAAGTAATTATAGTTAACTATCATAAAGAAAAATCAATGATTATTAACTAAATTTAATTCTTTTCAAGTGTAGTCAACCAAAGTCATCCAATAGAAACCATAGTCAACTAAAATGATCAATAAAAAATCAAAGTTAATAAAAGCTAACCAAAGTCAACCTTTGCCAACAATCTTCACTTGTAATTAACCATTATTAATAACACTGAATGAAAGTGAGGTATATCCTACAAATTTCAACCAAACTTACAGTCCATGATTAGAAAATGTGAATGACAAATTACTAGAGTCAAGAAAATGCAATCATAATAACTAATTGTCTACTGCGCTTAACTATAGTTAACCAAATTGTCCCATGGTCAACTATAGTTACTTAAAATCAATACAACCAATTCTCGTTACTTATATTTAGCCATGATCAACTAAAATCAATAAGTTAACTATGTTAATCACAATCAACCATAAAGTTCACCATAATTAACTATAGTAAACCCAAGTCAACCAATAGCAACTATTATCAACCCAAATAGCCATTATCAACCGAAGTCAACCAATAGCAACTATAATCAACATTAAATAGCCATTATCAACCCAATTCAACCAATAGCAACTATTGTCAAGAGAGGTCAACTACAATGACAATCAACCATAGTCAACCACCTTGAACTACAACAACCATTGTTAACAAAAAATCAGCTAAATTAACCATAGTTAACATTTATCAAACATATATGTACCATAGCCAACCAGTCAACAAAAGTAAATCTATGTTAACCATTATTAAACAAACTAAACAAAAATAAAACATGTTTAATCATAACTAAATAAAGTAGAGCATTGTGATTTAAGATGATACTAATCAACCATATAAAATCCAAACAAATTATGGTTCATCAAATTTAACCAAAATCAACTTAAATTAAATAAAATTACTAAGCCAAAATTGTCTATTTTAATTAAAATTAATTACATTAATCAAATTTAACACAAGTCAATTTAAATTAGATAAAATTAATAAAATAGTTAAAAATAAATTGTATTATTAAATTTATAAATTTCAAAAAATGGGTATAAAATTAACATATTGGGAATATATGTGACCCTACTCGAAGTGTAGTAAATAATATACATATGGCAACATTATTAGTATTAGAAGCGATCCTCGGTAGGCATATGCTTTTTGTCCGACGAACATCTATTTCCTAAATGTGCAATGTGGCCTTTATTGACTTATGTGTTATTCCAATTCTTTTTTAAATGATCCCCCTTTAAAAAGAAAATTCTTCTGGTCCGGGAATCCAAAATATGGGATATGGTATAGCTGAGCAAAGAAATATTAAAAAAACAGGCGAAAAGGTGAAGGACAAAATCCCTTGGATTTAATAATTCAAGAAAGTACAGAACGATCACCATGGCTGAAACTGCTGGATTCCAATACCAACTTTACAAACGATTGTAAACGTCCACGACTATAATCGTAGGATTCCCAGTGCCTTTTGAAATATATTGATGGAGCTATTTTTAAGAAATCGAGGGGTTTGTTTAATGCTCAAAATATGCTTAATGCAAGACGGTAATGGCAAATGAGTTGTCACTCCAGGGACACTAGGGTTGTATTGCATGAACCGTCATACCTTCATTGAACGGAATCCAAGGTTTACGTTTTACTCATTCCTGTCAGCTGTTAACCCGAGCGAATATGTTCATGTGTTTAGGGTCTCTCTATATAAGTCTCTGCAGCTTCTTAGAGTTTTATCGATTCAACGAAGCTTAATCCGTGTAAAGTTTGGTCTCCTAGCTGCTGTTCACGTCCGGGCAGGAGATATCGGAAAGATGCTGCAAGAGAAGATTACATAACTTCTATATCCAATAATGGTTTCCTCTTATATGTTAAATTTGTTTATATTTTAAAACAACTCTTCATAGCCTTACAATATTATAGAACAATTCTGTGATGTGGAAACTGAGCTGTTATAAGTTTTTGGTTAATGGTTTTGTATTTCTTGATTATGTTCGAACACGCCCCTTTATTGCTATGTCTTCTGTTATTTCCCTGCCGGTTTTCCCTTAGAGACGTTATGGTTTCTTCCTGTATTTATCGTTTTAAGTTCTACGGTATGGGATAGTTTCTGAGGATTCCTTGACATTTATGGTTTCTTTGTATTTGAAGAAGCAAGAGGTTGATGGGGGGGTCTCATCAGTCCAATTAATGGTCGTGTGTGGAGGATTCAACTCCTGGGTCATGGAATCTGTTGTCTTGCAATGCTCGAGAAGCTGTTTTCGTGGCAAGAGAATGGTGTGCATGACACAGGAGTTATATTTCCCTAATGCTGTTCTTTTTGTGTGCCCGCAATCATTCTCGTCACACCACAAAACGCAGTATGCCTGTCCTAGGCTTAAATCGATATTAAGTTAGATTGATTCCAATTTTTGGGTCTAACTTTTTATTTTTTATTAATTTCCACTTTCAATCTTTTTCCAATTTTCGTGTCTATCCTTTTTCCCTTTCCGCTACTTGAGTTTTTCCACCTACTACCAACGCTTACTTTTACTAGTTTTGAAGCGTTTTCAATTATATGTCTCCAACGGAACTAGCATTTGCTTCATTTACATATGCAACGGAAATATATAAACATCAATCATACAGTAGACATAGCTACAAAGGGAGGGGGAACTCCCCAATAGTTTTCCCCAAATATATAAAATCAAACTTCTGCAGTAATTTTACAAAGTTTCCAATTTTACAACGTTGTGGAAGTTGCCTCCTTACCAACTACTTGTCCACCAAAATGGTGTAGCTTACTCACAATTTTTTCCACTCGTGCAACCTGTCGTGTAGCTAACTCGCATTCCTTCCCAAACGTGCAACTCTCGTGGCTGGAACTTGGAATCTTCCTAGACGTTCAAAACTCTCGGCTGTAACTCTATCTATCCCAGACGTTCAATAATCATGACTGCAACTCGTACTCGGCCTAGACGTTCAGCAATGGTGACTGCAACTCGGTCTCTGCCCAGATGTTCAAAACTCGTGACTGCAACTCGGTCTCTGCCCAGAGGTCCAACACTTGTGACTGCAACTCGGTCTCTACCGAGACGTTCAACACTCGTGACTACAACTCGATCTCTTCCCATACCTTCGACACTCGTTACTGCAACTCGATCTTTGCCCAAACGTTCAACACTAATTACTACAACTCAGTCGCTACCTTGAAACCCGAAATTTCCCTTTTCAGAACCAATGACTCTTCCAGCTAGGTCCCTACGATTGTTGGGGGAGGCTCATCACTTTGCAACTTGTGCTTCTTCTTCCTTATGTGAAATTCTGTTTGTTCGACTTGCTTCTAAACTTCCTTATTTGAACTTGGTTGCCTTGAATGAACGACATCTCCTCCAATATATATTCATTCCACTTTGTTGGTCGACACCCCTCTTCAACCTTCTGCCAACGGAACACTTCGTTGAATGCCCCCACTGACCAACTTTTGATGGTTGAACGACCCTACATGGGTGGGTGCACCCTGGGTCGACCTGCTAGCGTGCAAGAAGGAACCCCTTGTCGACGGGCATTCCCTTGCTTGGGGCTCACACTATCCCATACGTTTGTCGGTGTTAGAAGTTATGAATATTCTGAACACACAGTGAGAATAAAAATTCTCGTTTACCTTAACATAGAGATTATAAAATCTTTCTAATGCTGGACAAGATGGCATAAAAATGCTTTCTATTTCAAAACATAAAACCATAGATGGCATAAAAATGCTTTCTATTTCAAAACATAAAACCATATTACAAAATGCAGTGCTTCTTCTTCCAAAAGGATTTACAAACTATGTCTAAGACTGCTTCAGCACACAGTGCTTATACGCTTCTCTGTCTTTCCTGTTCTGCCTTCGGGCTTACACACACAACAATACTCTGTTGTCTAACACTCTGCATGGAAAATAAGCCTACGGGTTGTGCTTTTATATGGTGCGACATATATTAAAAATAAATTAAAAACAAACTATTGAAATATATATTTGTATGACCAAAAAGAAAAGACTTCTTCCCTCGGCGTTTTAAAATAAAACATAACAATAAAACTTTTATTATAAGGTTTGGAAACCTTATACTCTCCGCTGTGTAAAACACTTTATAACCAAATTTTAATAAACCTGTGGGCCCAGATTTCAAACTTCAAACAAAAGTATGTTGCATTCTTTTCGCGTAACAAATTACCCCTATGTCAGCAAGCCCAAAACCAACGCAAACGCTTTGTGATTGGCTAGCTGCTAGGGCCCGCGGAACTGAAATGATTTATGAACTGGATTCCATAAGAAATTCGCGTACCAAAACGTTAAATTGACGTCAGGCCAAAAATGAAGCGAAACAACGTGATTGGTCTACTTGCTCGCTGAGTTGGCATGTGGGACCACATCGCATCGGCGATCGGCGGACGAGCGGTGCTGCGGACGACGGACGATAGTTGCGATGAGCGATGAGTGTGGGGACCACATCGCATCGGTGCATTGGCGGATCGGAGGAATGGACGAGTGAAGGAACTTGCGATGTTGCGATGTACGATGGTGGTAGGGACCACATTGCATTGGTGGAAAACACGTTTTCGGATGGTCGGATGGTGAAGTACGATGTTGCGATGTGTAATGGTGGTAGGGACCACATCACATCGCAATATCGCATCGACGATGAACATTTGCGGAGGGGCATAACATTGTCTGTTACGATGCGCGATGTGCGATATCACATGCATCAAAACTTCACATCAACAAGACACGGAATTTTCTTTTTCGATGGGCAATATTGAAATGAGTGGTGGGGACCACCATGACGTGGGCCATTCAAAAAACTTAAAAGACTTGGCGCGTTGAACAAAAACTCTTTTTGTTTGGTTGGTGAGGGATTTTACGCCCGATAAGACTTTTCTTTAATAAGCTCTATTGTTGCGTGGTTGAACCACGATTTCTTCAATGCTCCTCTGCAAAAGCGACTGCATCCATAAAACATACATTCATCCTTAAAGTTCTCCGTGCCTCTGTTAAATGCAGAGTGGTGCGCACTCAAACTAAGTTGTCCCTGTTGTACTCTGTTTCTACATGCACGGGGTTTTGCAGGTGACTTTAATATTTTCAACACTCCCCCTTAAAGTCAGCTGCTGGGTTATCTGTCATATCCAAGCATTTTCTTAAATATTCAAAACTCTTTTGCCCCGATGGCTTTTTCAGAATGTCTCTAAATTGTTCCTCTGTTCTACAGTGCCATAAAACAATTTCTCCATTGTTCACCAATTCCCTGATGTAGTGAAACTTGGCATCTATTTGTTTCGTTCTTTTGTGATACACATAATTCTTTGACATTGTTATAGCTAAGCTATTGTCACAATAGATCACTGTAACCTTTACCTGTTCTTGACACAAACTCCTCAACATTCTTCTCATTCAAACTACTTGACATGTTGCCGCTGTAGCTACCACATACTCTGCCTCCACTGTAGAGAATGTCACAATTGGTTTTTTCTTAGAAGCCTATGAAATATCTTCTAAACCCATATGAAAAACATAACCAGATGTGCTTTTCTGGTCATCTATACTTCCAGCCCAATCACTATCAATATATCCAATCAATTCAGAATTTTCTGAAGTAGTATACAAAATACCATACGTCTTAGTTCCTTTCACATACCTCAGAATTCTTTTTGTTGCTTGCCAATGTGACTCCTTTGGTCTTTCCATAAATCTGGAAATTAAATTAACAACATGCATAATATCAGGCCTAGTTGTAGTCAAATACACGAGGCTGCCAACTATGCTCTTGTACAAACTAGGATCAAAATCCTTGTTGTTGTCCTCTTTATTGAGTTTCAATCCCATTACTGTGGGAGTAATTGCTGTCTTGTAATCCTGCATGTTAAATCTCTCCACAACTTCATTAACATACTTTTCTTAAGGAATAAAAATTTTATTTTCATTTTTCTCTACTTCTATTCTTAAGAAGTATTTCAGCAATCCCATATCAGTTATTTCAAATTCATCTTTCATGACTGTATTAAAATTCTCAATGAGATAATCATCATTAACCGTGAATATCACATCATCAACATATAAAAAAACAATGAGCATCTTACCATTTTTCTCCTTGATGTATAGTGTGGGTTCTCCTTCACTTTTTCAAACCCATTTTCCAGTAGATAGGAATCTATCCTATTGTACCATGCTCTTGGTGCTTGTTTCAGCCCATAAAGAGCTTTCTTCAATCTGCAAACTTTGTGCTCTTGGCCCTTTTTCTCATAGCCTAGTGGTTGTTCACCATAAACCTCTTCCATCAATACTCCATTTAGGAATGCTCATTTTACATCCATTTGATAAACCTTCCATTTGTTTTGTGCTATTATGGACAACGCTGCTCTCATTGTTTCCATTCTTGCAACTGGTGCAAAAGTTTATTCATAATCTCTTCCATGTTGCTACTTATAGCCTTTGACAACAAATCTGGCCTTGTGTCTTTTAATCTTACCTTCAACATTGCTTTTGGTCTTGTATACCCATTTCACTCCAATTACTTCCTTACCATTTGGGAGATCAACCAATTCCCGTGTTTTGTATTTCTCTTTTGCATTCATTTCTTCATCCATAGCATCTATCCATTTCTTATATTTCACTACATTTTCAAAATGAATAGGATCATCAACATGACAATACAATGAAAATAAATAATTTATACCTTCATTTGTTGTCTCTTGCTCATAAGTATCATTCAAATTTCTGAATCTGGTTCCTCTTTCACTTGGTGTAGCTGTGCTTGAAGAAGCACTCAAATCTTCTCCTTGTGGTGTGCTTGGAGAAGCACTCTCATCTCTTCTCAAGGGTGTTCTTACTCTAGCTTGTGGTGTCCCTTGTTGTCCTTGTGTTGCTGGAAGTGGTGCTACCAATGAGGTGTTCTTTTTAGCCACATCTTCCTAATCTTCATCATGAGACAAACAAATTTTGACACTGACTTTTTTCTTAATGCTTCCATCCCTTGCTTCTTCTTCTATGAATTGCACATCTCTTCTTATAACAAATTTATTTGTGGATGGGTTATAAAATATATATCCCTTGGATTCTTCATAGTATCCAATGAAGATGCAATTCTACCCCTTACTATCCAAATTCTTTCTCAGCTGATCTGGAATGTGTGCATAAGCCACACATCCAAAAAATATCATATGGGCGACTCCCTGTTTTCTGCCACTCCACGCTTCTTCTCTAACTTTGTTCATCACTGATTTTGTTCGTCATATATTCAAAATATATACTGCACAATTTGTTGCTTCTGCCTAATACTCATTTGGAAAATGTTTTGCCTTCAGCATACTTCTCACCATATCCATGATGGTTCGATTTTTCCTTTTAGCAAAACCATTTTGCTGCGGTGTGTACCTTGTTGTAAATTATTTCTGTATGTCATTTTCTCTGCAAAAATGCAGGAATTATTTTTGGATGTACTCACCTCCTCTGTCAGTCCTAAGGACTTTGAAATGCTTCCCACTTTGTTTCTCTACAAGAGCTTTAAAGTGGCAAAAATTTTCAAACACTTCACCTTTATACTTCAAGAAATAAACCCATACTTTTCTTGTGAAATCATCAATGAAAGTCACCATGTAATTGATGTCTGATACTGACGATGTTTGCATTGGCCCACACAAATCTGAATGGATAATTTCTAAGGGTGATTATTCCCTTATGCTCTTTCTTTATGAAAGTTTTCTCTGTGTTGTTTTCCCAAGATGCAGCCTTCACATAGGCGGTCTGATTTCTCAATCAATGGTAATCCCCTTACCATTCCTTTCTTGTGAAACAAATTTAGTCCTCCGAAATCGAGATGTCCTAATCTCATGTGCCATAACGAATTCTCATCTTTCACTTCCTTTTGAAAGACCTCTTGAGTTACAACTGCTACATTCTTTCTCTTTCCCTTCAAGTCTGCATTTATCTTGAGTGGAAAAATTCTATTGCTGGTCATTTGCACTTCTGAAATAACCTTCTTGCTTAGAGGTATGTCCATTATTGTGCACACATCATTTTTGAAGAATAAATTGTAACCTTTGTTAGTGAGTTGCCCAACGCTCAAAAGATTACATTTCAAACCAGGAACATAGTATACATATAGCACAAATTTCTGCTCTCCATTTCTTGCATGGATACTTACTTTGTCTTTTCCCTTTACAGAGATCTTAGTATCAGTTCCAATTGTTAATTCAGATTTAACATCTTCATCAATATTGGAAAACATTGCTATGTTTACAGTCATGTGATTATTGCAGCCTGAATCTAAGAACCATACATCATCCTGCCTATCTTGTGCTACATTACATGTTAACAACACATTCTTTGGGTTCTTCTCTTCTCCTGCTACATTTTCATTTTGGTTATTATTCATGTCATATTTCTTTTTCCTACACTCATTGTCATAATGCCCATATTTTTTGCAATAATGACACTGGACGTTGGATTTGTCATATCTTTGTACATGAGCATGTTGTTGTCCACCTTGTTGGCTGCTACTTTGACCTTGGCTTTGATTCTGATCGCTGCTACTTCCATGTGTATGTGAAGGGTTGTTTCTTCCTCCTCTGTTTTGGATTCTACCTCTTCCTCTTCCTCTGCCTTGACCTCCTCCTCTTCCAAAAGGCATCTAGGTCTTGAAACCATGCTCCAAAGTTGGGTTTACTGATCTTCCCAATATTTGTTCATGAGTCATCAGTGATGCATGAAGTTCATCAACTGTGAACTTTGAGAGATTTTTGTCTCTTCAATGGTGGTTAAAATAACATCAAACCTTGAGGGTAGGCTCACCAATACTTTCTCCACTATCATTATTTCTTCAATTTTTTCTCCATGAGACCTTATTTGGGTGACCAAACCAATCACATGTGTGAACAATGAGTCTATGTTATCAGACTCTTTCATACAGAGAGTTTCAAAATCTCTCCTCAGTAATTGTAGCTTTGTTGTTTTCACCTTTTCCATACCTTAATAGGAAATCTGTAGGGTATCCCATTCATCCTTGGATCTCTTATCCACCGTTATCCCTGGAAACACACTCTCATGTACTTATTGATAGAGATAGAAGAGGGCTTTAGAGGCATTAAAGGCTTGTTCATCAACTGGTTCATAAAAACCGTCTTCAAGAAACTCCCGTAGATCCTGAGAGGCAAACAGGGCTCTCATGGTAATGGCCCAATAATCATAGTTCTTCCCATTAAATTTTGGGAGCTAAGTATTTCCAATACTCATACTGGTGCTTGGTCCAAACATGGCTTACAAGCTGAACTTTAAAATAAAACTTGACTGTGTTTTTCAAACAATCTTCCTCTATGTCTAAGAGACCAAACTCTATCTCAGAAAACTTCTTTGGACTGTTATTTTAAACTCAAAACAATAAATTTTTTTTGATAAATACTTGGACTTGAACTTCTACTGGGCTTGCTGGAAATCTGTTGGTGAACTACTGCAACAAGCCTCCTTCTTCCTTCAACGTATTTGACACCTTCAAAGAGCCTGGATTAGCTTCGATACCATGTTGGAATTACTAAATATTCTGAACACATAGGGAGAATAAAAATCCTCTTCTACCTCAACACATAGATTATAAAAACTTTCTGAATGCTTGACAGAGATGGCATAAAAATGATTTATATTTCAAAACATAAAAACATATTACAAAATGCAGTTCTTCCTCTTCCAGAGGGATTTACAAACTATGTCTAAGACTGCTTTAGCACACAGTGCTTAAACACTTCTTTGTCTTTCCTATTCTGCCTTCGGGCTTACACACACAACAATACTCTGCTGTCTAACACTCTGCATGGAAAACAAACCTACGAGTTGTGCTTTTATCTGGTGCAACATATATTAAAAATAAATGAAAAAAAAACTATTGAAATATATATTTGTATGACCAAAAACAAAAGACTTCTGCCCTCGGCATTTTAAAATAAAACATAACAATAAAACTTTTATTATAAGGTTTGGAAACGTTATACTCTCTGCTGCATAAAACACTTTATAACCAAATTTTAATAAACCTGTGGGCCTGGATTTAAGACTTCAAACAAAACTATGTTGCATTCTTTTCATGTAACAAATTACCCCTACATCAGTAAGCCCAAAACCAACGTGAACACTTTGTGATTGGCTAGCTACAAGGGCCCACAGAACTCAAATGATTTATGAACCAGATTCCCTAAGAAATTCGCGTACCAAAAGGTGAAAGTGACATCAGGCCAAAACTGAACAGGAAACAACGCAATTGGTCTACTTGCTGGCTGAGTTGGCATGTGGGACTACATCGCATCGGCGATCGGTGGATGAGTGGTGATGCGGACGACGAATGGTAGTTCTGATGAGCGATGAATGTGGGGACCACATCGCATTGACGAATTAGCGGATCGATGGAACGGACGAGCGGAGGAACTTGCGATGTTGCGATGTGCGATGGTGGTAGGGACCACATCACATCACGATATCACATCAGCTGAAAACACATTTGTGGATGTTCGGATGGTGAAGTTTTATGTTGCGATGTGCGATCGTGGTAAGGACCACATCGCATCGCAATATCACATAGGTGATGAACATTTGCGGAGGGGTATAACATTGTCCATTGTAATGTGCGATGTGCAATATCACAACATCGCATCACATTGGAATTTCACATCAACAAGACACAAAAAAAACATTTGCGATGGGCAATATTGAAATTAGTGGTGGGGACCACCATGACGTGGCCCATTCAAAAAACTTAAAAGACTTGGCGCGTTGAAGAAAAACTCTTTTTGTTTAGCTGGTGAGGGCTTTTACGCCTGATAAGAATTTTCTTTAATAAGCTCTATTGTTGCGTGGTTGAACCACGATTTCTTCAATGCTCCTCTACAAAATCAGATGCATCCATAAAACATAAATTCATCCTTACAATTCTCCATGCCTCTGCTAAATGTAGAGTGGTGTGCACTCAACCTAAGCTGCCCCTGTTGTACTCTATTTCTACCTGCACGGGGTTTTGCAGGTGACTTTAATATTTCAACAGTTGGTTCATTGTTGTTGGTTTTTCATTTCCCCACATGTCACACTCCCATCACGGCTCAGTGCCACAGGCTTGGGTCCACCAACACGGCTGCTATAAGTTCGTCGCATATCCTGCGCTCATTCATCTAGTGTGCTTTTTAGGTTAAACACACCTAATATTACTTTCCTCTCAGTTATTTTTTGTTGAGTGGCTCGCCTTCATGGGCACGCGTGCCCACCCCACTCACCTTCCACACACATTCGGTTAAACGAGCCAGTCACCCAAGTTTGGTTTTTTAACACTATTAATGTGTGCAGGCGGTCAGAGGCACTCGTCCAACTCGAGGCTGTAACATCGTCCCCCACTATAAAAATGTTGTCGCCCTTGACAACACCATCCCTATAAACTCCATTTCCAACACAAAATGTCGCAAAGCATCATCAACTCCAACATTAATTGTTCGTGATACTTGAACTCTCTACCTCCATAATAGAAACTCCCATCAAGGCTCATGACCCTATGTCAATAAGATTCTTAAATTCATTGTCATTGGCCACGAATCATTGCAACTCTTCGTAATGTCTCAACTCATGAAAGGATTCTCCCTCCAACTTAGTTGTACGATATTGCTGCAACATATATCATGGAAGTCCACTGTATGTTGTCATCATGTGAAGTACTGCTATAATACTCCAACTCAACTCCAAAACATCTCAACACATTTTCCGCACTCACCATTCAAACTATTTTTGTATCTAATCCAACCATCATATCTAACTCATGAGAATGCAACACCTTATGCCTTCCTCGATTGCTTCTTCAACATTTTGTGATATCTTTCACTCAATCAAGAAATATTCCCATCAATCCAACGATCAATGTGTCATATCTAGGTCCATGAAGAAAACTCCATCTCATCTGAAATATGCTACCAATCAATGCTTTCATAAGGGAAGGTCTACACTTGCCTCATTTTCTCGTCGTTGTACTTCCCATGGTCATAGACCAATCAAGGTCCATTTCCATGAAAAATGGTTAAGTGTCATCAACTCAACCGATGCCTAAGTGCTTGCACCAAGGCACCTTCATCGCTACAATTACATCCACCTCCAATATGTCTCGTCTCTATCACATCCATCAAGTCACTCCCCACAAACGGATCAAATAATGTGCGTAATTTATGTGTCCCATACCAAATAAAAATAAATTGTCTAACTGACCTCAATTCCTGAAAAAATCATTTAATCCAATACCACCATAGTATGGAGTCTTCATCGGTTGTTAATTCCTTAAAGTCAGCATGAGCTCCCATGAACGATCTTCATCCAACACTTAATGAGGCCCACTTGTCTCGGTCACAGATTCCATCGCAAGTTGTCTCTTCCTTATTTTTTGTATGAACATTCTCATATTTTTCCCATGTATCCTAAAACAATCATGGCCTTTGTTTTGGAAATGTTCCCAACATACCCATCGTTCCATTTGCAAAATGTCCTCATGTTGTATTGGAAATTCCATTTGCAAAGCATCCTCATGTTGGAACTTCTCCTTTATGCCAATATATGAAATCTCTACAAGTGGTCTTTCTTGATGCCTCTACACGAATTTTAACATGTGCCTTTCGTCTTCAACGCGATGCCCATGAATTTTGTTTTTCATCTCATCCACTTCTGCAACTTTAGTCATCACATCCTTTCCCTTCATTTAGGTTAGTGCCCTCGGTCATCCCACCTTCATATTGTTGTCACGAGTCCCTTTCTTCCGTGCTTCCTCCCCCACTAAAGCTTTTCCCAAGGCTTCCTCTTAACCTCAAAAAAATGTAATGAATGCGTCCACCCATGTACGAATCATAACTTCTTCACATATGTTTTGTGTGCCCTTCATTTTTTCTATCCATGAGTCATGTTGGACAGTTCTCCATTTCTCCATTTTTCTAAGCATGACTAACCCATTGAAAATTTCATCACGTTCCACCATTTTCATATGCATCCACACCTTTTACATTCAGGTCTCATATTGCCCACACATGTTCTGCAACAAACAATCTTCCTTGCTACCCAAATGCACAAACCCTTTTTCCAACTCCCCAAGGGATGTTTTCCCATCATATCAGCAAGCACATACTCCCTTCACATAATTATGCATACAACTCATCTTCGAAAAACTTCAAAAAATCATAAGTTACAGCAACACTTATATCTTAATGAGGTTTCTCCAAATGAGTGCTTCCTACCTCTAATGTCTGCAATGTGCATGAATCTGGTTTAACTCGGGCTAGTTCAGTTGCACCAAGTTCCTCCTGTTTCGTTGGCACATCTGTAACATCTTGTTCTTCACAGAACTTAGCTTCTTTTTCCTTGTCGCAATCAACAACTTCATCCTGCTCCACTAGCCAAAAAAGTTGAAGAAACTTTTTGTTAACCTTTTCCTCCAAAAATTTGAATTCATAGTGAATCTTTGATTATATTCTGTCATATGTTTGAAATTATACAAGGTCTGCAAAAGTCCCCCATCGAATTCTAGCCAACTTGCCATCGTTTTGTCATTTAGTTTGGCCCCAACACTGATGTAACTCCACCGCTACCAAAATTAAATACTTCAAATTATCTCGGTCCTGAACTAAGCTATGATACCACGTGTCACGGGCCCAACTTTTAAGGTGATTGACTTGCATTGTTAATTGATGAGTTGTGCGATGCTGACTAAGTTTTTTTCTTTACACTACTTGTGTTTTTGAACTACACCTAAAAAGTTTACAAAGTTTCCAATTTTACAACATTGTGGCAATTTCCTGGTTACCCAAAAACTTGTCCACCAAAATCATGCATCCTGCCCACACTTCTGCCCACTTGTGTAGCATGTATGGTAACTAACTCACACTTCTTCCCGAATGTGCATCTCTCGTGATTGTAACTCAGCCTATGCCAAGATATTTATCACCCATGACCGTAACTCAGCCTCTACCGAGACGTTCAACACTCATGACTATAACTTGGCCTCTTGCCATATGTGCGAAAATCGTGACTGGAACTCGGTCTCTCCCTAGATGTTCAAAACCCATGACTCCAACTTGGTCTATGCCTAGACATCCAGCACTCGTGACTGTAACTTGGTCTCTACCCAAACATGTATCACTCATGACTGAAACTTAGTGTTCGCCTAGAAACCCCGAATTTCCCTTTCATAACAAATGGTTCATGCAACTCAGTCTCTATGCTCGCCAGGCGAGCCTCATCTCCCTAAAACTCATTCTCCCTCTCCCTTATGTGAAACTCTATTTGTGATGCCCTTGAATTATATTTCTATAGTTGAAATAGCATTTTCTTCATTTTCATATGCAAAAAAAATATATAAACATCAATCATACAATAGACATATCTATGAAGGGCAGGGGAACTCCCCAATAGTTTTCGCCAAATATATAAAATCAAACTTCTGCATTAATTTTACATAGTTTCGAATTTTACAACATTGTGGAAGTTCCCTCCTTACCCAACAACTTGTCCACCAAAATGGTGTAGCCTATTCACAATTCTTCCCACTCATGCAACCTGTCGTGTAGTTAACTCACATTCATTCCCAAATGTGCAACTCTCGTGATTGGAACTTGGAATCTTCCTAGACGTTCAAAACTTTGGACCGTAACTCTATCTATCCTAGATGTTCAATTATCATGAATACCGCTTTTACTCTGCCTAGACATTTAGAAATCGTGACTGCAACTCGGTCTCTGCCCAGATGTTCAAAACTCGTGACTGCATCTCGGTCTCTACCCGAAGGTCCAACACTCATTACTGCAACTCGGTCTCTACCGAAATGTTGAACACTCATGACTGCAACTTGATCTCTGCCATACTTTCAACACTTGTGATTGCAACTCGATCTTTGCCCAAACATTCAACACTCATTACTACAACTCAGTCTCTACCTTGAAACCCAAAATTTCCCTTTTTAGAACCAATGACTCTTCCAGCTAGGTCCCTAGGCTTGCTGGGGGAGGCTCATCACCTTGCAACTTGTCTTTCTTCTTCCTTATGTGAAATTATATTTGTTCAACTTGCTTCTAAACTTCCTTATTTGGACTTGGATGCCTTGAATGAATGACATCTCCTCCAATATATATTCATTCTTCTTTGTTGGTCGACAGTCCTCTTCAACCTTCAGCCTACAAAACACTTCGTTGAATGCCCCAACTGACCAAATTTTGATTGTTTAACTCCCCTACATGGTTGGATGCACCCTGCATCGACTTGATAGCGTGAAAGAAGGCACCCGTTGTCAGCAATCATTCCCTTGCTTGGTTTTCACACTATCCCCCATACGTTTGTCGGTTCATTGTTGTTGGTTTTTCCTTTCCCCACACGTCGCACTCCCATCACGACTCGGTGCCCCGGGCTTGGGTCCACCAACACAATTGCTATAATTTCGTCGCATATCTTGCGCTCATTCATCTAGTGTGCTTGTTAGGTTAAACACACCTGATATGACTCTCCTCTCAGTTTTTTTTTTTTGAGTGCACTCTCCTTCATGGGGCCGCACGTGCCCACCCCACTCACCTTCCACACAGATTCGGTTAAACAAGCCTATCACTCGAGTTCAATTTTTTTACGCTACTGATGTGTGTAGCCAATCATAGACACTCGTCCAACTTGAAGCCCTAACATCCTCCCCCACTATAAAAAGGTTGTCGCCCTTGATTATACCATCTTGATAAACTCCATTGCCAACACAAAATGTCACAAAGCATCACCAACTCCAACATTAATTGTTCCTGCTGCTTGAACTCTCTACCTTCATCACACGAAGTCCCATAAAGGCTCATGACCCTATGTCGGTAAGATTCTTAAATCCACTGTCATCGGCCACGAATCATTGCAAGTCTCCATAATTGTTAAAATTGGACAACTAGGTCCTAACTCCATGTTGTGATGCTCAGATGAAGATACAATATTTGTATTGGGTTCCTCTTTCATAGAGGTGTAAGATCAATCTAAAATTGATCTTAATCTGATGAGCAGAACATTTATTTTGAATTTATTTTGAATAATTTCAAATATGTGCAGGTCGGCCTTAACGTTTTACACCCCCAGCAGATGTGTCACACACCTCAGTGATTGATATAAACAGAGTCAACGTTGGAGGACTTTTTCACTCATCTCATCCTCACACATAATCTCCTCTTCTAATTTAGTACTAGCTCCTTGGAAGTAGTTTTAGTTCACACGTGGGAAAGAAGGACGGATTTACTGCAGCTAGGGTTTCCACGCAAGTTTGACCAGCGTTAACTTTGGTCAACGCATGGTCCAAAGAGGCTGAAAATTGGTGGAAACTTCGGTTTTAGAAGGCCGTACATATTCACATAAGAACCGAGGTCAAAAGGTTGACCAAAGACTGAGTTGTATTGACTTTCTTGCTGCTATTTTGCGTTGACTTTTCTGGAAAGTGTTGACTTTTGTGAGGTTGACTTTGAGTTCCCCGTGTGGCTGTTTTGAGGGCTGTTGTGACACATGCTAGGTTGGCTGACCAAGGAGACTTTGTTGGTTGAAGCATCATGTTGACCATCGTAACGAGCCACCACATTTTTCTGTTTCTGGGTTGTCTTCTGTAGATCAACTGGTATGTTATATCAGCATTTTACTTGATTGTTTATGTGATTGGTGTAGTGAAAAGTAAAGTTGCATCAAGCATAGAACATCTATAAATTTACAATAATGTCTCAACTCATGGAAGAATTCTTTGTCCAACTTAGTTGTACAGTATTACTGCAAAATATATCATGGAAATCCACCGTATGTCTTCATCATGTGAACTTCTGCTATAATGCTCCAACTCAACTCCAAAAAATCTCAACACATTTTTCGCATTCACCATTCAAACTATTTCAGTATCTAATCCAACCGTCACATCTAACTCATGAGAATGCACCTCCTTATGCCTTCCTTGGTTGCTTCTTCAACATTTTGTCATATCTTTCACTCAATCAAGAACTCTTCCCATCAATCCAACGATCAATGTGCCATATCCAGGTCCATGAAGAAAACTCCATCTCATCTGCAATATGCTACCCATCAATGCTTTCATAGGGGAAAGTCTACATGTACCTCATTGTCTCGTCATTGTACTTCCCATGGTCATAGACCAATCAAGGTCCATGTCCATGAAAAATGGTTAAATGTCATCAACTCAACCCATGCCTAAGTTCTTGCACCAAGGCACCTTCATCGCTACAATTCCATCCACCTCCAAGATGTCTCGTCTCTATCACATCCATCAAGTGACTCCTCACAAACGCATCACATAATGTGCATAATGTATGTGTCCCATATCGAATCAAAATAAAGTGTCAAACTAACCTCTGTTCCTCAACAAATCACTTAATCCAATACCGCCATAGTATGTAGTCTTCATCGGCTATTAATTCCTTAAATTCACTATGAGCTCCCATGAATGATCTTCATCCAACACTTTGCGAGGTGCACTTGTCTCGGTCACAGATTCCATCGCAAGTTGTCTCTTCCTTATTTGTTGTATGAACACTCTCATAGTTTTCCAATGTATCCTAAAAGAATCATGGCCTTGTTTTGGAAATGTTCCCAACATACCCATCGTTCCATTTGACAAATGTCCTCATGTCATATTGGAAAGTCCATTTGCAAATCATCCTAATATTGGAACTTCTCCTTGATGCCAGTAGATGAAATCTCTATAAGTGGTCTTGCTTGATGCCTCTACATGAAGTTTAACATATGCCCTTCTTCTTCAACTTGATGCCCATGAATTTTGTTTTTCATCTCATCCACTTTTGCAACTTTAGTCATCACATCCTTTCCCTTCATTTAGGTTAGTGCCCTCGGTCATCCCACCTTCATATTGTTTTCATGGGTCCCTTTCTTCCTTGCTTCCTCCCCCACTAAAGATTTTCCCTAGGCTGCCTCTTAGCCTTACAATAATGCAATGAATGCGTCCAACCATGCATGAATCATATCTTCTTCACATCTATTTTGTGTACTCTTCCTTTTTTCTATCCATAAGTCATGTTTGACTCTTAGCCATTTCTCCATTTGGCTAAGCATGACTAACCCATCACAAAGTTCATCATGTTCCACCCTTATCATAGGCATCAACACCTTTTGCTTTCAGGTCTCATATTGCCCACACATGTTCTGCAACAGACAATGTTCCTTGCTACCCAAATGCACAAGCCCTTGTTCCAACTCCCTAAGGAATGTTTTCCCATCATATCGGCAAACACATACTCCTTTCACATATGTATGCCTACAACTCATCTTCCAAAAACTTCATCGAATCATAAGTTACGGCAACACTTATATCTTCATGAGGTTTCTCCAAATGAGTGCTTTCTACCTCCAATGTTTGCAATGTGCATGAATCTGGTTTAACTCGGGCTAGTTTAGCCGCACAAAGTTCCTGATATTTCGTTGGCACATCTGCAACATCTTATTCTTTCACAGATCATAGCTTCTTTTAACTTGTGGTAATCAACAATTACATCCTGCTCCACCGGCAAACAAAGTTGCAGAAACTCTCTGTTAACTTTTTCCTCCAAAAATTCAACTTCATATTGAATCCTTTGATTATCTTCTGTCATGTGTTTCAAATTATACAAGGTCTGCAAAAGTCCCCCGCGGAATTGTAGCCAATTTGCCATCATTTTGTCGTTTATCTCGGCCACAACACTGATGTAACTCCACCGCTCCCAAAATTCAATACTTCAAATTATCTTGGTCTTGCCTGAACGAAGCTATGATACCACGTGCCACGGGCCCAACTCTTATGGTGACTGCCTTGCCTTGTTAATTGATGAGTCGTGCGATGCTGACTAAGTTTTTTACTTTACACTAATTGCGTTTTCGATCTACGCCTGCTACCAACATTTAGTTTTCTTTATGCTCACGTGTCCTTCAATTATATGTGTGCAACGGAATTAACATTTTCTTCATTTACATATGGAGCGGAAGTATATAAACATCAATCGTACGGTAGACACAACTATGAAGGGAGGGGGAAAATCAAACTTCTGCAATAATTTTACAAAGTTTCCAATTTTACAACATTGTGGCAGTTTCCCGGTTACCCAATAACTTGTCCACCAAAATCATGCATCCTGCCCACACTTCTGCCCACTTGTGTAGCATGTCTGGCAACTGACTCACAGTTCTTCCCAAATGTGCATCTCTGGTGATTATAACTCGGCCTATGCTGAGACATTTAACACCCGTGACCGTAACTCGGCCTCTACGGGGACGTTCAGCACTCATGACTATAACTTGGCGTCTTCCCATATGTGCAAGAATCGTGACTGGAGCTCGGTCTGTCCCTAGATGTTCAACACTTATGAATCCAACTTGGTCTATGCCCAGACATTCAACACTCGTGACTGTAACTTGGTCTCTGCCCAAACATGTAGCACTCATAAACAGAAACCCCAAATTTCCCTTTCGGAACAAATGATTCATGCAACTCGGTCTCTAGGCTCGCCGAGCGAGCCTCATCACCCTAAAACTCGTTCTTCTTCTCCCTTATGCGAAACTCTATTTGTATTCAGATTGGGATCAGATTTTTTTTAGATTATGAAATTTTTATTTTTTTATTTAAACTAATTTTTCTAAAAATAAAATTTGAGATAATTTTTTTTTTTTTTTTTGTAAGTTCGGTGTGTCCATGCCATTTCTATTTATATTTTAAGACAGGTTACAAAATATAAAGTCATTCTTGGCCTCAACCTGCTCAGGTGGGAAACCAGGTTTATTGGCCTTTTAAAAACATGGTTTGCATCCCAAAATTGGAATTGTCTCTTTCGTCTATGACTAGCTTGTGCTACCTGAGTTTGTACTTTAATATTTACAAACATAACTATAATGAGTTCAAAATTAACAAACGACCATGAAAACAGACATCCTTTAAACCTCTGATGATGAGACAGGGGCAGGGTCTTTGATATGAGACCCTGGCATTTCTGCTTGGTTCAATTGCTGAAGGATCTGTTGAAGAGTTTTCTCCATACGCCCCACTTTTTCATCTAATCTGCTGACCCTCTCTGCTGTTTGATATTGAGTGATCTTTAGGTGCTGGTGGCTGTCCTGAACCTCCAAGAGAAGACTCTGGGTGCGTTGGTCCGGTTGCAATTCTTCTTTCTTAACTTGGACTGGGTTGTTATTCTGGATTGCTTTTGCTAGTAGGCATTTGACAATCCAATAGGTATGGACTGTCTGGTGAAACAAAGTGAGTCTGCCTCTTGTATGCCCTGGATCTGTTATAAAATCCAGTATTTCTGCTTCAGTCTCAGTTTCCTCAGGTTCCTGATGAATTTCAGCTTCCCAACCTCGAATTTCATTCCTAGATGCCGAGGGATTACTCATAACATATTTGACAGCCAATTCTTCCAGGTGGTCGAGATACGTTCTGCGCCCCCTTTTCTTTGGTACTGGGTCTGGCATGGCAGGTTGTTTCCCCTTATTCGCTGCCTTATAGTGGCGTTTTCCCATTGCTGGCGAAGATGTCTTGACTAAAACTGGCATGCAGGAAGAAATAGAGTGAGTAAAAGTTTTAAAACAGAGCATGCACCCCAAGGTGCCTTCCACCCTTCGTCGGGACGGAAGCTCGACCTGCTTCTTGCATTTTATATCAGTGATATGCCTGTGGGGTTTAACATGCAGGGGACAGGAAAGGAGCCTGTCAATACTGAAGGGGTCGCCATTACTGGATTATTAACCAATTCTGGAATGATATTTTCCAAAAATAACTATTTTTTTCCTAATGAAATTTGTTTTTTAATCTTTCTTACCATATATTATAATAATGAAAAAAAATATTATCATTCTTATGTGATATAATGTGTTATCACTAAATTGATGTCTATGTTTTTATTATTACTTGAAAAGGAAGAGGTTAATTATTTCTTCTTATAGATTGTAATTTATAACAAAACCCTCTATTATAATAAAGATTTGAAGATACATTAACAAGTGATAAATGTTTAGGAACTATTGGGGATTGCTTCGGAGATTGAAGGTTCAATTTGGATAAATAATATAATTCAAACTCCCAAAGCGAGAGTAAAAAATTATCTCTCTAATTTCAACTTCTTTTCTCATTTTTTAATTATCAATGTACATTTGTTTTATCGATTCATACATTTGACTAACCCTTTAACTTCTGGTTGTTATATTTATTTATTTTTATTCTTATTTTGTGGATTTTAATTAGACAATTCAGAAGTATTTGATATTTTTTAAAGAAAATCTAGGTAGGAAATATTGACATAAATGATAAGTAATCGATTATATATAAGGATATTGATAACTATGAGTCATGTTGATTTTACTTAAAGAGTTTAAATAAATTATTATCTCTAATATTGTTTAAAGAGTGTAAGCCTTGGTTTCCTTGTTGTTGTGCGTGTCACATAGTAGTCTGTTAAATTTCTTTATGCATCGAGTGTGTTTTAAGATACTCGTTCATAAACTAATAATTATATGGAATGACTTTGTGATGTGGAAACTTAACTGTTATATGTTTTTGGTTCAGGATTTTGTATTCTTTGATTCACTCTACTGTTATATAGCTATTTATTGACAAAGGAGGAGAAGAAATAGATTAAATTGAAAACATCAACCATAAATGACAGGAGTAGAATTCAATTGGACTGGAGTAAAATTGAACAATCTATGACACCTAGCATAAAAGAGAGTCAAATGTCATGACACTTAGAAGACTTAATATCTCAAAATCCCCTCCTAATCTCAACTATTACAAGTGGAGGCAATTACAATCCCTAATTGCCCTCTTCGAAATTCAAATACATTTTTTCCCAATGGTTTTGGGAAATTATCTGTAATCTGATCTTTGGAACGACAAAAAGAAAGTACTATGTTTCCATCATTGACAAGTTCACAGATAAAATGAAACGTGTGTCAATGTGATTGCTCATTTTGTGGAAACCATGACTTTTTGATAAATAAATTGTTGAACTGTTTTCACAAGAAATAAGAGTTGGATCTTTTTGAACATTTGAGAGGTTTTTCAATAATCCTCTGATCTGTAATGGTCACCAATGGGTTTTAATTGATCAACTAGCAAGAGGAATTATCATGGTCCCTTTGTGATTCACAAGGAATGAGGGCCGAGTGAATGAGCTAAGAGACCTTCGGGACCAACACGAGAGGGAAAATAAATTATGGGTCTCATGAGTTACCCAACTAGATGACAAAATCAAGGTACTGAAGAGTGAATATGTTAAAGTTTTGGAGGAGGAAAATTTCTATGACTATGTCATAGCTATAGATTCAGTGAAATGAATTACTTTGTTAAATTTTTGACACCATGACAAAGAATGAGGAGAAATTGTCAAGCAGATTTCTCTTCTCAATATTCAAAATAGCTAAATAAATTACATTGAAGACATCAACAATAAATGATTAGAGTACAAATTGAATAAACTGAAGTAAAACTGAATTGTTTATGACACACAAAATATGAGAATCAAATGTAATGACACCTAGTAGACATTGAGATTAATATGTCAACATTTATTACTTTGTCTCATGTTATTTCCTTCTATGTTTTTTCTTGCACTACTATATGAAGGGATTTTTTAGGACATTTTTGTAAGGCAAAAAAAAACTTTGTCTTAAAAGTCACTTTTTATTTCAGTTATTTTACATTAAAATTTAATATCAATAGAATTGTCTTAAATATAAAATTTAACACAAAAATAGTTTGAGACAAAAATATCTTAACAAAAAAATTTATCTTTAAGACAAAAACAGTTTGAGACAAAAATATTTTAAGAAAAAAAATCTATTTAAGACAAAAATAGTTTGTGTAAAAAAAATTAAGAAAATAATATTTTAAGAGAAAAATTTAAATTTAAGACAAAAAAAATTAGAGACAAAAATATTATAAGACAAAACATTATATTTAAGGAAAAAATAATTTGCAACAAAAATATTTTAAGAAAAAACATTATATTTAAGGTTTGAGAAAAAAATATTTTAAGACAAAACTTTATTTTTAAGATTTGAGACGAAAAGAACTTTAAGAAAACTTTATATTTACGACAAAAAGACTTTGCGAAAAAATTATCTTAAGATAAAACTTTATATTTAATACAATGGCCACTTAAGACAATGTTAATTAAGATTAAACTCATTTAAGACAGTTAATAATTAAGACAATATCATATAAATTTAAGATAATATTATCTAACAGTTCCAAAATTGACTCTAACAATGTGCCCTAAGCCCATCAGTGTGCAAGCTACTACTGTCTCAGACTTATATTGAGGTTTATATTTCACTTACTATTCACATTATCTTATATAAATACAACAATTTGTTGGGCTCCACATTTTTTGGGGGTTGCACCCTGTGAAGAACATGACAACATTTCTTGACAAGGTTTCTTGGACATCAATTTCTCTTTTTTTCCTTCCATCTTTGTTGATACGATTAGAGATAACTTGTCTCTCATTGCATTCAGGAATTTTTCACAGAGATTCTGTTAGCACTAAGTTTGTACATTCAAAAAAGGCTTAAAATGTTTTGAAAAATCGATTAAGAGTTTTATTACAAACAAAGTGGGCTTAAGTTTATGACTAGGTAAAGTTTTGGTATGAAAAGGTGGCATCAGCATTAAAAAACCATGTTAATAAATTTTTTTTATGTCATGCCAGTTTTTTTTTACTGAAGTCCTACACAAAGAAGATGCTACAAATAGGTGGCTACAAAATATTTTTGTAGTGCCAACAACATTTTGAAAAAAATAAAGTTTTTTAACTATCACTTGGGGAATTTTAAATGCTTTAAAAGTTTTTGATTAAATTTAACCTATGACATGACTTGATGTGATGGTTTGAGGCTGTTTCAAAATGTTAAAAAGGGTTGGGAGAGAAGGACGGTTAAAACCAAAATTATGTGCAAATAAACCATTTCAATAACACCTATGTGAAATTGTTAGCAAAGTTTGACAACGAATGATAGAGTGTTAAGTTTTTATTGGTTAACCAATGGGAAAGACAAGTCACGTGAGACAATTTGGACTAGTTGTAGTATGGTTCGTGGTCTGTGATGAAGTTACACCTTTATTTAGAAATGCAGGATGGCAGTCGATTTTCTAGTAGTTTGTTGGTAACAATCTGAGTTGGTGTTATGATTTTATTCACTCTTTTGATGAGATCAAAGCTCAGATAAGAGGAATGTAGTTTTTTATGACTAAAGATTCAATATCAGAAGCCACAAGGTTTCCTACTGAGGTTGAGAATTGATTCAATAAACTAATGATGAAGAATGTGGATCTCAACTTCTTCCTAAAAAAAGAACATCAAAACCCTAATTGGAGAATGGGAATCCCTCAAAATACATTGAATCGTGAATAGTATAATGCTAGAAATATTGTGAAACTCTTTTTTACATGTCAAACAGGTATTCCATTACCACATGAGATTTTTATGTCATTTAGATGGTTTTCGAAAGATGAGCTTACTTTATTTCTTACATCAAAGTCTATTTAAAATGTCCAATAAGGCCATAACTAAACCATAAGTATTATCTCATGATATATGCCACCATGGACTTATTAAGATACTCTTTTTGAAACCCTAGACCTTGAAACAAAGGTTGAATATATTCAACTACATTATGAGCAAAGCCTTGTAAAGGAACCAAATATTAAGGTCCATTAAAATAAAACAAGAACAAAAAAACACAAATGTTAGAAAAAAAGGAAGTAATGCATCACACAGAAAAGGTGAGAAAGGAAAGTAGAGTATGGAAATAGGGAATGAAAAAATATAAATAGAGCCTAAGGTTTACGATAGGAAACCATATACGTGTCCTACAAATAAATTAATATTGATTTTTAAGGAAAATCTTATGTTGACACCTAATCCTAAGGGATTTGGTGAAATTGTACAATAATGTAAATAGAAAAGAAAGAAATTAAAGAGACACTGGGAAATGAATCCCAAGAGTCTCACCTCTATGTATATATTCATATGAATCCTTAATCAAATCATTGAGTCTTTTTGGTAGAGTTACCTCCTGGCCTGACATGGAATCAGAGCCAACTCTTTTCATGGCATTCCTTCCCTTACAAAACCCTCCTGCTCCTAGAAGACCAGTCTCTCTTCCTCTCTTCCTTCTCCTGGAAGAACTTTCCCCTACCCATTGGGCATTCCTCACAACACTCTCCCTAATTTACCATTGTATTCCTCGCAAAACCTTCTGCAAGCATACAACACCATTGCATGCTTCACGTTGCCTCCATCTCGGCAGCATGCCTCTCTCTCCAACATCGTAGCTTCCACTCCTCCTCCATTCTCTGTATATATTTTTTTTTTTTTTGCAGAGCTCCCACATTTCTATGCTTCCTCCACAACAACACCATGCCTCCCGAATCTAGCCCACTTCTCAGAGCCTCCTCCTGCACATTTAGGACTCCTCCTCTTTTTTTGTGTTTGCATCATTCGACCCTCCTCAAAATTACTACACGCTCAACAATCGGGCCTCCAACTCTCCACTCGGGCCACACCACGAAGCCTCGACTAAAAGTTGGCCTCTTAGCCCTCCATGACTTTGGCATCACCTCCCTCTGCTGACCCTTCACTCCTCCCGTTTGGGCCTTCCTCTCTATAGGCCTACCACTTCCACTGGCTGGAATTCCTGTCTATGAAACCTCACTGCCTAGACTCCTCACCTCCTACCATCCCTTCCACCCTGCCGGCCCCTTACACCTCCCGCCCGCCAGCCCTTCCACTCTTCCAGTCTCTACCACCAAGCTCCTGTCGACCCCTACCACCTTTTTCAGCCCCTTATACCATGAATTCCCCCAAGTACTACCTCCTCCAACTCTTATCTCCCCAATTCCTGCCACCCCAAGATCAACCTCCCCTAGTTAAACCCTACCCTAGATAATAACCCCCCAAGCAATAACTCGCCCAGATATTACCTCTGTTTTTTGTAATGATTTTTTTTACGATATATATATATATATATATATATATATATATATATATATATATATATATATATATATATATAATGTGAAGAAATATCTTTTAGCATGAGAATTCAATTTTTTTTATAGTGGTAGCAAAGATTTTTTTTTTTACAAAATACATTCATTGATATCCATTGTGTGAGTCATTCTCTCAGGAAAAGACAACTATCGTGAATTATCAAGGAATATTAAACACACAATCATTTTTAATGAGTTGTGGAAAGGAATTTGTGACGGAGATGAAAAAAATCCACCTACAAAGCCTACAACAGAAATGGTGATTGGCATTTCGGACAACAAAAAATAGAAAGGGTTGTGTGTTGATTGCAACATCTATAAATGAAGAGGTGAAGCATAGTTACCGATCAAACGATAACTATTACCTCAAAACAGGAACTCTAGCCAAAAAAAGACTCAAAAAACATGAAAAAACACCCTAAAACGAAAAGTGTGTATTCGAGAATGCATTTTTTTTTTTCAGAGGGTCAAATTTCAACCTTTTTTTAAATTATTTTAAACAAGATATTGTTTCTCGAAAAAAGTATTGAAAAAACACCCTTGAAAAAAAATGAATTGATGCTGCAAGAACCAAAAAAAAAAAATTGTGTCACAATTTTGACACACTTTAACAATGGAATTAAATAAAACACATTAGGACATCAGAAAATCGTAAAATTCTAAAAATTTGTATACATGATGTTAAATATAAAAATATCATGTCTGAAGGCCCTATCATTTCCAACAATTTTCATCCATCTTCCTAAAGATAAAATATCTTGACTCTAAAAAACCCTAAAATTGTAATTGTTTTCAACCATAACATTAAAGATGAAATATCGTAGCGCATAAAAACCTCAATGAAAAGTTTTAAATCTTTATTTTTTAAATCTCAAGTTTTCAACATACTTGAACCATGAAATTATGGAGAAAGTATATCAACAATTTTCAAGAGTAATTGAACAAACAATTTTTAAAAATGAACAAGTAAATGAAATATATATTATTCCAAGAGTAATTTTTTATTTTAAAGGAAAAAAATATTTCTATTTTTAAATCTTAGGATAAGACGACTTTAAATCTAATTGCAACCAGAACCTAAAAATCGGCCGTCAAAACAATGTATCCCCTTTCAATGAGGCATAAAATTTTTAAAAATTTTAAAAGTATCTTTTATTGAATGCTAACAATGCATAATATTATGCCAATATCACTTTATAATCTAAAAGTTCAACATTAATTTCTATTTTATTTTTTATTTTTTTAATCAAAATATCAACATTGGTATGTTGAATATAACAATTTTTTTTTTTTTTAATTCATTGTTGCATTGTGGATATTCTAAAGAGATGAATTCTTCATAATGAAAACATATAATCCAACAAACATAGAAATGCCTCATAACTTCATGAAAGACCACATGGAAGTCAAAATATTTATTGAAAGTTACCATGCAAACATCAATTTCATAAAAATGTCTTAGACAATTATTCAAAATCAATCATAGGTTCTGGCACACAAACAAAATTGACATATTTAGATGAATGCCTAGATGCAGATGAGATGATCTGTGTCCTTCTCTTTCATCAACTAGTGTTAGATATGATTCAACATGCATGCCCACCATTTCAGAGTTCAAATGTCTTCTAGATCTACGACTACATTCAGTAGAGTCCCATCTCAGCAGTATTTGTTCTTGTAGCAATTGCTTCAAAATATTTATGGTCTTCAAGCGAAGAGTTCCTCTCTTTGTCAAATTTAAGTCATACACAAGTATGTCAACATCATCCAATTTTAAGACATATGTGCGACGATGATTTATATTTTTGCCCTTTATTTTTCTCTTTGTGCCAATTTTTTTTTCAACTACCATCTCTGGCTTGTACACACCATTGAAAGGGTGGGTACTTTTGGAATACCAATGTACTTCAATATCTGTAATATATTCGTTTTCCTTAATGACCTTTATAACCTTGACAATTCATAATGGATAGCCAAGTGCATCTTCATCTGCTAACACTTCTGTCATGCAATCCTCCTTAACATCCTGCAGAGAACCCATGTAAAGGTCTTCCATGGCTTCATGTTGTGCACATGATATTATAGAACCAATATATATTTCTCTTTCATCTACGTGTGGAGAATTAATAATAGCTTGAGATTGTTGTTGTCCAACAATGTGTATTTCCTCATGTTCATTTGGCATATTTTGTGGCCACAGAAATGGAGTCTTGAAAAGTTTATCCTAATTTATTAATCTTGAAATCATATCACTTTTCTTATTGAAAAAATACTCCCACAAAACTAAATCAACAACATCAAAGTACTCATATGTATCTCTAATACATATTTTAATTTCCTCTAGACATTCAGAATAGTTTATGTCTCTGTTATGCCTTCGTGCATTGTGGAGTCCAACAACTGATTGTAATAACAATATCTTTGATGAAAATAATGTACTCTCTGGAATGAACTTCAAAAATTCTAAACCTTATGATGGCCCCCATTCTGCAATAGTTGAATACTTCTTACCCCATATAAGTGTTATCCCATCAATGTTTTCGATACGAAATTGATGTTGGAAGCTAATGTTGTTAAGTTTTTCAATTCATTTCTCCTCACCATAGTCCCAAAATAAACCTTTGCATGTCAATAGTTTCTTCCAACACATGAAAAACATGCCCTGGAATGTAGGATTTCCTAGTACATTCAATTAATGATTGCATGCTCCCAACACCTTTCCTCCTCAATGTTATTGAAAAATGACTGAACATTTGATCAATATGGTCATGAGTATGCCCAATAAGAAGGAAACCAACCTTTATCTTTTTAAAAATTCCCAATTCAAAGAGAATATTTAGATACCCAAAAAGAACTTGATTCTTGTTTTAACGACTTGTGTTGTCTAATTGTACATACAGAACTTCTAGAAGAATACCAGACCAATGAGTAACCACATCATGGATTATATTTATGGTTATATTTGCATCATTATAAATATTTGGAGCTGTGAAGTAAAACCTTGGAAACATCTTCTCATTAAAGACCATACAACTAACCAAGTGAATCTGAATGAAACTTTACTCCTATAATTTCTTTTGCATGAGAACAAAATGTGGTAGAAGTGTTTTATTTTGGTCCATAGCATCAATTATCAAACCCAAATATTTACTTGTATTATCAAAACACTTCTTTATATGTTTATACAATTTTATTCTTTCTCTTGTCTGTTGATTGTGATGCTCTTGAATTTATTTGACAGTAGAATCTATACATAAAATAAAAGAAAATTATCAATAAATATATTTTCATAGTTGATAACTATCCAATTTTTAAAAATAGTGTTTTCAAGGCATACCTCTTTCTTCCCCTTGACATTTATCTCTTTTTTCTTTCAGAGAATCACATGTGTTGCAAAACCCCATCCTTGTCCTCTTAGGAATACGTACATTGTTGAATTCATTCTTATATACATTTGTAAAATAGGAATATGTAATAAAATTACCAACTCCTTCAGCAGCTTCTGCATAATATTTGTATAAGCTGAACATTTCTTGTCTCAATAAATTATCTAGAATATGTATTGTGTCTTTATTTGGCATACACTCTCCATGCTTTGAGAAGAATTCTTTCATCCATAACATAGTAGTATTTTCTAACACCCCAACCTCTCGTTTATAACATACTTCTCAATAATATGTGGGATCCTTTTCTAGTCTTTCTTGGATTCTTGACAAATAGAAATTACCAATTGAGTGCAACATTTTTAAATCCTTTATGTAGAGCAATACATTACCAATATGATAATCATAACCTGCTAGTGTAGATTGCATGCAACCCACTAAATATGAATTTTACATGCTTTTATTAAATGACAAATATCTTTTCCCTTTCTCCAAAGAAAATTTGTAATCCATATGTTTCAAGAAATACCTTCGACAACATTCACTTGAGATCAAATGAATGGCATAAATTCTTTTTGTGAGATATGTTGTCCTCGCCCTTGTATAACTTGTATGTTCTAGATTGAAATGAAAAGGTCTACTCCTACTCCTAGTTACAACATTTTCTTGCAACTGATTCATCATTCCATTATCCTTTGTAGAAGTAGGTTCATCACCATTAGGAGGAATATTATTCCCACTATCGTCATTCTCAACATAGTTAAGAAATTCTTGAACATCATTGCCTGCAAAATATTCAATACCATCCTCACTTGAAGAAAACATTTCACAAGAATCATTTGCGCTTTTGTAACCCTGACTGAGACGAAATAATCCACCATATTGATCCATGATTTTCAATTCTTCCCTTGTAGGATTCAATTCATTATCACCATGAGTGCCTTTGAAATGGTCACTTAGATAAAATGCATTATTTAGATCTATGCCTTTAAAATTATCATTTTCAATAAACTCTCCATCCTCCCCTTCCTCAATGGTGCTCTCCTCATCCCTCAGATTAAGCCTAAGTGGAAGCTTTGAATCTGCATTCACCAGAAATTCTTCATCTCACCCCTCCCCTTCTTTACTGGTGCTCTCATAACCCTTAGGATTAGGAATATGTGGATGCCTTGAATCTCTATTTATCAGAAATTTTTCATCCCCTAACTTCATTAGTGTTTCTCTTATTCTTGTTAGGATTAGGATGAAGTGGAAATTTTGCCTCTGGAAATTCATCCCCCCCTTCATCATGATGCTTGCATAATCCTTAGGATTAGGATGAAGTTGATATTTTGACTCTAGAATTTTTTCATTCCCCTCTTCATTAGTGGTGCTCACATAATCTTTAGGATTAGGATGACGTGGATATTTTTACTCTGGAAATTCTTCATTCCTCTCTTCATCAATGGTGGTCGCATAATCCTTAGGATTAAGAGGAACTAGATATTTTGACTCCGCAAATTATTCATTTCCCTCTTCATCACTGTTGCTCGCATAATCCTTAGGATTAGGATGACGTGGATATTTTGACTCTGTAAATTCTTCATTCCCCTCTTCATTAGTGGTGCTTAAATAATCCTTAGGATTAGGAAGAAGTGGATATTTTGACTCTACAAATTCTTCATTCCCGTCTTCACTTGTGGTGCTTGCCTAATCCTTAGGATTAGGACGAAGTGGATATTTTGACTATGGAATTTCTTCATCCCCCCCTTCATCAGTGGTTCCCTCATAATCCTTAGGATTAGGACGAAGTGAAAATTTTGACTCTGTAAATTCTTCATCATGCGCTTCATCATTGGTGCTCTCATTATCATTAGGATTAAGAGTAAGTGGAATAACAGACTCTCGATTTACAAAAAAATCTTTTTGTTGCCTTTCATTAATTTTTTTCTCATCATGCTTAGGATTATGACCAAATAAAATTTTTTACTCTCTATTCATGGTGAACGAACTACTGTTATATTCAACAATCTGAATAGAGTTGTTTCGTGACGAAGATGTTGATGTTGCAGAAAGAAAAAATTCACTATCAGAAGATCCCATAGCTTTCAACAAGAAGATGTTGAATGATTGAAATTCACTCTCTCCCAATTACAATATATAGCTTAAAGACATAAAATTTCCCTCTAAAATTTCCCAGCAAAAAATTTTGCTAAGAGTTTTCCCTCCAAATTCCACCCCCCAAAAATTTTCTCTAAAAGCTTTCCCTCCAAAGATTTTGTTTGAAATATTTCCATACAAAATATTCATCTAAAATGTATTTCAAAACATTTTAATAAAATTATGGTCTTTAAATATTTCACCCTACTTTATATTCAAAATATCCACAAAATATTCCTTTCATGCATGCCTTCCAAAGTAAAGTAAAATTCTTATTTGAATAATTTAATATTAACTACGTATTATAATAAGTTTTTAAAATTTATGTTTTATTTTTTTACAGACAATGAATAAAATTTAATATAAACCAACAATATTAACTATATGTAAATATTTCAAATTTTAAATTATAATCCCACATTCGCGAAATGGTAAACCCATCACACAATCTTCACAATATAATAACAATCATTGATTCTATTCCTCATATCACATCAAGTCTTCTCGTTTTTATTGGAGAAATTTTGTGGATGCGTTGTGTTGGAAATGCTATTTTTTTGGAGGTGTTGTATTCGCATTGGAGGTGTCTCGTTGCATTGGTAATTTTCTGGAGCATTGTGTTTGCATTGGAGGCATTGCATTTGCATTAGTAACAGGAGTTTTTTCGCATTTCAAAGGTTAGTTTTCCTTCTATTTTGGTCATTTAAAGATGAATTTGGGGAGAATCAGTTTTTTTTTTTCTATGTTACAAAACTATCTTTTATGGTTTTTAGGTTCAAAAACCCTAATTTTTTCATATTTTTATATCGAAGAAAATGGAAAAAAAAAACTCAAATTTTTAGGTTTTTTAGGAAAAAATTTAGAATTTTTTTCTTTTTAAGGTTGTTCGGTTCATCCATGAAACAAAAAACTGTAAAATGACCATGCACGTCAAAGAACAATAATATTTGTTCTATTTTTATTTTTTGTAAAAGTGCAATCGAAAGAATTAAAAAAAAAAAAAAAAATATTTTTTATTTTTATTTTATTTAATTTTTTTTTTTAATTTTAAAACATGAAATGTTACCTTTTAAAATAACATTAGATATTTTAATGCTTTTTTTTTTTTTTAAATTATTTAAACGAAAATACAATTTTTTTTTGTTTTTATTAAATTTGTTTTTATTTATTATAAATATATTTTAGAATTAAAAAAGACAATTTAATTTTAAAATAATTTTAGTATTTTATTTTTGTTTCTTAAATTTTGTTAAAATAAATTAAGTTTAAAAAGAATTAAAATTCTTTTAATTTATTTGTATAGTTTTTATTATACAATTTTTATTTTTTATTATTTATTTTGAAAAGTTTTAATTTATTATAAAGATTATAATTATAATTATTATTTTTAATATTTTAAAACTATTTATTTTAATTTTTTTTTTCAAATACTAAATTTAGTTAAAAATATTTTTAATTTATTATTTAAATTTTTTTTCAATAAATTTTAATTTATTTAAAATATATTATTATTTAAAAAAATATTTTACAATTTTAAAATCTAGTACATATTTATTATATATTTTTATTTTACTATTTTTTTTATTAAAAAAAAAACCTGAGCGGAGCTTTGCACTAGGCCGACTACCATGACCTAGGGTTTGTGGGATTCTGCGTTGGCTGCCCTAAGCAAACCTCCATCCCCGAACTGTTAGGCCATGATCCATCTCCTGAATAGCGTGAGGCTCACCGATGACCGACTCTAGTGGGGGGATCGTTGCTCCCCCCATTACAGGCCAGCCTCCCATAGGGGCGGCGGCAGGGGCTGATACCGTCTATCAAAAAATCTCTGACGCATCTCATGAAACAATAGGGGTGACTCCCATAGTGCAGCAGAAAAACACACCAACAGCCACATAAGTGAATACTAAGTCAGCATCATGCATATGAAGAATCCCAAAAAAATACTGATCGAGCTGCCAGTGTACCATATCAATGGAAAAATCCATTTCATGAAGGATCATGCACTGATAGGAAAATTCATGGGCTTCTGTCCCACTAGAAAAGTGTTGATAGGATGCATAGCTTCGAAGTGGAAACACAAGGGCCACATTGACCTACAACTATGTGCTAAAAGATTCTTCAACGTTCTCTTCACCTTCGTCCCTGGATGAAGTGATTTAACCTTGACAAACAGGATCTTACATGGGCTCTGGTTTGGATTCAGCTCAAATCCCTCCCTAGGATTACTAGGATGAGATGACCCTCAAAGATGTCGACAACGCCCTAGGGGAATTTGTCATGATCACAGAGGAGATCAATATCAACCGCTACGCAGCACATGCCCGCATATCCCTCTACATGAACTTGGCAGAACCACTACTGATCTGGATTTATATAGGAACGCAACAGAATACAGAAATAACCATAAACATAGAAATACAACAGAAATAATGCTTCATTTCATTAATATCAAATCATATAAATATTCTTACGAGCATGATGGAAATAAAATAGCTAGGGTGTTGGTAGCGAATCTCTGAGAAAATATGTGGTAGCTACAGACCTCTGAACTGTGTTACAATGAGGCTCGAGGGCCTATTTATTGTGGAGAAACAATGGAGAACTCTAAACGTCCAAAAACCTAACCGTAGGAGATGAAGTGTCAAAACTATGGGCACCATTTGGGTAAATTGGCGTTTCAACTTCCCAAGGATGTAACTTCGGCATACTATCTCCATCTAGGGCTTCAAAATGGCTCCAAAATTTTAGGACCCCAAAAAATGCTAAAAATAGTAAGTTGTGAAAAAACTTAAAGAGACAATGGTGGGGCCCCAAGTGGAGTAGGTGGGTGGCCACCAATATCCACCTGGATCATTACTTCCCCTTTAGGAAGAAATGGTCCCCATTGCGTTGAGTTCCTCCATGAGATGAGGAAACTTCTATTGAACTTGGTCCCTGGTGAATGACTTCCCTTGGTGCAGGAATTGGCCAGCTTTGACAACTCGATACAGTTGGATCTTTTGTTGGTCAGTGTTCTTAATTTTCATGTCCATGATACAGTTAGTGATGGCCTGTTCCATGTAGTCTAGGTTTAGATTTTTTTGTGTGATTTCTTCTGCAATGTCAGAGGTGTCCAATAGAGGTGGGAAGTAGGGATGAAGGTGGTATACATTTAATACTAGGTGCACACCAAGGAATGGTGGAATATTGAGCTCGAAGGCATTCTTCCCTATAGCCTTGGTGATGGTGTACGGTCCATATCAGAGCGAGCGAATCTTGTGGTGGGGTCCAGTGAGGCGCTCCTTCTGAAAATGTAGCCACACTTTTTCACCCACCTGGAAGTTGTGTGGCACTCGATGTTGATCATGTTGTTGCTTGTACTTAGGATTGGCTCTGTCCAATATTTCATGAAACTATTGGTGGATGTGCTAAATTCGCTCAATGAAGTTGTTTTCTTTGTCAGCTTCAGACTGGACATCAGCCGAATTGGCCTGAGTAGCGACAAATGGCATGGCTAGGTCAATGGGACATAGTGGTTGGAATCCAAAGCCCACCTGAAAGGGGTTGTGGTCATTTGAGCTATGGAGAGCTCGGTTATAACTGTGTTGTACGTAGGGAAGGCTCTCATCCCATGTGTGTGGATGATTTTAATTGTACATGCATAGAATGTGTACAATCATCCTGTTAATGACCTCTGTTTGGCCATCAGTTTGGGGATAGAAAGCTCTAGACATAGTGAGCTTGGTGTCCAACATTGACCAGGGGCTCGACCAAAATGTGTTTAAGAACCTGTTGTCATGATCTGATATGGTAGACTATGGGATCCCAAAGTGCACCCACACTCATTCAAAGAAGAGTTTAGTAGTGGATTCTGCTCTGATATTCTTCTTCCAGGCTGCCATAATGGACATCTTTGAGAATCTGTTGACGACCACGAAAACACAGTCATTTCCATGCTTAGTAGAAGGAAGGCCTGACATGTAATCCATGGAGAAGGATTCTCAATGTTGAATAGGGGTGGATAGAGGAGTATATTTAGCCCTTTCTTCTTGATGGTAATTTTGGAAATGGCGCAAGCAGTGCAGGATCTGATGTACTTCCTAACATCCTATCGAAGGTTTGGCCAATAGAAATACTTCTGCAGTACTGCCACTATTTTCTCAACCCCAAAATGCCCAGTGACTCAACTGTAGTGTGCTTTCCATATCATCTTCACATGCTCGCTTGAAGGAACACAAAGGTGTCGCAGGTGACATAATAGTGCATCTTCGAGGTGAAAATTTTCAACTTGCATACCCCCCAAGAGTGCCTTGTATGTGTAGCTGAATTCTAGATAACTTTTGTAGAGAAGCAGCCGATCAGAAGTCTCATGTCGATAAGAGTTCAGAACGATGGTTATGGCCACGATCGGTGGTCATCTGAGGCAGTCTACAACATTATTGGTGCTACCCTTCTTGTACCTAATGGTCAAATGAAATTATTACAGATATGTGGACGACTTTTGATGGTAGTCATTCTGCAACTTCCCTTGTGTCTGTATGAACTGTAGGGGCCGGTGGTATGTGTGGATGAATGTCTCCTTCCCCAAAATGTAATGCTTCCATTGCCGACAAGCCTGCACAATGGAATACATTTATTTTTCATAAGTGGGATACTTTCGAACTGTGTCGGACAATGTCTCACTGTGATATACCACTGGATGCCCCTGTTGAGTAAGAACTACCCCAATATCATAGTCAGAGGTATCTATCTCAATCTCAAATGGTTGTTGCAAGTCTGGTAATGTGAGCATTGGGGCAGAACAGAGGTGATGTTTCAATTCTACGAATGCCTTCTGTAGAGATTCCGACCAAAATAATTTTGCTTTCGCTCCTCCCTTGGTGACTTGACTGAAGGGCCAAGTGGTATGAGATAATCCCAACACGGACTTATGGTAGAAATTAGCGAGACCCAGAAAGCTGCGAAGCTCTGTTATGGTGGTTTGGGCTAGGAAATCCCGAATGAATTGGATCTTGGCTGGATCCACATGCACCCCCCTTTCATTAATAATGTATCCCAGATATTGAACCTTGGTAATGCCAAAATTTCACTTCTCCAAATTGGCACACAACTTGTGTTTCCGCAGTGTTTGGAGGACTTCTCGGATGTGGTGGAGGTGCTCTTCCCAAGTCTAGCTGAAGATCATAATGTCATCCAAGTATAACACTAGAAATGAGTTGGTAAATGGATGCAAGATGTCATCCATCAACCTCATGAAGGTTGTGGGAGCATTTATCAATCCGAAAGACATGACAAGCCATTTGAAAAGGCCCTCCTTGGATTTGAAGGTAGTCTTCCACACATTAGAGGGTTCGATTGGTACTTGGTGATACCCAGACTTCAATTCGATCTTGATGACATATTTTTCCCCTTTGAGTTGGTCCATAAGGTCATCAATCCGTGGGATCAGGTACCTATTCCAGACAGTGATCTTATTCAGTTCCTGATAATAAATACAGAGTCTCCAAGTCCCATCCTTCTTCTGTACCAACACGATCGGGCTCCCACAGGGTGATGAACTTAGCCGGATGTGACCTTTCTGTAGCAGCTCGTGAATCTACCTCTTGATTTCATCATTCTCTAGAACAGAGCGCCTATAGATCGGTCCATTTGGTAGCAGAAAACCTGGGGTCAGGTCAATGCGGTGCTTGACTTGACAGTGTAGAGGCGCCCCTATGGGTGAGGTGAATATGTCCCTATACTCCTCCACAACCTTGTCCATTTATTTTTTTCATGCAGAGGAGCAATGTCTGGAGGTCGTGGCCACAGTCTTCTTCTTGCGGTGGGGGAGGATCATCAGGAAAACAAATTTCCTAGTTTGGGAAATGAGCTTACTGCATTGTTTTGCAGTAACCAAAGAGATAGTGGGAGGCAGTGGTACCTCTGGTATCCTATACAATTTATTTCCCAAAGTAACAATAACAGTGTGAGGCTGGGACTCTTACACATCATGTCACTTCCACAAGTATGGTTGGCCCAATAATACATAAGAAACATCCATAGGACAAATTTTACACGATACCTCATCTATGAAGGGCTTGATTCTATATGGAAGCTGACACTGCTGGCTGACACGGAGATCCCGTCCTCGGTGAAGCCACTGGATGGTGTATGGTTGTGGGTGCACTATGGTCGGAAAGCCCAAATACTTCTCAACGTCTGCTGAAATGAGGTTCTTTTGGCTCCCATTATCGAGAATGAACCGTAGCGGGGAATCCTTTACCCACATCCGAGAGTGTAAGAGACGCTCTTCCTCCTCTGGATCGTTTCGTTCCTCCTTCAGGATCTTCGTAGTTGCAACAGTGGCATTGGGTTTCGCATCAATAATCTGCTTCCCTTTGTCATTCACCTTGTCAGGTTCTGATTCAGAGTTGGAGCATGCATCTGATTCAGAAGCACTCATCTCAGTCACTAGTGACTGCTTAGCTCGACACTCACTTATGTTGTGAGTGGATCTCTTATGGAAATCACACCACTTTCCGTGTCCTTCATTGGCTTCACAGTGTTTTTCTTTTCTTGTGTCTTTGGCAAGTTGTCTTGGGCAGCCATGCCTTGCCTTTGTCCTTTGTTCTACGGTTTGGGGGCACCTTTCCCTTGATTTTGATTCGCAGATCCAAAATCTTGCTTCTTCTGTTTGAATTTCTGCCCAATCTTGGCAGCATACTGGTATGTTGTACCGAGCAAGGAGATGTCGAGGAACTCTATTTCCTCCTGAATGTATCTGTGCAGACAATCATGATATTTTAGCACCAAATGTTTCTTTGAATATTTGATACCCAACTTTGTGTGTAGGGTATGGAAAAAATTCATTAGCTCATGCACATCTTGATCACTTTGTTGCCGCAGCATGGTCCATTATATGTACTTGTCCTCATAGCTCCCCATGGGATAATATTGTTCCTTGATGGCATCTCGGAAAGAATTCCAATTCGGTACTGCTGAGAATAGAGAGGGTTATGTCTCATCCTTTTTCTCACAATAGGTTTCCCACCAGTCCTTGATATGGGGGGTAGCTTTGAGGAGTGCAAAAATAATCTTCTCCTGGTCAGAAAAGTCATGAACCGAGAAATATCATTCTAATAGATTCAACCATATATCTACGACATCTGCATCTATTTGACCCTCAAATATGGGGATGTCAAAGTTTATTTGTACCTTAAAGGGAGTCGCGCCTCTAGAGTGGCTGTTGGATGTAGATGCGCCGCTGGTGGCCAGTCGTTGAAGGATCTGGGAAAAGTTATCCATCATCGCGTTCCTTTGTTTTTTGATGGCCTCCTCGAGCAATATCTTGATAGGATATCCTACTCCCTCATCTTTATTTTCATCCCTCATGGGCATTCATCGAGGCTTGTGAGGCTGATCTTGCAAAGGTTCCACCAGATCGAGCCCTAACTCCTTATAATCGAACCTCATTGGGGACATGCAAAGAAGGATCGAGAAAAAGCAGACCACTCTGATACCACTTATCCAAATTTATGCAGTAACACAACAGAATACAGAAATAACCATAAACATATAAATACAGTGGAAATAAGGCTTCATTTCATTAATATCAAATCATACAAATATGCTCACAAACATGATGGAAATAAAATACCTAGGGTGCTGGTAGAAAATCTCTGAGAAGAGATGTGGTGGCTACAGACCTATGACTTTTGTTACAATGAGGCTCGAGGGCTTATTTATTATGGAGAAATAATGGAGAACTCTAAACGTCCAAAAACCTAACCCTAGGAGATGAAGTGCCAAAACTATTGGCCTTGTTTCGGTAAACTAGTGTTTCAACTTCCTGTGGACGTAACTTTGGCATACTATCTCCATTTGGGGCTTCAAAACAACTCTAGAAGTTTAGGACCCAGAAAACTGCTAAAAATAGTAAGTTGTGAAAAAAATTAAAGAGACAATGGTGGGGACCCATGTGGAATAGGCGAGTGGCCACCAATATCCACTTGGATCAGTACCATGAGAGGTATGTCTGCAGCACGAAGATTTTGAATGGACACAAATTGTAGATTATGAGCATATCCCTCTCAGATGTAGGAAGTTACCAACATAGGCATCTCTTCAGAGATTGTCCCCTAAACAAAAAAGCTACGGATGAAAAGGAATCCAACGATCAGGAAGCAGAAGGATTCAGAAAGGTAGCTAGCAGGAAAAGGCACAACAAGAGAACCACCCCTCATCAAAATAAAAAACGACCTACGACCAGAAATGGCTTCATAACTTTAAATCAGCTGAATGAAAATGAAAATGAACCAGTCAACAAAGTAGGGCACAGAACCATGGATCAGGGCCAGTCCTCAATAGCTCAATGGGACAACGTGCCCCTCGAGACCTTCCTAAAACCTAAAACTACTAGCTACGTAGGGGAAAACACTTCATAAAAAGGCAAAGAATAGATCATGGAGATGATCCCAGAAGTCATGGAGGAAGAACCACAGACCATTGATCTTGAAGGCCTGGATCTCATAGGGTTAGAGGATGCTTTCAACAAGAAATACTTCAAATCTATTCCAGAGAAACAAGTCCAAAAGATGGAAGATTTTCTAGCCAGAGCGCAACAACTCCACTCCCTGGGTATTAAGGGGGGTACACTCATAAAAATTAAATACTTCATGAAAGAGTCCCAAAGAAGGGGCAGGAAAACAACTCTGCAAATAAAAATAGAAATATGATAAGAAATGGTGGGTTCAGGGTGATTCCCGAAGCTGATAAGATTCGTCTCCTACACCACCAATCCTATCAAGTGAAGATCATCTCTTGGAATATAAGAGGGCTCAATAGCCCCACTAATCATAGGGTAATAAAGAAGAGGATTATTGAGGAATGCCCTACAATATTCTACATGCAAGAAACCAAATGTTCCATCTCCACTCTTGACACAATCCTCAAAAAAATATGGAAAGGTAGAAATACAATATCGGTTGATGCCAATGATGTGTTTGGAGGATTGGCAATTGTCTGGAACCCCCAAATCATCTCCCTCCAGAAATTTCATGCCAACAGACACTTCATCCAAGCCAATTTCACCTGATCGGCATGGATATCCATGGTCTACTGGCAAATTTCTACTGTCCCCAGAACATGCATAAGAAATCAGAGCTTCTAGATAACTTAGTGGAACTCAATAAACAGAGAGCCTTTCCACTCTTTCTCCTAGGAAGATAATTCAATACGATAACCAACCTATAGGAAAATAAAGGAGGAAGGATGCATTTGGATTTGGACAGTAACGGATTCAAGAACTTCATTCAAGGAAACCACGTCATCGACCTTTAAACCTCCAATGGAATCTACATATGGAATAATAAACGAGGAGGTGCCGACCATATAGCCTCTAGACTAGATAGATTCCTCATCACAGAAGATTTCATCTGTCTGGGGGTCGACATAGCTGCTACCATCATCCTTGCTACAAGGTCTGACCACTGACCAATACAACTTCAATCATTACCACCATGAAAGCATGCTCCCAAACATTTTTGCTTTGAACATTGCTAGTTCTGGCAACCAGGGTTCAAGGATATAGTTTTCCAATGGTGGACCTCCCTAGCACCCATGCAAGGCACTAAGATGCCCCAGTTCCAGAAAAAACTTAAAATTCTCAAAGCCAAATTAAATGTTTGGAACAAATCAACCTTTGAGAATATCTTCACAGAACAAAAAGAGTTGGAGGAAAAAATGAAGAAGTTGTAACAAACTATTATCGAGGAAGGGAATTCAGACGAGTCAGAAAGTCAAGATAAGACCTTAACTACTCATATGGAAGAAATAAGGAGCCAGGAATAAATCCTACGGAGAAAAAAATAAAGAGTCCGACGGCTCAAAGAGGGAGAACGAAACACTAAAATCTTTCATCGATCCACCATTCAGCACAGGATGCATAATAGAATCACGGTCCTAAAAAAGCAAACTGGAGAGTGGCTAGAAACATAAGAGGTCGTTACTGAAGAGTTGTGCAACCACTTCAAGAACATTTTGCAAGAGCCCAATAATCATAGGCATAAGGCCATTGGGGAAATCACCCAACACATTCCCAAGCTGATAATAGATGAACATAACTGGTTGCTGCTTGCTTCCACCACCCTGGCTGAGGTGGACCAATCAGTCTTCCAGCTGAACGTAGGGAAAGCTCTAGGTACTGATGTTTTTACCACCAACTTCTTCCACTTCTTCTGGGACATCATCCAAAATTATGTATGAGATGTAGTGGAGGAATCGCGCGCCACTCACTAGCTTCGTCCAGTGCTAAATGCCACCTTCATCACTCTGGTTCCAAAAGAAAACAATGTAGCCTTGCCAAGTAACTACATGCCCATAGGTCTCTGCAATGGCACTTACAAAATTATCTCCAAATTTATTGCTAATAGGCTAAAGCAGCCCCTTCCCATAATCATCTCCCCAGAGAAAACAGATTATGTCGAAGGCAGGAAAATTTTTGAAAACATTATCTTAACCCATGAAGTCATTCACTCTATGAAAACCTCCAAAAGGCCTACCAGGCTTATCAAAATCAACCTCTCCAAGGATTTTTACAAACTCAGCTGGGACTACATCAAGAATGTACTCATAGCCTTCGACTTCAGCCACACCTGGGTTCACTCGATCATGAGTTTCATTACCTCTCCTTTTCTCTCCATCTTGGTCAATGGAATTCCCTTTGCAACCTTCAACCCCTCAAGAGGAATCAGACAAGGGGACCCTCTCTCCCCTTTCATATTCATTATTATGGATGAAGGATTGGGTGCCTTCTCAAAATCTCCACCCAGTCAGGCGCCTTGCAAGGTTTACACCTCCACAACTTTCCCTCCTCCTCCCATCGACAATATGTGGATGAAAACATCATCATGGGTCACCACTTGGTTGAGGAATATTGTACCCTCAAGTCTCTTCTTAATTCTTTCTCTAAAGCCTCAGGCATAGAGGTCAACCCTGAAAAATCACAAATATTTTTATTTCATACACCCCTTCTCACTCAGTGCAACATTGCCTATATCCTACGGTTCTTCATCACTTCTTTTCCCTCAAAATACCTAGGATCCCCTCTTACTAGTTTCGCCATCAACCATTCCTCCTAGCGAGCCCTGCTGGACAAAATGGAAACCACGTTATCCAATTGGACCCATCGCACCTTAACATGGCAAGCCGCCTGGCCCTCATTAAATCTATTCAGCAATCACTCCTGATTTACCTCTTGTCAGTCCTTGCAACCCCTAAATGGGTCCTAAAATCCATGTGCAACTTTCAAAGATCTTTCCTATGGGGTGTCACTAAAGAGAAAAACAAATGGGCCTTAGTCAAATGGAAGGGTGTCTGCAATCCAAAAAGTTGGGGGGCTTAGAACTGCGTGATCCTGAGTAGAGAAACAATATTATGGGAGCTAGTATCTAGTGGAAATGGGCATCCAACGCCAACACTCCATGGGCTAATATATGGGCAACCAAGTATGCCCACTCATGGCCTAATGAGGTCCTCATCCGGTTCAACATAGAGAATGAAGGATTCCAAATTTGGAAAGCAGTTAGTAGGCAAAAGCAGATGATACAAAGTCACAGCTTCTAGGAGCTGCGAAGTGGTACTCAAGTAATATTCTCGGAGGACTCCTGGTAGGAACTACCAAGCCTATAATCCATCTTCCCCAGACCTATATGGAGTGTTGTTCTTCAAGGAAGGAAAATATAGAACGTACAGAATTTCTAGACGGATGACACAACCAAAGGTTATAAGAAATGGCTACACACGAATAGATGGCAAGACAAATAGAACAATGAGTGCCACGTAGAAATCTTGGAGGAAGTCATAACCAAAATAAAAATTAGAGTACGACCAAGACCTGATATCCTCCGCTGGGGATATATGCCTAGTGGAAACTATTCTACCAAGGAAGCCTACAACATCCTTCATCACCAGAATCCAGGCCCAACAAATCTCATCTGGAAAAAGATATGGATGGATAATCTCTGGCCAAAATTAGCCAGTTCCCTATGGCTTCTTAGTAAATGACACATACTCACATGGGAGAATATTTTGAATATGGGGTTTGTAGGTCCCTCCAGATGTCCCCTATGTTAATAGAAATTGGAAACCATCGACCACCTGATGGACCATTGCCCTACCATCAATTACTTATAGGAAATAATTGAAGTCTTATGTCGTCGTTCCAACCGAGTCAGGGGAAACATCATCAACACCATAAGCAGCTGGATGGAAAATCTCTACACCAAAAATCTCCTGAATAGACTCTAGTAGATCACTCTGGGCATTCTTATTTTGAATATATGGAAGGAAAGGAATAATTGTATCTTCAAAGATAAAACATCCACATCAGAGAAGCTCTGGCCCCGGATTCAAAAAAATCTCTTCAAAATGTTGGCCTCAGACACATGGAGTCAGGAGAACCTTCCCACCTCTCGAGAAGAGTATCACATATGGAATAATTAGAAAATGAGTATAAACACCCCCCTGGACATCAATTCCACAAGTGCAGGCAGAACTCCTACCCCTAAAAAATGGAATCCCCCCCAAATGGCTTCTTCAAATGCAATTTTGATGATGCATCAAAAGGAAATCCTGGAAATGCAGGCTTCGGAGGCATTATCAGGAACTCTCAAGGCAAACCTCTCTAGATTTAATTCGGTAACATAGGATGAGACAAAAACAATTCCACTAGGTTGGAGGGTCTCATACAGGGCATTCAAATCACAATTGAGTTTCACTATTTCCCCCTAGAAATGGAGGGATACTCGCAAGTCATTAGTATGGTATCCACAAGAATCCTCCATGGATCAGCTTCCTAAAAACTATCCCCTAGCTGGAGGATTGGCCAATGGCTCAAGTCTTTGGAATAACTGATACACAATCATAGAGCTATCAATTTTTACCATGTGCGAAGGAAATCAAACTCATTAGCAGATCTCCTTGCGAACAAAGGGGTAGAAAGCCACTGTGAGTTGTATCATTCCAATATTACTCAGGTTGAGGTGGAATCCTTAAGACATGAATGCCACACTCTCATTCAAAAGAATCTTCTCCCCGCTGATGCAGGTGACATAACTGGCACGTATGACAATGATCTCCCCTGCACCTCATAGGGCAAAGATCTTCTAAGGAGAGCCTCAGTTGTTGCAGATCCTCAAACCATTAGCCATCTACACGAGACAAACAGGATAAGGTATGATGATGAGACTTCGGGTACAACAATACCCTCTCCAGGGTACCCCCTTCCACCACCACCATAAAGGATTAACATGATTCTTTGTCTATCATCCATCACCCTTCCCTCGAGCCTGCTCAGGAAACTGGTTTTGGCACATAGATCCCTGCAAACATTACTCATTGCCATCCCCCTTACATGCATCCAACACCCTTTAAAAGAATGAACCCTCAGCCCCAAGAAACTCACAGTAAATCCCCTCTACCTTTCCTTTTGATTCTTCTTTGTCACTTCCCCAATTCTAGAGTGCATTAGAGCCCTTTACTCATCGTTGCATTGCAAAATCCCCTCTAGGCTGTAACTTCTCATTTTTTGCACTTCTTCCTTGGCCCGTCCACTCTCCTGGTCCTCGACACTGTTTACCCCCCTTCCGCGTACCCTTCCATTGAAGCCTCTCCTCTGCTTCACTATGCAATGGCCCCCAGACTATGCGAGATAACCATCTGTGGTCGACACAAAGGGGCTCTCCCTGGCCATTATCACTGTGGAGAGGAAAACTGTTTGGAATTGGTGGCATGATCCTCCTCTAGCAGTTTTGTGAGAAAGAGTCCTGATCATGAGCAAGAGGAAGAAGCTCTAGTACAAGCTACACAAAGAGGTAGGTGTGGCCCATGGAAGTCTACCATTGTGCATCAGGCGCACTGCCTCCCTGGCAAGATGGACCCGCTACTGAATCAGGTTGAGGAAGATGATGATTCAGATGTCTGGGTGATAGAATTTAAAGGAAAATAAATGTGGTTAGGCAGATTAACCCCTCTTGCGGATAAGAGTGATCTCCCTAGTATCCTAAGGATATATATTAACCAACATCCAAATCCAAACCATTTTCTCTAGATCATTTGTGATTCAAAATTACTAAAGAAAAAAGTATGAGGACATGCCCCTACCTAAATTCCAACACTTGCTATAATCTTCAATCCAGTCACTCCAAAAGAGGACAATTCAACATGTAAGACCTCCATCCAAAGACATGATAAAGGATTAAAAGCACCTGCACGATATAATAATTCAAAAACACTAATCTATCTCAGTAATCAAGGAATCCAAGAATTAAATTATGCAAATAGATACATGAACAACTTAATGAGAAAATATAATCCATTTATATTAACTTGTATGATAAGAATTAACCTTACAACCTTGTCGCCTTGATTTCATACAAGTTCTTCCGGGGTCCTGAAAAGTCATATTCCATCGGTTTGACAAGCCTTCGACTCTCTGAACTAGCACAAGACTATGGATATGAGTATGTAATCGTTCTCATACCATTTATGCCAAGTATAAAGAGTATAATTTCTTCAGCAATTAACCTCAAAACAACCAAGTTCTAAGTACCCTTGAGACAGAAACATGATCTCAATTTATAGCAGAAGGGAGGAGGTTTCAGTTCCAAAGGAAGGGGGATAAATTCCTCTCAAAAATATATTTTAGCTCCAAATACCAAGGGATGATCTGCATCAATGAAGGGATAGAGGTTCATGAATGAAGGGGCGAAGCTTCGAACAAATTATGCTTCTAGAAGCTTCGAGATGGGAGAATATTCGACCAATTGGGCTTCTAGAACTTACTTTTTCTTTCAGTTTACCTTTTAAAAGGGTCGGTAGTTTTAGTAAGAGGAATGTGTGCAATGTACCATAGGTTATAGAGCAAGAAACTGCGGTACCACAGGAAATTTCTAGGAAAAGTGCGGAGTTACGCCTTCTAATGTTTTAATGAGCTTCTCTGCAATTCCAATACTTGGTTTAGGAACTTTATAACTTTGGACCTCCAAGGGAGCATAAAATAGGTAATGATGAACCCATATAGACAGCTAAATGTCATGGTGACAATTTTAAGTGTCATAGATTTCCCCCTAAAGCGCGAAGTCTAAAGTAGTTCTAAAGAGTGATATGCTTTATCATTCCGAGGATTGGGTTGTAGGCGTACCGGCTGAAACCTGTAAAAACATTAAATGGAAACATATATATGTATATCATCAGTGAGGTAGGAATTCCCATACTTAGATAAAAAATAACTACATGTTCTAATACAGAAATTATTTTAGAATTACATCAATAGTAGACACAGCATGGATGCAACCATCTATCATAAATAGTCTACTGTATTATGAATAATAAAACTCCTCGTAGCCTCGATGGTGGAAACTAGACCCAGGTTCTTGATTTCCGCTTCCCAAACTAGTACGATTCTATCCATGTGATTGATTAAGTCAAGTTCGAGCATGGTAGAAACCACTTGAGTAATAGTCAATGATGTGAATTATTAACAAGTGTGAGAGAAACCACCAATAATGACAATGGATATCAAAGTACTCAGTACAATCCATGAAACGTGAATGAATGATTTCCAGTTGAACATTTTACGAAGTCATTCAATCGAAGGTCAATGATGCAACCTATCATAAAAGGCGAGTAAACTACCATTAGGGCATGTAGATCCCAAGTTACTGATAGGATTGTAGATCAACTTTCTATATGAGGAGCTATAGTCGATAGAAAGTGACCCATTGTTGGAGAACCCACGACATGAAACCATTAGGTCAAGTTTTGAAGAAATTTTAGTAAGGACTGACTCACAGATGGTCAACGTGAATGAAAAAAAATGTTTGCAATGAATGTTTTATTTCAACTGTCCCTTGAACACATAACGACACTGCAGATGGTTTGGTGACAATTGACTTAAAGATAATACCCATAAATCGGCTTAAGACTTTCAATATGGTTTGATTAAGTGTTGGACAAAGGATTTTCACAACCCAAGTATGAGTGTGAAAAAAGTGTCGTGTTCAGGTCTAGTATACTACTATTTTGACAACTGGATTCATTTTCTCTCTTTTCCCCCCACCATTTCTGGCAAGTACATCTTTATTTTTGACAAGCTTGAGGAGGTTAACATCTGCTTGTTGTATAAGCTCATCCTTCTGATGAGTCCAACATAGTATTAAAATCGAACCATAAGAAAGATTGGTTCATTCTTGTTTGTAATTGATAGTTCCTTTACTATTAAGTTTTAACGAGTCCAGTATAGGTGAAATTGGGTGTTTTTCAGTTTTAGGGAGTCAGAAGAAAAACTTAACAAAAATCCGTGGGTGTCAGTTTCTGTAAATTTAGTCTCTCAAGCCCGAAAAATGATAAAATAATGTAGGAGAGGACTCTATTAACCATGATTAGTCAATATATACCTATTTTGTAAATAGTCAATTTTATTCTGGAAAAGGGGTAAACTTATACTGAAAGGACGACTGCTAATTTCCTTTAACTAGTTCGAATAGTCAAGTACTCAGAAATATTTTCATATTTAGAGAGTCTGAAAAGGGCTTAAAAGAGAACTCCAGGGTTTCAATTTTTTGTAATTTTCAAGAGCCCAAAAATGTGATAAGAGTGTACTCATCATTAAAATAAATATTTTCACCTAAAAAACCTGTTTTATGCACGTAAACTCGAAAAATTAAACATATCTGTTTCCAATAACTAAAAACTTTTGAAAAATAACTTTTTGAAGTGGAAAAGAAATAAAACAATATTTTATTCATTCAAAAAATATTATAAAAAGTAGTTCAACAAAGTCATTTTTTCCTTTTTCATTCAGAGTTGGAAGTTGCGAGCTCTTGGCACAAAAAGTTCCGGAGGTGATAACAGAAGAATCGACCACTCAAATCGAAAATCGTCAAATCTAGGTAATCCACAACACTCTTCTCTTCATTTTCATCCATTTAAATTCTCTTTTTAAGTTTTGCATTAATTTTTTGAGGGGAAAAAGGGTTTAGAATTCCACTCTTGGGGGTATGCAGGTCATGCATTGCTTACCTGCAGACCCTAATAATTTTCCAAAAGGAAAAATATTGGGCTACCAATTTTTTTACAAAGAACGTGTGCGGGGGTCCATACTGTCTCTATACAAAGACCTTGGAGGTGTCGTGAGAAAAGGAAATTTATTAAATTCTCTCAAAAATGGTTAAAAATTTTCACTCTAAAAGCTTCTGACCTTAAGATGCATCCATTTGTTGATTATTCCATGCTATTGGAGCAGAGAGAACGTGAGCATGAAGAGGTAGATGATGCGGCAATGAATAATTTAGCTAGAATGTGTGTGCTAAGAAATTTTGGATTTTACAAATTCTGCGCAATTTAGGACATGAGGGCGCAAGTGGAACTAATGACCTGGTTGGTGAAAAAATGGGATGTCTAAGAACAATTTTTAATGATCGGTGATCACGAGCTAGAACTTGAGATTGAAGACATTTACTTCCTCACTAGTTTACCCAAATGAGGTGAACCTATTTATTTGTTTGGAGCTAGGCAAGGTGGCCTGCCTATTGCTAGCTATAAACAAGAATTTTTTAATGATGAATCTGATCCCAAATATAACTGTATAGACATAAATACTATCATACGTCTTGATCTTAAATTTAGAGCATTCACCGTGACCAGGTTGTGTGGGATTGTAGCTCCACATGTGGCTACCAAGTCTCAGATGCAGAAAAAAGTTGACTGTTATAGAGGTACCATTTTCAATTGGCATGAAGGTGTATTGGCCAATATGAAAGGCCAATTGACTAGAGCAAAAAACTCCAAGTTGAAAAAATTTGGGTATGGTGCCATCTTGGTTTCTTTTGCTTTGGAGAGGATTCCATCTCTCACCCCTCAGCTGATCCCTGTTGATCCTGGTGAAGCTAGAGAGCCTCGCATGGTCCGCTAGATTGCACTGATGTCCTGTAATGGTGGCGATGGTTAAGTGGTAGGTCGATTCACTACAACATATTTTTTTTGGCTTCAGAACCAAATCTTTACTATTGATGATTTCCCATATGCAGGCATAGATTTCTGAGGTGATCCCAAGATGTCCTTACCACCATGGCCACAATGGGATGAATCAGGTAAATGAATGATTTTGATGTGTTTTAAGTCTAATTTATATTTTGTTTTTTTAACATCCAATACTGATAAAAAAAATTTAAATGCATATTTTGGTCCACGAAGGCCCGGCACTCTCTGCCGCTTTAAAAGGAAGCTAATGAAGCTTGTTACATAGCCACAAAATTAGGCATTAGAAATCCTTACTGACTTGGAGCACAACCTATAGAGGTTGACTATAGATATCCCAGAGACATCGATGGATGATATTCTGCTTCGTCTCCAAAGACACGTTATTGGTGTTCCTGGCCAGCTTAGGAGATTCCTATGGAGGGCGGTGCAAACAATATTTTGCTACCATGATCATCACCATGAATAGTGGATGATTATTGTGGAAGTTTGTATTTTGTTTTTTGTATCACTGTCTTTCATATCATAAGGTGTTTTAAACCTATGATTGCAGACGATGTAATGTTTTTTGATAACAAAAACTCCTATCTTTGATATTACTACTTTCTTTGAATATCTTGTTCAACATATATCGACTGTTGTTTTGCTTTACTATTTTAATGTTACAAATGCCTATTTATAACATTATTAGCTAATGCATCAACCAATGTATTTAAATTTCTTGGAATGTGTTGATATTCGATGTAATCAAATTGCCTTTCCAAGAGATGAACCTTCACAAATAATCTCAATAACAGTAGATTTTTAATTTTCTATACTTTGTTTAAATGTAATACAGTGAGCTCTGAATCTAGCCTAATGATTAAACTTCGAATGCCAAATGAAATGGCACAAGATAATAACTCAATCACTGCGCTATATTTTGCAACATTTTTCGTTGTTTGACCAAGGATTACCCCATGCATAGAAACTAACTCATCAGTGGGTGAATAAATAACCCAGGCTGCGGAAGAAATATTCCATGTACTACGACAGGTACCATCAGAAAAACGAATGTGTGTTTACCCAAACGAATGTGTGTTTACTTCGTCACTATTTTACCCAAACGAGGTGAACCTATTTATTTTTTTGGAGCTAGGCAAGTTGGCCTGCCTATTTCTAGCTATAAACAAGAATTTTGTAATGATGAATCTGATCCCAAAGATAACCGTATTGACATAAATACTATCATACGTTTTGATCTTAAAGTTAGAGCATTCACCATGACCAGGTTGTGTGGGAGTGTAGCTCCACATGTGGCTACCAAGTCTCAGATGCAGACAGGAGTTGACTATTATAGAGGTACCATTTCCAATTGGCATGAAGTGGTATTGGCCTATATGAAAGGCCAATTGACTAGAGCAAAAAAATCCAAGTTAAAAAACTTTGGGTATGGTGCCATCTTGGTTTATTTTTCTTTGGAGAGGATTCCATCTCTTTCCCCTCAACTGATCCCTGTTGATCCTGGTGAACCTAGAGAGCCTCACATGGTGCGCTAGGTTGCACTGATGTCTTGCCATGGTGGTGATGGTTGTGTGGTAGGTCGATTCAATCCAACATATTTTTGTTGGTTTCAGAACCAAATCTTTACAATTGATGATTTCCCGTATGCAGGCATAGATTTCCGAGGTGATCCTGAAATTTCCTTACCACCACGGCCACAATGGGATGAATCAGGTAAATGAATCATTTTGATGTGTTTTAAGTCTAATTTATATTTTTTTTTTTGAACATCCAATACTAATAACAAAATTTTAAATGCATATTTTGGTCCACGAAGGCCTGACACTCTCTACCGCTTCAAAAGGAAGCCAACGGAGCCTGTTACATAGCCACAAAATCAGGCATTAGAAATCCTTACTGACTTGGAGCACAACCTAGAGAGGTTGACTATAGATATCCCAAAGACATCGATGGATGATATTATGCTTCGTCTCTAGAGACACGTTATTGGTGTTCCTGGCCAGCTTAGGAGATTCCTATGGAGGGCGGTGCAAACGATATTTTACTACCATGATCATCACCACGGATAGTGGATGATTATTGTGGAAGTTTGTATTTTGTTTTTTGTATCACTGTCTTTCATATCATAAGGTGTTTTAAACCTATGATTGTAGACGATGTAATGTTTTTTGAAAACAAAAACTCCTATATATGATATTACTACTTTCTTTGAATATCTTGTTCAACATATATCGAATGTTGTTTTGCTTTACTATTTTAATGTTACAAATGTCTATTTATAACATTATTAGCTAATGCATCAACCAATGTATTTAAATTTCTTGGAATGTGTTGATATTCGATGTAATCAAATTGCCTTTCCAAGAGACGAACCTTCACAAATAATCTCAATAACACTAGGTTTTTAATTTTGTATACTCTGTTTAAATGTAATACAATGAGCTCTGAATCTAGCCTAATGATTAAACGTCGAATACCAAATGAAATGGCACCAGATAATAACTCAATCACTGCACTATATTTTTCAACATTTTTCGTTGTTTGACCAAGGCTTACCCCATGCATAGGAACTAACTCATCAGTGGGTGAATAAATAACCCAGGCTGCGGAAGAAATATTCCGTGTACTACGACAGGTACCATCAGAAAAATGAATGTGTGTTTACCCAAACGAATGTGCATTTACTTTGTCACTAGTTTACCCAAACGAGGTGAACCTATTTCTTTTTTTGGAGCTATGCAAGGTGGCCTGCCTATTTCTAGCTATAAACAAGAATTTTGCAATGATGAATCTGATCCCAAAGATAACCGTATTGACATAAATACTATCATACGTCTTGATGTTAAAGTTAGAGCATTCACCGTGACCAGGTTGTGTGGGAGTGTAGCTCCACATGTGGCTACCAAGTCTCAGATGCAGACAGAAGTTGACTGTTATAGAGGTACCATTTCCAATTGGCATGAAGGGGTATTGGCCTATATGAAAGGCCAATTGACTAGAGAAAAAAACTCCAAGTTGAAAAACTTTGGGTATGATGCTATCTTGGTTTCTTTTTCTTTGGAGAGGATTCCATCTCTTGTCCCTCAACTGATCCCTGTTGATCCTGGTGAACCTAGAGAGCCTCGTATGGTGCACTAGGTTGCACTGATGTCCTGCCATGGCGGTGATGGTTTTGTGGTAGGTCAATTAAATCCAACATATTTTTGTTGGTTTCAGAACCAAATCTTTACAATTGATGATTTCCCGTATGCAGGCATAGATTTCTGAGGTGATCCTGAGATGTCCTTACCACCATGGCCAAAATGGGATGAATCAGGTAAATGAATCATTTTAATGTGTTTTAAGTCTAATTTTTATTTTGTTTTTTGAACATCCAATACTAATAACAAAATTTTAAATGCATATTTTGGTCCACGAAGGCCTCGCACTCTCCGCTGCTTCGAAAGGAAGCCAACGGAGCCTATTGCATAGACACAAAATCAGGCATCAGAAATCCTTATTGACTTGGAGCACAACCTAGAGAGGTTGACTATAGATATCCCAGAGACATTGATGGATGATATTCTGCTTCATCTCCAGAGACACGTTATTGGTGTTCCTAGCCAGTTTAGGAGATTCCTATGGAGGGCAACACAAACGATATTTTACTACCATGATCATCACCACGAATAGTGGATGATTATCGTGGAATTTTGTATTTTTTTTTTGTGTCACTGTCTTTCATATTATAAGGTGTTTTAAACCTACGATTCCACACGATGTAATGTTTTTTGAAAACAAAAAATCCTATCTATGATATGACTAATTTTTTTGAATATCTTGTTCAACATATATCGAATGTTGTTTTTCTTTACTATTTTAATGTTACAAATTTCCATTTATAACATTATTAGATAATGCATCAACCAATGTATTTAAATTTCTTGGAATGTGTTGATATTCGATGTAATCAAATTTCCTTTCCAAGAGATGAACCTTCACAAATAATCTCAATAACACTGGGTTTTTAATTTTGTATACTTTGTTTAAATGTAATACAATGAGCTTTGAATCTAGCCTAATGATCAAACGTTGAATTCCAAATGAAATGGCACCAGATAATAACTCAATAACTGTGCTATATTTTGCAACATTTTTCATTGTTTGACCAAGGCTTACCCCATGCATAGAAACTAACTCATCAGTGGGTGAATAAATAACCCAGGCTGTGGAAGAAATATTTCGTGTACTATGACAGGTACCATCAGCAAAATGAATGTGTGTTTGAAGGGATGTTGACATCTGCAATATCAAGATTAATCAAGATAAGAAATAATAGTAGTAAAAGCAAACTTAAACTAGACACACTCATCTAACCCAAGGTATCTAGCTTGAAAAATAAATAATGTACAAGTGAGATATTCACACAAGCACTAAGCATAATATCCCTTTAGATAAAGTCCATTTATAGGTTTATCTAAACAGACCCCATCATAGCTAGTCAATTCATAAGCCACTTTTGCAAGTACTGACTTGACAATATAAGGACCATGCCACATAGGTTTGAATTTACCAGTGCCTAGTTTATCGTTAGCTTGATCGTATACCAAGACTAGGTCACCTTCTAAAAAAACACGAGGTGTAACACTTCGACCATATCCAGCTTTAACGTGCTTTTTTTGAGCTTTATATGCTAATGCAGCGGTGCGCCGAGTCTCATTTAATTGTGCTAAGTACAAAAAGAATTTTTCCTCTTCAGACATAGCTGGTTGTAACTATATTTCTAATTGCAGTGATGGTATTTTGCATTCAATAGGTAACACAGCTTTGAAACCATAAACCAGTTGAAAAGGAGTGAACCCTATTGCAGTTTTTGCTGAGGTTCGATATGCCCATATTGCTGAAAAAAACATAGTATGCCGATTTTATTTATGAAATTCGTTTATCCTTTTAATCATGGTGGTTAAAACTTTATTCACGTCTTCAACCTGACCATTAGCCTGCGGGTAATATGGAGTAGAGTTACCATGGTGCAGGCCAAGTTGATCAGAACGTTCAGCCATCATAATATTTCGAAAATTACTCCCATGGTCAGTAATAATAGCTTGGGGTACACGAAACGAGCAATTACATGATTGAATACAAATGTAGCTGCAATTTTTCCATCTGCCGCAAATGTAGGCATCACCTCAGCCCATTTGGTAAAATAATCTACTACGAGAATAATATACCCATGGCCCCCGGCTGAGTGAGGGTTACATGTAATGAAATCAATGCTCCATCTTGCAAAAGGACCGACAACAATTATGGGGTGGAGAGGAGCTGGTGGTGCACGGATATTTCGATCAAATATCTGACAGTTGTGGCATTTTCGGACTGCGAGAATGCAATCTTTGAATAATGAGGGCCAAAAATAACCAGCGTACAATATCTTTTGGGTTGTGGAATATCTAGACATATAAACACCACATGCTCTAGAGTGGTAGTCATTCAAAAAAAATTCAGCCTCTTCATGAGTTAGACATCGTTGAAATATAGAGTCTGCACCACGACGATAAAGTGTGTCTGCAACAATATTGTATTGCTGATATTGGTAACGGGTATTTTGTCGATTTGAATGCGAGAGTTGAGGCCAAAATTTTTGGGTTTGGAGATAAATGATGATATTTCCATACCATGGTTCTAATGTACTGATAAGAAATAGAGATTCATTAGCATTCAGATGCTCTACCACAGTTTTTGTTTCTGTATTTGGGAATTCACACATAAGTTCGGCGAACACCAGTGATTTCTTTGATTTGGATTTTTCAAATTCTAAATAAAAATCCTGATGGATAAAAATCCATTTAGAGTATTTTCCCTGAGTAATTTTTTAGTCAAAATGTACATCATCGGGTTGCAATTAGATATCATAGTTGTTTCTCGTAACAATAGGTAATGAAAAAATCGTTGGACAGGTTGAACTATTGCCAAGGTCAATTTATCCACATGTGAATATTTAATTTCAGTCAGATTGAGATTCCGACTAAGATAGTAAATCACATGTTCATTGTTGAATTCATCCTCTTCAACTAATACCATTACAATGGTGGAATGAGAGGCTCCCACGTATAAAAAATAATCATGGCTGTAATTTGGTGGATGCAATAACGGTGCATGGGTCAACATGTATTTTAAAGCATCAAAAGATCGATCAAAGATCTCATCCAAAATAAAAGGAACATTCTGTTTCAATAGCCTGGTAAAAAATTTAGTTAACTCAACATAGTTCTGGATAAATCTACATAAAAAGTTTGCTTTCCCTTGCAAACTTTGGAGTTGGAAAAGTGTGGAAGGAGGGTGTAAACTGACAATAGCCTGAACCTTCGATGGGTTGACACGAATGCCTGCCTTGGAAACAATAAATCCTAGCAATCTACTAGATAGTACACAAAAAACACATTTGTGGGGATTCAATAGAATCTTATAATGCCTACATCTCATAAAAATCACTCGTAAATGGGTAGGATGATCTTCCCTATGCAATGAATGAGTAGGTAAATAACCAAGATAAGGTTGCGCAATGTGTTTAATGCATGAAAAGCGTAAGACATTCCCCTAGAAAATTTGAACCAACATTCTTTAATCTGAAGGGTAATTTACAATAAACAAAAGTTCCCCAAGTATAAATGAATGCTATTTTTGGTTGACAAGCAGGGAGTACGTTTATTTGATTGTATCCAGAAACTCCATCCATATATTAATACATTTAATTTCTGACACAATCATCAAGATTTGATCGATATAGGGAGTTGGATAATTGTATTTTGGACAACCTTTGTTAATATCCCTATAGTCAACACATACTCGTATGGTTCCTTGTTTTTTTAGTAACAGGAACGATATTAGATCCCCAATCGGTTAAAGGAATTGGATAAATAAAACTTGCTTTTAGTAATTTCTAAACTTCAGCTTTAATATCAACAACTTTTAGTGGATGTATCAAACGTAATCTCTACCTAATAGGTTTAGCATTCGTGTAAGTCTTTATTTCATGAATGACAATGTTGGGATCAATTCTTGGAATTTCTTCATAAGACAAGGAAAATATGTCACGAAATTCTTGAAATAGGGCTTTATATGTAGTAATTTCATTTGATGTACAAGAAGAACCTATATGAATGTTTTCAATAATTCATGGTTTAACGGATATTTCAATGGGAACCGTTGAAGAAATATTTCCCAGACTAATTTCGGAATCCAAATTTGTAATCGATATTAGATTCTGTGGTTCCTTGACATAATCAATTAGAAAAATAGATGAAAAATTGTTTTCAAATCTATCAAGCTTAGGTAAAAATTATGATATATGATAGAAATCATCCCATGGTGATTCATCTATTGACAAGAATTCATGAATTCTTTCTTCAGTATGAAAGAATTGTTGAAAAGGATCAAGAATTGATGTTATAGCTGAGCTTGATGGTGAAAATTATTCTTCATTCATCACAATCATTGGATCATAATCAATTGATGAAGGATTGGAAAACGACTGTACTGCTTGATATGCTATCTGAAAAGGACTCAATGGCATCGTGCCAGTGAAAGAATGCAGTTCTGACTCTAAAGGAACTAGCCAAGGATAATCAAATGGAATAGTGCTTGATGTAATCATATTGATGTTAGAAATAGTACACGGTAAGTTAGGTGGAGGCATAGAAAAAGTTCCCATTAAGGCGGAATATTTGATTAAACCTACTCCACCATCCTCATAAGGGATAGTTGATTTTGCAACATGTTGAATACTATCCCTAGAATCCAGTTCAAACGAATAATATGAGAGCTGATCTATTTTCAGAATCTTTCCTTGATGATTAAAAATGATTAATCGAAAGATGGATGACACGAAAACAGTCATAGCATAAGACCAACATCGACTTAGAAGAATTTTGTAATCTAGAGGGGCATCAACAACTTCCACATCTAAATTAATAGTTTTACCTTCAACGTCTATAGGTAGATCCTACAAAATTCCATATGGATGAAATCCTCTTCCGTAAAAAGCTTTGAGAATTTTCGGAGAATGGTTAAGTATCGGAGAACCAATTGATTTTGAATATTTTAACAACATAATACATGTAGATGATCCTTCATCAATTACAGTACAAAAGAAATGCATGTTTTTGACTAGTACTGGAATCTAAAAAGTCATTTGATGAGGGAGTCTTTGTGTAAAATTTTCTAAATCAAAGACCATGAGGTTCCAATCTTAAATATCTACAACTCCAATAGCTGATAAGAGTAATATCCTTTGTATAGGACATGATTGCAGTACTTATAAGGCTGACATTGCTGAAGGAGATATTGCTAAATCTTCAACAATGTTGTAATTCTGAGTAGCTCTCACATGTGGATTAAAAGCTGATTTCCGAAGTACACCTTTAGCAGGTGGTTTAATTACTAGATCGGGATTGGGTTTCTTGATCTGAAGTGGATTAGAAACTAGAGGAGATGTAGCCGGAACTGAATTAGAATTTTCTACTTCTTTCCTAGTAACAGGATTCTTACTTCCATAGTCTTGCGATCGATTCACAACCATTACTTGAGACATCATTGAAATATCTGCTAATGTGTTAGAAGAAGATCCAATCATTTTTCTATCTTGAACAAGAAAAGGGTCCTTTAAGATAGCAAGTGTAGATGAACCTTCGACAAACTTTGATACCTCAGACCTATGCGGGCATTCCCTGGTGAAATCATCCTTGTCACAGATAAGTCAAGGATAATGAGGTTTTCATTTATCATCAGATGACTCATTTTTCTTAGTTTTTTCTTTGGGAGATGAAGTCTGCATACTTTTATTCTTCCCTTTCTTCTTATTTCCAGATTTAGACTTAGTTCTAGAGGAATCTACAATGTGAATGTCGACAGAAATTTTAAGGGAAGAATCTCCTATTGGTGAATCAGGTAAAGTTATTATAGGAGAAGTAATCTTGAAAGATTTCTTCTTGCTTTTATTAGTACTAACTGAACCAATTACACCATCACTAGCATGAAAGCTTGAGGCGGTTGCTGTTATCTGAAAAGGACACGGTAAATCCAGAATTTTCTCTTACAAAGTACCTGACTGAGTATACATTAAGTCTAGGTACTGAGCTTGAGAAATAACTTGTTCTTCTGTAAAAACTCCTCGTTTTGCTACACCTTCAGTGATTTTTGGTAGTAATGATTTTATAAGCCATTCTGCAAAAATTTGATCCGAAATAAAAACTTTCACAAAACATCTTATATGTCTCCATTCATGTATGTGATCTGATATGTACATAGACGTAGATTGTTTTAGTGAAGTTAATAATTCCGTGCCATTTTCGTATCTGAATGGAAACTGAAAATGAGTTATGAAGGTGGTTTCTAAGGCATTGAAATTGTTAAAAGAACCTCGTGGTAGTTAAATGTACCATTTGGCTGCTAATACTATGAGAATTCTCTGAAAAATTCTTAATCGAATCGAATCATTGATCAAAGAGTTGGATGCACATGAGAGGTGGTAAGTCATGACAAGGTTAGAAGGGTCCTCTCCTAATTTTCCTTCAAATTTCAGAATATCACTGGGCAACTTATTTGGCATAGGCAGCCAATACAAAAGATAATAAATTTTATCATACATAAGGCACAATAAATTAGGTAAATCCAATGTTGCTATGAATGGTAGTCGATGGTTAGGGTCTTGTTGATTATATGAATAATGTTTTGGAACTATACCAGTTCCAGGAGGAGGATATCCAAGATATCCTGGAATAGCCTGTGATTTTGGAATCAGAATGCCCCTTGGATAACTAGGATTAACCGGACCATACTGGGGTTGAGTAGGCATCTGGTATGTATACCTAGGGTATGGTTGATATGTTAGATTTTGTGCTACAAGTCCATATTGATATGGCCCTCGGTATGGTTGATAAGTAAATTGAGGTTGGCTTATTATAACTATACTTGTACCAGGTTTTCCTGCAGGCATATCAACAGTAGTCCAGAGTGTAGGTCCAGAATGTGGAACAGAAACCTGAGGAATTGGTATTAATAAATGAGGAGTTGTAGATACTCCAAGAATAGGTGTGGTAGCTTGAACAAAAATTGGCATAGTAGTTTGGGTTGGAGTTATAGGTGTACTCGGACTGGGCTACTGAACTGTACCTGATGTAGGTGCCGAAATAGTAGGTTGAAAAGGTTGGACAAGTTTTTGGACGTGAGTATAACCAATTGGTTGTCCTGGATGATAATAAGGTACTTGCATATTAGGTTGCAAATTCTGTTGAACTTGGGATGGATCCCATACTGTATTAGCTCTGTGATATGAAGGTCCCGTGGAAGGTTGTGGATAGGAAGGACCATAACCAAGTTGATTATTTGGAACATATGTTGGATAATTAATTGGATAATTCCCACCTGCAGGATACAATTGTTGTTCCGGGTAGAACTGTTTCCCTAAAGGAGGTTGTGGACCCTGAGTTGGATACTGACCTTGAGGTGGATGTTGAACTTGAGGAATGTAATAACCTTGATGTATTACCCTTGAGGTTGATATTGACCCCGAGGCATGTATTGACCTTGAGGTTGCCCCCCAGGCTGTAAATTACTACCTTGAGGATTATGGTTTGGAATATTTCCAAACATCATATAAGTTTTTTCTGCATTTACAGTTCTAGTATTTGATTCATTTATTCCAGATGATGGTGTATGGTTATCGGGAAAAGGAGATTCCCATTAGAAAGTACCAGAGAGTGACTGATATCCTACAGGAATAGACAGACCACCATACAAATATGTTTCTGGAGATTTAGAAAACATGGATGACTCACCAGACATGTTTAATGAAGGTCTATAACCTCTTGGCGTAGAAGGAAAAGGAATTCGGGGTGGCGAATAATTCATACCAATGCTCTCTAGAAAGCCTGTCAATGAATAATACCAAGTGTCTTGTCTAAGCGGACTATAAAAATTCGATTCACGTTCTCTAAGATTTAAACTTCTATGAGATGAAGGAAGAACGACTTCTTCTTCAGTGTTAGTAACTTCTTCAATACTAATGAGACCAGAAGGAAGATTGTTTATGATCCGGTTCTTCGCTCTAGGTGAATCAGGATGATCAGGGGTTGGAGTAACGATCTCTAAAGTAGGCTTAAATGCAGCAGGTTTAGTTTTTGGCTCAAAAATTTCAGGTTCAATAGATGATAATTCACTTGTCGTAGAAGCAAGTTCAGCTAGTTCGAAAATTGAAATTTTCTGAGGAGTATACTCTGCTATTGGTGGTTGATCTACTTCATAATCAGGATGAATAATTATGGATGTTTCTTCCTGTTCTCATGATCCAATTCCTAATTTTTGTCGTGTTTTAGATCTAAGTCTTTCTAATTGGCTTGGTGTATATTCAAGGGGTTTCCCCTACATTCTACGTGATTGTCTCAATAATTCAGCCATGATTAAAACTTTTAATCACACGCAATCAAAGAAAATTTCAATAAAAAAATCATAAAGTCTCTAAGGAAACAACCTAATTGATCACACACTTATAAAATCTAAGAGATCAAACCATGCACAAATAGTAGATTCCCACACTAAGAACACTAGTTGGTGATGAAATCCAACATTGTATAAATTTAATGCATAAATGGCAGTTGGAATAGTTACCCCAACAACCTGCTTAATGAAACAGACTGGTGCAAGTTTCTCCACTTAAACCATCTCGAGTGAAGAGAACCCTATGGAGAGTCCAAGTGAGTGTAGCCAACATCTGCTCCAGGTACAGTGGGACCTTCCATCCACCATCACCTTGGGAAAGTATCCTAAATTTTATGGTCACTAAGGTAACCAACGGGACCACATATACCTGGGGCAACAACTTACGACTTGATATACATGCAAGGGAAGAGTAGCAAGCTCAATCCCCTTGAAGACTCTTTGACATAATCCAAGGTTTACCGACAAGTGACCCGAGGCTCCTCAAAAATGGTCTATCCGTGGTTTACCATTTTTAATACGTGAACATCTTCTATATTTCCCAATGCGATAGGTATGATTACCTCATTGGTTTGGATATGATCTCGTGCTTAACTCCTTTAGGAGGAGCTTCCTAGAGCATACATGCTACAATTGGATTTTCCAACCACAATATTTACTACTTGTTTGTTTGAACTTCCTACTACAACCTATTCTAGGACACTAGCCTGAGGTATGTTGGTGGGAAAGAGCCCTATAAAATATAAATATTTCTAGATTGATTTTAATTAAGTGTTAATTTTAGTTTAGTTGTTTCTTAGGTCAAAAGGTATGGAAGTGAAACTTCGATGATGTTTAATGACCCGACTCAAAAATACACTAAAATTCATCTATATGAAAAGCAACTTATTTCTTTTCAATGAAACCTATTTAGAGGAAATATTTGAGAGATTTCAATAACTCTCAAAACATCAATTCTTTCTTTGATAAACAAGAAACTTTGAAAAGAAGACAATTCACTCAGAACTCAATTTCATAGAATAAAAATCAATTGTTCGAAATGAAAATCCTTATATCCTTCAAATCATAAACTAGAATCAAACTTATTCCAAAAGAAAACTAAATCTCTTAAAAACACTAAATTCAAAACCAAAAGAAAGCTATAATTTTGAATCCTATCTAAAAAGTTTTGAGGATGTTTATGCTTAGTTTGTAATCTAACCAAGAGCTTTTTTCTTATCTTAAAAAGAAATCAAAAGCATCCAGTAATGGTTTTAAAGTGTAATTTAGACCTTATCAAGCTAAAAGGTTTTCTAAATTTGCAAATGAAAATAAAATTGAATTTCCATAAAATCAAGACTTGCATCAAGTTTAATGGCTCAACAAGTAAACGATGACATAACAATTAGTTGAGGTATCTAAAGGTTTATGATTCAGAGCGAGAAGAAGACATGACAAAAGCTCACTCATAAAATGAAAATCAATTGAAAAGATCACTTCAAAGACTAAAATTGCTGAAAAAAATTCACGCAGAAGACTTTTGATTGTTAAGACAAGTTAGGGTAATTACAAAGAATCAAGTAATTATACTCCTGAAAACATAATTTTTGTTTTTTCAAAAATTTCCGAGAAGTCCACAGTTTTTAATGGAACAAGGTGTGGTATCGCACTGTTTTACACTAAAATATGCAGAGTCTACTGCTCTATTTTTTAAACAAAAAGTGCAGAAGGCATGAAAAACACAGAAAAAAAAAAACAGATTCACAGTCAGGGATTCTAATGAGTTATTTACCCAACACAGTTTTTAACTAATCAAAATCAAAGAATTATTAAAAAATCAAACCGAAAAGAAAAATAATAGTTCAAGAAAATATCCCCAGTGGAGTCGCCATTTTGTTAGGCGGATTAATCCCTCTTATGGACAAGAGTGATCTCCATAGTATCCTAAGGATATCTAGAAACAAACATCCAAATGCAAACCATTTTATCTAAATCATTTTTTATTCGAAATTACTAAAGAACAAAGTATGAGGACATGCCCCTACCTGAAGTCCAATGCTTGCTATAATCTTCAATCCAGACACTCTAAAAGAGGGAAATTCAGCATGTAATACCTACCTCCAAAGACAGGATAAAGGATTAAAAGCACCTACATGATATAATGATTCAGAAACACTAATCTATCTCAGTGATCAAGGAATGCAAGAATTAAATTACTTAGATAGATACATGAACAACATAATGAGGAAATAGAATCCATTTGTATTAACTTGTATGATAAGAAGTAACCTTACAAGCTTGTTTCATTGATGTCATATAGGTTCTTCCGAGGTCCTGGACAGTCGTTTTCCATCGTTTTGACAAGCCTTCCACTATCTGAACTATCATAAGACTATGGATATGGGTATGTAATCGTTCTCATACCATTGATGCCAAGTTTAGAGAGTATAATTTCTTCAGCAATTTACCTCAAAGAAACCAATTTCTAAGTACCCTTGAGACTGAAACATGATCTCAATTTATAGTAGAAGGGAGGAGGTTTCAGTTCCAAAGAAAGGGGGATAAAGTCCTCTCAAAAAGGGATTTTAGCTCCAAATACCAAGGGATAATCTCCATCAATGAAGGGATATAGGTTCACGAATGAAGGGGCAAAGCTTTGAGCAGATTACCCTTCTAGAAGCTTCGATCTAGGAGAATATACAACCAGCTGGGCATCTATAACTTAATTTTTCTCTTATTTTACCTTTTACGAGGGTCCATAATTTTAGTAAGTGGAACATGCGGGGTGTGCCGCAGGTTATAGAGCAAGAAACTACGGTACCATAGGCAATGAAAAGGAAACGTGTGTAGGTAGTAATTTTAAGGTTTTAATGAGCTTCTTTCCAATTCCGAGACTTGGTTTAGGAACTATATAATTTTGGACCTCCAAGGGAGCATAAAATAGGTAATGATGAACCCATATAGAAAGCTAAATTTCATGGTGAATTTTTTTAGTGTAACAGATGCACATCCCTAATGTAGAGGATCTAGAGTCCACCATCCTCTATGCACCTGTCCCCACATCGAGGCGTCCAATGGTAGACTCTGAGGAAGCGGCTGTGTAGATGCTCGGTTGCCCCATAGAGGAGGAAGTCCCCGACAGAGATGATGATGAAGATGAATATTGAGGCCTGCGATGTGGCACAGTTCTTTCGTGTTTTTTTTCAATCTTGTTACCACCAGTACTATACCCTTGCTTATGCTTTTTTTGTAATATCTAGATACATCAACGTTGTTTCACATATTGTCAATTTCTGTCGCAAGTACTTTCTGGGCTAGTTTCCTTCATTAAGGCAACCCCGAAACTATGCAACCAAGGCTTTGTCATACTTCGGGGACTTCCTCCTCTATGGGGCAATCGAGCATCTACACAGCCGCTTCCTCAGAGTCTAACATTGGACGCCTCGATGTGGGGACAGGTGCATAGAGGATGCTGGTTGGGCAGCCCTCCATGGCATTGCCCGACAAGCTTCTGGCCCTCCGCTGGGCGGAGTTTGATTCTGGGAATCGACCTCTGCCCCACCGAGCAACGCCGTGGAGGGTTGCTTAGAAGGCCTCCGGCCACCGGTTGGGTGGAGGTTGATTATGGGAATCGACCTCTGCCTAGCTAGAGGCTAGAGGCCAACTAGGAAACACTCCACGACATAGCCTAGCCGGCCTCCAGTCCCAGTTGGATAGAAAAAAAACCATTTTTTTTTTTTTTTTATAACAAAAACAAATTTAAATTTTAAATTAAAAAGAATAAAAAAATATATTGTATTAAATTTTTTTTATAATGTTTAAAATTTAACTAATATTTCTATTAAAATTTTATGATATTAAAATTAATTTATATTTTAAAATTTTAAAATTAAATTTTAAATTTTAAAATAAAATTTTAAACTTTAAAATAAAATTTATTGATTTTATATTTAGAAAAAAAATTAACAATATATTTTTTTTGTTTTTTGGTTTTTAATTTAAAAAACACTTATTATTAAAATTTTCTAAAGTTTAATATTTTTTTTTTTTTGAAATTGAAAAAATAAATTAAGTTTCAAATTAATTTTTGTTTTTTTAATTTTTTTTAAATTGTTTTAAAAAATTACTTTACATTAAAACAAATTTAGAACAACCTTTTTTTTTTCAAATGTATTAAAAAAATATTATATATATATATATATATATATATATATCTGTGTGTGTGTGATTTAAATATTTGGTTTTTAAATTAAAAAATTATATAGTTAATTTTTTTTTTTTTTTTTGAAGGTATATAGTTTTACAAATAAATTTTGTTTTTTTAATTTATTTTATAGACATTAATTTTCGATTAATTTAAAATGTATACTCGCATACTTAAAAAAATAATTATTAATTATGTTATGTTTTTTCTCATTAAATAGTATATATATTTATTTTTATCACGTAGATGGCATCAAAAAATCTCACTGGGAATGTTTTTGGACGTAGGACAACAACTGCCAAGAATAAAGTTGCAATTGGATGCACTATGGATATTGTTGGACACAATAAGGATATTGTTCCACACACTATGCATACTATTGAAGAATAAAAAATTGAAAGAAATAATAAAATTCAAGAAAGTGGTCCACCAAGTTCATTAAAGTTTTTTTCTGACTTGAAGAACACAGAGGAAAAAAGTAAAGCTCGTTTTCATGGTATCTTGAAGACAATGAAATGGAGGATGATATACATATATATATGATATGTGGTATGATTGACTTAGATGAATCATATTAGGTGATGGACGGAGTACGAGACATATGTATGGTGCCGAAAACAAACACTATTTATGTCCTTGCAAGAATGGATAATAAACATGAAAAGGTTAGATATCCTCTATCAAAGGTCAAGTATGACATAAATGAGACATCTACAAAATTATCTGTAGAAATCACAATCAACATTGCAAATAACATTGTATCTATGAACTATTTTGAGGATCAATAATTTTTTTATAAATTATTGATCATTGACATGTTTTATTTTGTTTCAGGATTTTGTTCCACCTATTTCAAACATGCTTGATGATATTTCTTATATGGAGCCAAAAGTTATGAATTTGATCAAGACTTTCCACACAGAAAAATAAGAGGAAAGGAAAATGAAGCAAAGATATATAGATCGTGACATTGCAATAGTAAAAGTAGGGGATAAACCAAGAGTCAGTAAGGTGGTCAATCTAGTAAACCTAAACATGTTGCATTTGAAGATATAGAACATGTAACTGAAAATTATGATAGAATTAGTGAAGAGGAGATTAGAACTATTGTGCAAAAGGAGAAACAAATCAAACACAAAAAAGAAAAATGGCCAAAGATGTCTCTCTTTTACCTGAAGATGAAGAGATTGTTTATAAAAAAAAAATTCTATGTTAACCAATAAGAAGAAGAAATCAAATCTTGGTCAACCTGTAAAAGTCAACTGAAATCTCTAAAGGAAGCAAGGAAATCATAACACCATGTGCTGAGTTAAAGGATGGCATTATTAAAAGAAAACAAAATTCCATTCAATCTGAGTTGAGGAAGAATAACTTAATTTATGGTGGCCAAACATTTGAGCTTAATGTTAGCCAATTTTATAGCCCGGGTGAAGGATAATCTCAATATCAAATTAGAAAAGTGCATCACCTACATGTACATAATCTGGAAACTTTGTTTAGGTTCAATACATATGAACCACGTTATGTTCCCGAAAAATAGGCATTTGACATGACAAAATGTTTTGATTATAGATATTATGTAAATGGAGGGAATCATTCAGTAGAGGCTCAAAGAAAATTGATTGAGGAATGCCCCAATAACTATCTGTTTCAAACAGGAAAATGCATCATTTACATTGGCTTAACAGAAACATAATCATAATTATTAGCATGGGAGCATAATGCAGATAATGACTACATAATGAAAATGAGTTTCATCCAAAAGGTTAGACTTACTCATAATGAATTCATAGAAAAATGTGGTGGGGAGAAGGTGCAAGCTAGTCTAACATTTTCGGAAGGAATTTTAATGGAAACAAGTTATGAAATTGATAAAAAAATGAAATCAAAATATGGAAAAATGCATTGAAATATATTCATAAGCATAGATAACATTTTTTAGTTGGCATTTAGAACTGGGTAGATATGGGAACTGATTGATGAGATTTTTGAGCAGTGGGAGAATATTTCCATAAAAAATCAGAAGGTTAGAAAGAGTAAACCCATAATATATACCTATAGTAAGATAGGTCCTGAAATGAAGCAACTTCTAGAGGATATGACTATCACACATTGGATAACAATGCAAGGAGTGAGGTATGAAAAACTAGTCAAATCAATTTTATCCCGTGTGAAGTCTGGTGAATTACCTATGGATGAAATGTGTGCAGAATTTCTAAAGTAAGTTTGTTGAATTATTTATACTTTTCCTTTGATTATTATTTTCCTTTAAATAAAACATAACTTTTTTTGTAGAATTTGTTATACATGTCACTATATTAACAATTTGAACTATATTTATTTAGTTAGAAGATTTATATGAAAAAATAAGAACATCTGGTTAAAATGTTGAATGAAGAAAATTCGAACAATATCGTGCACACCCAAAATCAAGTTCTACATCAACGCTTAAATATTTTTATATTGCATTAAATAAGGTATATTGATTTATACATTCATTTTATTCATATGTAAATTATTTTTATTTTATTTCTTAGACATATATATTTATTATTTCATCAAAGATGTCGAAGAAGGATGGAAGTGCAGTACCAGATATTTTAAAAAACTTTATTGAAAAAAATAAGTTGGAAAAGATGAGAAATAAGGGTCTTATGAATGTTGAAATTGATCCTACTCTTAATCATTTAATTTGGAATGGGCTCCACAATATCCAATACCAAATAATACAAGTTGATTTTAAATACATTGCAAAACTAATACCTAAAATGGAATATGCCCTAGTTATTTTAGATATTCCTCATTGTTTCAATTTCCGAGAAATTGAATATGATAGTGAACCATATACTTATCAAGATTTTAGTAAAGAGGTTACGGGTTTTCAAGAAGTCACAACATCACCACTTTGAAGATTTGTGACATTTCATTCAGACACATAGTGTGCAATGTTATTAACAAGCTTAAGGGGAAGAAGAAACTCAAGGATGCAACTTACATGGGAAGACATTGAAATTATATGTCCGATTACTATTTAATTTTTTTATTTATATACAATTTAATTGAAATTTTACTATGTTATGTCACAGGAAGAAGTCAAATATTGTTTCTTCCAAATATCAAGCTATTATAAATGATTATGAGTTCACCCATGTTGAATGTTGGAAAAAAGAGGATAGCTATAAGCGTATTCTTATGAATGAAGTAGATGGGAATATTCATAGTCAAGTATTGGTTCATGATGTTGTTGTAAGGGAACTAACATATGAGGAAAAAGGCCAAAAATGAGATATAGTTAACAATTACCAAAAAACACAAGAATTGATTAAATATCTTATAGATCTATGCTCAAATGAAGGAGATGGGTTTTGGATTTATTCTTGAGGTCAGTTTTATTATAAAAATTTGAATTTAAATATTTTATTTTTTACTTTTTATGTGCTTATACTAATTTTCCTATTTATTACTTTTGTGCTTGATCAATGGGTACAACACTAGCATGTTGCCTACAAAAAGGATTAAATTGCAATTCCATTGAGAAAGACCTAGTGCAATGCAAATTTATTCAACATAGAATTAACGCTCTTCAATATCTTCTATATCCAGAGAAAAAATTTGGTTTGAGGAAAGTGGATTTTAATGAATCACGTGTGGCAAGAAAAGCAAGGGAACCTCAACCACCATTACATGGAATGATTGTAAAAGGACACTTTGGAAGATTTTCAGACATGAAAGATCCATTATAAGATGAAAATGACCAATATGAAGCAGAAAATGTTGCGAAAGAAGACATTAATGATGTTATAGAAGATATTGAACATGGATTAGTTGATATTGTTGATGATCTTTAAGTTATTCTTGCAAATAAATCTTAGTTTTGAGAGCTATTAATTAGTTTTAGTTGTAATGTTTAGACTTTGATATTTTATGAGAAGAATCCTTATTTTTTGAAAAAACATTGTCATTAATATTATTGTTTGACATAAAATTCATAAAAAGTTTATTTTCTTGAAGTTTTTTGTTAATATTTTCCCAAAAAGGTAACTTATTTAACATGTGCTTTTTAACAAAAAGTTTCTAAAAGTGTCTTTTTTCCATTGTACTTATATTGAAAATGTGTATATTTTTGTCATATGGTTCAAAATATTGTGTTTTTAGTGACAATTACTTCATGTGAATTGAAATATTAATTAACAATACATAAACATATATAAAATATAAACTTTAAAATATTGACCCTTTAAAAAAAAAAAATATCTATGTAAAAAAATGAAGATTTCATTACAAATTTTAATTTTTTAACACAAGCAAATAAGTGCAGTTAAAAATAAACATCTGAGGGAAGAAGAAGACATAGAAAAAGTATAGTATCAAAATCAACCCTCTAAAAAAAATTGGGTGAATCTGCACCACCACTATTCAAAGTCAACATGAAAATCATCACATTAAAATACAAATGAAAAATTAAAGTGCCAAAAACATCATCTAAAAAAAAGAGGCTGATTCTACATCACCACTTTTCAAAATTGGCTGCTTTTTTCGCTAGCTGAAAAAAATAGGTACCAGTTCAGTTAGCTATTTGATTGGTAACTATGTCATGAATCACCATATTATAACATTTTCAAATGCCTATGAAGCCTTTTTGAAATTTAAAGAACTCTATGAATCACATTTAAAACATGAAGTTGTTCAGTTAATGATTAAACTATTCAGCCTTGAATTGAAAAATGATGACCCTCTTGCTTTAGCATCAGAAGTAATATCTTTCATGCATTAAATTAAAAAAACTGGTGCTGAAATTTACATATCTCTCATAGCTTATGTTAGGGAATCGTATCCCACTTACTCACACTATACTGATTCATTGCGAGCAAGTGGAAACCTCAAGGATATTATGTTTTACTCCCTTGAGAAAATTTTTGCTAAAATAGAGAAGGATTTTGGAAAGAAGACAACCCCTCGATATTCTGAAGAAGTTGTATGTTATGCACATATAGAGAATAATCATTCTCAAGATTCTTCTAGAGGGAGAGATGGCCGAAGAGGATGAGGAATAATAAATTTCAGTGGCAAGGGGGTAGACAAAATCAAAGTGAAAACTATGATCTTCATTGCATACCGTAAAATAGATATTGGCATGATGCATCCATATGTAGGATGCCTTGGGACATAATTGAGCAGGAAAGAAATGAATCCAAAGTTTAAAATCATGACAAAGACAAAATTAAAACACATGAATAAAATCATTGTGTTGTAGCACATTGTAATATTGGACATACTGAAGACATGTTTAATGCTTCACCTTATTCTTGGAGAAACGATTGGTTCCTAGATTCATGGAAAACATGTCACATAGATTTTATAAACTTTTTTTAATAATTTACTGACATGGTTGATGGAGTAGTATAATTTTCAGAAAAATCTAAATTCAAGCCATCAAGGCTTCACACAATCGGGGTTAAGGTGCCTTATGTTCAATACCTTCTTCTACATCAGGTGCTATACCTCCCAGAGTTGAGGAGAAGCTTGTTGTCCTTGGTCCACATCTTCCAACAAGGACACTCCATTCACATGTTTGATGGCAAGGTTGAGGTGGAAAAATCATTTGATCACTCACTTGTCATGAGAGAGATATAAGAAGGAAGGCTCCTAAAGCTACAAGGTATCTCTTCTCATGCACAAAAATTTGCATTTAGGTATCACTATGATAAAGGTACATTTCCATGAAGTCTTTTATGGCATGTTAGATCTAGACACTTGAACTATGATAACATTTTATTGTTGAAGAAAAATGGTGTTACTGGTTTTCCTAAAATTCTTATGAAACTTAAGTAATGTGATGCTTCTATTCAAGGAAAGCATAACAAACAATCCTTTCATGATTCACATTCTAGAGCACATAGAAAACTTGACCTTATTCATTCAGATTTATATGGTCCCATGCATGTTTGTTTTGCAAATGGAAATAAATATATGATGAAATTTATTGATGAATACATGAGAATGTGTTGGGTTTACTTCCTGAAGAACAAATATGATGTTTTTCAAACATTCAATAATTTTCATGCATGGATTGAAAATTATACACAAAATCATATTGGATTTTTACAGACTAATAATGGAAAATAAAACACTTCAAATAAATTTGAAAATTACCATCGCCATCATGGGATCATACATCAAAAAATCGTGGCTATAATCCCTAACAAAATAGTGTAGCTGAGAGAATGAACATGAAAATTTTAAATATAATTCATTCCATGATGTTTCTCAAGAATGTAAAATTGATGTTTTGGGTTGACGTAGTTCTTTGTTATAAATAAAAATCCTTTTGAAATGTGGCATGGCCACACTCCTTCAACAAATAATCTTAGGGTCTTTGGGTCCAAATGTTATGCTTTGATACGTAATGAACAAAGAGATAAAATTGGTGAAAGAAGTCGAAAATGTATCTTCTTGGGGTATTCCAATACCTCCAAAGGATATCGTCTCTATGATTGAGTTCATAAGAAGTTTGTAGTATCTATAGATGTCATATTCCTTGAATCTTCCAAGACTAACAATGTTATTGAGTGTAATATTGATCGCTTGGATATATTCACACATGAAAAGTCATTTCAAGAATTTGATAATCATAATCCACATCTTAAAGGGGGGGATTCCTATACTGTATCAATCCACGCAATCATCTTCTGAAGCAATATCTCCCCCACATGAAGAACCAAACATGGATGAAACTTTGAATGATATGATTGAAAAAAGTTGGAGACTGAATCTTGATTCAACCACAGCTCCGTAAAATGAGTAGTGTGGCCCATCTCAAAAAGGTACTTCAAAATGGTTGGAAAAGATAGTGGAAAATTTTCATCCTGGTGAGATTGGAAAGACAAGAATAAGAAGTTGCAACAGGAAATATGCAGGTGATGTAGTTGATTCTGATTCACCTATTGATATGGACATTTCTTATAATTGTGAATTTATTTCATATACAGATATTGAATCAACTTCTTTCAAAGAAGTCACTTCAAGTGTTGAATGGAATGAAGCGATGCAAAAGGAATATGATGCATTCATAAATAATGACACTTGGAGGATGGTTGATCATCTATTGGGAAGCAAACTAGTTGGCTACAAGTGGGTCTACAAGAAAAAGTAAAAAGCTGATGGCTCACTTGAGAATCACAAATCCAGGCTTGTGGAAAAAGGTTTTTCATAGAAATAAGGTTTTAATTATGAGGATACTTTTTCCCCCACAACAAAATGGGTTACCATCCAGACACTCTTTGCCTTAGTATATTAGAGTGGTTGGAAATTCCATCATATGGATGTAAAAAATGCTTTCCTGAATGGAGATCTAAAGGAGAATATTTTTATGTCCCAGCCAGAAGGATTTGTTGTGAAGAAACAAGAATGGAAAGCATCCAAGCTTATAGAATCCTTGTATGGCCGCAAGAAATATCTACGAGCCTTGTACGATAAATTAACTAAGTATATTTTGAAACTTAGCTTCAAACATTATGATATTGATGATGCAACTTTGTTTGTCAAGAAATTTGGAAAAAAAATTGTATGCCGTGTGGAGAATGTAGATGGTATTTTGATGACAATGAATAATGAGAGTTATATTGCATCCATGAAGAAGTAATTGAAGAAAAGTGTTGAAATGACTGATTTGGGTTATGTTCACTATTATCTTGGTATTGAAGTGACTCAACATCCTAAATTTATATTTGTCTCTCAGAAGAAGTACATTGGAGATATATTGAACATGTTTTGCATGGCTTAGTGCTATACTTTCACCACTCCAATTGAAAAAAAACATGAAGCTCACATCCATTGAAGTGAAAGAATTTGAGGATGCAATGGAGTATAGACAGCTTGTAGGAAGTCTCATCTACCTAACTACTAAAATACCGGACATCTCATTTGTTGTTGGAATTCTCTACAGGTTTATGCAAATACCTTGTGAAGGACATTGGTCTATTGCAAAAATATTTCTAAATTATTTGAAAGGGACTCAAGACATTGGACTCAAATATAAGCAGGTGGGTTACTTTAGCTTGATTGGATACTCTGATTCAAATTTTGTTGAAGAAAAGAAACTGGGATACCTACTTTAGGTTATACTATCAGTATTGGATGAGGACTTGTCTCCTGGAAATCACTCAAACAATTAGTTCCAATAGATTCCACAACTAAGGAAAAATATGTGGGAGTCGCTGAAGTGATCAAGTAAATCATGTGGCTCAGTAAAATCAAGGAAGATATGAAGATGAAACAAATGCATTCAAGTCAATCCATGATCAATAGAACTTCTGCAATAAATTTTTCCAATAACCTAAAGTTACATGATCAAACGAAGAACATCAACACAAAATACCATCCAATTCAACATGATGTTGAGGCCAAAGCAATCCATCTATGTCATTGTTCCACAATGAGCAGATTTAAGACATCTTTACCAAATCACCTGGAAGAGAACATTTTGAAAGATTCAGAATGATGCTTGAACTCACGAACATCCCTTTATATTAAGGGGGAATGTTGAAACATAATCCTAAGGGATTGGGTGAAATTTTACAATAATGTAAATAGAAAATAAGGAAGTTGAAGAGACAATGGAAAATGAATCCCAAGAGTCTCACCTCCATGTATATATTCATATACATCCTTAATCAATTCATTCAGTTTTTCGGTGGAGTTACCTCTTGGCCTGAAAACTTAGTACTAAGATAAAGAAACCAATGATAATTGATGAAGAAGATAATGTGAAATATTCAAAGGGCAAGAAAAAATCTATACAACGAGGGAAAACAAAGTATGTAGAGAGGAAAGGGAAAGGAGTGATAAAAGATAACAAAACTATACGAAAGGTCAATAGAAGGATGAAAATAAGACAAGAAAATTTAAACCTCCTTGTTCAAGCTACATAATTTATGGAATAATGATCAAGTTACCTCATTGACGAGGCAATATATGAAACCCTAATTTTGTTGAAAAAACTTTAATTTTACCTCGTTGTGTTGGCATGCTCCATTTTTTTTTTTTTTACAGTTATTTTATTTTTGGTATGTTATAGTAATATGTCATAAAGGTTTGGTAGAGAAAGGAGAGAAGAAAATATGGGTCAACAAAAGAAATAACGACCTTAAAGAGTGTAAACAGTTACATAGTAGAGTTGTACAGTTTTAACATATTTGACAAGGTCATATATCATTTTTTATATGAAGGAGGAATACGAGTTATAGTTCTAGATACAAAGCCTACAAGAATGTGAAAAGTTTCAGTTCTACACTTTAGCTATGACTCATCCTTTTCCCAGAAGAATAACATAGGATGCATACAACAATTCTAAAATTATTTGACTAATTTTTAAATGATAGATATATATCCTAATATGTAGAAGGAAAGGTTTTTAATTACATTTTGTAAATTAATATCTTAGATATTGTAAATATTTTACAGTTATGCTACCATACTTTGTGGATCTTAAAATTCTAGTTTTATGTTTTGGTTTTTATTAGTGCATTTTCAATTTGTAGTTTCAGTATGGACTTCATTTTGGTACGATTTACAAGTTGGAGGGTTGCTGGTTGGGAGATGCCCAATGGATTAGGCACATTTCCAATGTGTTATTTACTACCTCATGGCAGACAATATCCCCATTTGAGCGAGTTTTTAGCACTATTTTCATACTTTAAAAAAATGGTCAAAATGTTTCGAAAATTAGTGAAGAGGTTTATTATAAGAAAAGTTTGATTAAGTGTAGTTCTAGGTAATATTTTGATGTGAAAAGGTGGCATAAGAGTTAAAAAAATATGTTACTAAAATGGTTTATGTCATGCCAATTTATTTTTACCCAATTCTTGCACAAATCGGATGCCAAAAACAGGTTCCACTACAAATATTTCAAACTTTTCCCTTCCTTCAAACTTTTCCCTTCCAAACACATTGTGAGATATCTGCAATCTGCTAATTTTTCGAACAATTCCATAGGTGGATTGTTTTGTCCTCAACATGATGTTGAATTTGATCATATTTTTTGTTCATGTGCTTTGTTCAATCATATAAATTTGGGTTCTTGGCCAACTTTATTATAGAAGTGTTGTCAATCAAAAGAGGAGTTGAAGTGTTGTCATTCAAGAAAGCATTTTTTACATCCATTTGATGGAATTTCCAATTTTTCTTAGCTACCAAGGAAAAGAGTGTCCAAATGATAGCCCATTTAAATGTGAGGGAAAAATTATCCTCATAATAAACCCATTCTTTATATGCAAAACATTTTTCCACAAGCTTGGATTTATGCTTGTCGAGTGACCCATATTCCTTATACTTGTTCTTCAATACCCACTTGTAGCCTATTGGTTTGGATCCTAGTGCAGGATTAACCAACTTCCATGTGTCACTCTTTATAGAGAATCATATTCTCTATGCATTCATCATGAGAAGAGACTTCTTTGAAGGAATTTAGTTCAAAATATGTAGAGATATTTAGGTCAAAATGATAAGAAGCATCCATATCAATAGGTGAATCATGATCGTATATATCACCTCCATTCTATCTCGTTTAGCTCCCTGTTCTTGTCCTTCTAACCTCATCGAGACAAGAAATTTCAAGTATATTTGTCAACCTTTTTGGAGGACCTTTTTGAGATGGACCAGGATGATTAGTTTATTGAGATGGTGTTGAGTCAAGATTTAGCCTCCAAATTCTATCTATCACATAACTCAAAGTGTCATCTTAATCAATCGCTGGAGCTTCATGTCGGGGAGGGAGTGCTTCGAAAGGAGATTACACATATTGGTTTTAAAAGCATGATAAGAAATCTACATTTTATGGGTGCTATAGAAACATGTTGAAACATTTAATAGGATGCTGCATGAAAATATATAACGTGCAAGAAACATAAATTTATCCTCTCTCTTAATGTGAGATATACAAGTGTCCAAAAAGTACCAAGTTAGCCCTCCAAAATATGTCCACAGATTGTCTTTCAACTATCCACAATGAACTTTATCAAATCCTTGACTTAGATTTGTACTAGAGCTAAATTTAGGCCTTCTTTACTATCTAAAAAATCTCAAACCTCACGACATAATATACTCTAATTTCAGGTATAAATGGGCTTATATATTATCGCAAACATGGCTTTAACTTCACCCTTAGAATGGGCTCAGAATTCATCACAAAACAAGCTTGGAATTTACCTTCGATAAGCTCAGGCTTCACAAATTATATAGAGATGGTGTTCCACTGGAGGCTTGTTCAAATATTTACCTAGTCACCATAAGGTTTCAAGTCAAGCTATAAAATGAGAAGAGCTATCATTAGTTGTGGGTGGAGAGAGCCTACATATTACCTCCAACTCGCATGGAAGCTATTCTTCTCGGTCAAACACCTCAACCTCTATGATGGAACCATCTACAAGGATACCCATGGTGTAGTCTACATCCTCTAGTGTAGGCGCCATCTTTCCCTGCGGGAGCACAAATTTCAGTACTACACAAAGAGAGTATTTAAGACATTTTCTTAAGATGAAATAATCATTTTGTCTTCAAATTATCATTTCGTCTTAACTATTTATTCCTATTCAATTATTTTAATTTTTAATTTTTAATTATTTTAATGTAAAATGGTCTTAGGTGTGTAACTAAACATCTATGGATTGTGTGGCTTGGATTTTTTTGTGAATTTATCATATGGAGGTGGAGGTATGTGGAAATTTAGCCTTAAATATCCTCTCGATGTATCTAGGCTAAGTAGTGTGATGAAAATATTGGGAATCCACCCTCGATGTATCCATGCTAAGCAACATGATTGAGATATTGGGGATTTGACATCCATATTTCAATATTGATTCTCTCATGGTTTATATATGTGATAAAGTCATAAAAAATGAGTGAAATTTATCGAATATCTCCAAGGAGACTACAAATCTCAAAGAAAAGATCAATACCATTATTTTAAATGGAAAATGGGATGAATTGAAGCCTAATTCCTACAATATGGTTGAGGTTGGGGGACATCACACCTGTGTTTCCACTATAGATAAAATGGAATCCGGCTTCCACGTATGGAAATCGTACATCCATATGATGTTCTAGAATGAGGAAAATGGTTTTCACCTTTATTAAATCTATGGAAATGATTTCTAGTGCCTTGGGGCGGATTAAAATGTGAGGCTAAGAAGGATGCCCAAAATTTGGTTTTGTGGGAGTAGATGGAGAAATCCGAAGGGGTCAATGTTGGGATTTTGTGCAGAAACATTCATATGGACTTGAAGTGTTGAATTGAAATGTTTATTTTGGCTGTGGATGTCTTGTAAGGGTTTATATATATCATGGGTCTATCTATTGCGGTTTATTTCAAGTCTATCTTCCAGGGTTTTCAATTGGAATATGATTTAGATGGAATTGCTCCATGGAAATTGTTAAATTAAAGAAACCTTGCGACTTAAACCCTTGCAGTCTAAGTATTTTCCTATGCTTGAAAGCTTCATTATCTCCTTTTATATTAAGGAGGAGGATATGGAGAGAGAGAGTGTGTATTAGAGGTGATGTATGAAGATGTTGCGTCCGCTCGGATAAGATTTCTTCAGATATATATATCATGGAGGTTGAGGCTAAGAACAAGGTGGACGATTTGGAGGATATACCACTGAATAATAAATGAATTATTTTTGGAGTGGAAACCCCCAATTTCAATCTCATGATGCCACATCTTCTCTGAATGCATGTGCGTATTATTGTATATCAATAATTAGATTGTTGGGTTTTAAACTTAATGAAATGTTTGATATATCGATTCCACAACAATTTTCGTTCAAGTAGAGCGTTGTTCAACAAAAATTTGTTTTGGAGAAAATTATTTGGTTAAAACTATTGACATTCATCGTTTCTAATCTGGTTTGAAAAAAAAATTCCTACCCTCTTTGCAGCCCTAGAAAATCAATTTTATCCTTTTATCGCTAAAATCCTAGTTTTAATGGCCCACCTTAGCGAGCATGCTTGTGTTTTTTCAGACCTATTTAGTCTTGGGATTGGTTAATTATGATTTTAAGTAGGATGCATTCTTCTCTCCTGAAAATTACCTCTATTTAAATCAAAATTTTAGCAGTGCCATGTTGTTTAAAAGTCTTGTGCCCTTGCCTTCACCTGCTCCTACACTAGCATCCAATTGTGCTCTTGAAACACTCCCTTATCGACAACTTGAGCCATCTGACCCTGCAGTTAGATTCAACCTTAAGTCACTGAAAACAAAGAAATGGGTTCAATTTTCGAAACAAATATTATAACGAAAAATACCTTTAATGATTTGAAAGGCATGCACACATAGATATATGTGGGAGTTGTTGGAATAGATCATGCTCCTCCTCTATATGAAATTTTTGATGTCGCCTTTGGGAAAATCATTGTAATTTTACTGAAATTATTAATTTTTCCTTTGGGAAGATCATTCTAATGTTACTGAAATAGGATAAACAACCTTGTTCATTGATTTGATTACTAAAGTCTAAGGAGCTGTACATGCTCTATCTGCCTCTTGAACCTATAAAATATTATGAGGAAGAACACATTGTTAACCATAGGCCCAATCAAAGTGTTTGAGGTTCCTTCTATGAATAAATGTGAAGATGCCATCGAATAGGAAAAAACAAGTATGCAGAATATATACAATAGCCCTTCTTCAGGAGTTAAAATAGCACATAAACCTGCAAAATCAGTTTCAACGTGCAAGAATCGTGCGATTCCACTATAGGTTTGGGATTTTTTGGTCCAAAAACTTGCAATAACAACCCACACTTCCTAAGTTACTCACAAAATGCAATTCTGTGAAGAAATATTATAAGACCCCATTTTTCTAAATTATGTTTTCATTTTTTTCCCATTGTTCATCATGAATGTTGTTTTCAATATTTTGGTTGGTTCTTAATATCATGCTATTGTTGGTTTTTGGGATATTTTTCCATACTCCAATGTTTCCCATTATAGCCTCTATGCAACAACATAAACCTTTTGATCCACAAGCTTGCGCATTTCCTAGCCAAGGTATAATGGGAAACATTGGAGTATGACAAAGTATCCCAAAACCCAACAATAAAATCATCTTAAGAACCAACCACTAAACTCACTGAGCAAGATGAAGAGAACCAAAGAGAAGGAACCTTGCATAATCTCAAAATGTTGTATAATATTAAATTATTAATGGCATTAGTTTGTGATGAAATAGGTATGCTAGAGAGCGAGGTGTCTAACATCCCACTTTTCATCCTTTATGTTGTGCCACATTTCACTAATAGCAGTAAATGATTTAAGTATATGAAACATGTCCTAGCCTATCTCTTCCCTTTTATCTGTACCAATTTTCATATCATAGCGCCCCCATTCCAATGGAATTTGATTCTCTTGATTTTATTATATCACCTTTTGATCTTACATCATATGTACATAGTGGCTTTATGGCTCGGGGAAAAAAAATTAGGCTAAGTGAGATTATTATGCTTCACTAGAAACTTTACTATATCCTACAATTTACTCCATACACACAAACATATAATATGTGTTGCCTTTCATAAAGTCCTCATAACTTGGCATCTACAAAAAAATTTATTTGATATGTGATAGTGTACTCGATACACAAAAAAGAGGGTACCAAATGGGTATTACAATAATATTCACCCCTATTTTTTACCCTAATAATATAGTAAAAGTAAAATTAGAATTTTTTGATGGTAGGTTGGTATTTTTTAAATCCAATGTATTTTTTGATATCTTGTATGGAAGATTCATCAATATAGATAATGTGGTTCATTTCACTAGAAATATAAGGAAATATAATTTCAATGTGGAAAAATAATGACTTATTGGGTTGATTCAAGGGAATATTCTAGTAGAAATATCAGAGTGAATTTATTGACTTTGTGAATTTCTATGTGCATTAGAATTTTAAATGAAGAATTTAGGTTGGATTTATGAGGTCTTATTGTAACTAATGATCCTTTCGTGGGAAATAGAAAGGGATGCTTTTAAATTGAAATACAATGCCATTTCTCCTCGATTTATTTCTTTAGAAATTAGTACAAAAATTTTAAACTATAGACAATCCAATTCCATAGGTCCTGGATTTAGTACTTTAGACATGACTGCAAAACTTGGTGACGAAATTGGGAGGAAAATACTCCAAAACATAACTATAGGTAGGTATATCACGCATTTTTTTATTATATTGCTCCTATTAATAAAGAAATTGATCATTATTAATATTTTGGACATGTCATTTATTAGTGCTTTGTTTCATATTGCATAAAATCCAAACTGGTGATGTTCTCTTTGTTAGTGCATAAAATATGGGTTGAGTAATTTTAGACTGGAATATCATTATCTCCTTAAACCGATACTGAATGGATAAAATAATATACTCATGATATGGGAACAATCAAGTTATATTTTTATTAAAAATCATGTCTTCTTACATATATATGAATGAATAGTAGAAGGATGTATGTAAATTCTTCCTGTTTATTTATTGTAGCCACTAAAGTACTTTATATACTATGTATGTATGTAAATTAAATTCTAATTACTAATAAAAGACCATTATCAATAATCGCTATAACGTCCTCCCTTAATGGTGTTTCTATAAAATACACCAAACTTGTCTGAAAATTTGACAAATTTATCTGGACCAAGTGGCTTCGTGAAATTGTCTGCTATATAATGTTCTATGGTGCAATATTGAATTTGGACCTCTTCATTTTCTACAAGATTCATGATGAAATGAAAATGGACATCAATGTGTTTGGAACACTCATGAAAAAATAGATTCTTTACTAATTGTAGAACACTTTAATTGTGACATAAAAGAATTGTTGGCTTGGTTTGTTCAAGCATCAAGTGTGCACCTTTTCTTTTCAAACAAATTGTTTCACATGATCCTTTATTGTTTCCCTATGTTCTACATCGATGGGAGAATGTAAAACCACATGTTTCTCTTAAAAAATAAAATTACATCGATTCGAGGACTAAAATCATATCCAATTGTTGATTTTCAGTTATTTATTGCTCCCACACAATTTGAAATTGTATAACTAGTTAAATGAAATGCATCAATTTCATCATATAGTAGACCAAAACTTCTTGTAATTTTATGATATCTCAAATAAATTTTTATTGCTATCCATTCTTCTAGGTGAACGTCTATGAGAAACATGTATATGTAGTTGATTGAAAAACTCAGACATATCTCAATGATTGTAAGAAAAATCTAATTTCCGACAAGTTTCCTGTAAATTGATTCATTTGCTGATTTTGAGTCTTCTTTAGTTGAAAGTTTCAACTTATCCATACATTTATGTATTTTTACAATCAAAAATATTGTATTTATATAGTATACCTATTGCATGCTTGTTATCTAAAGTAAAAACACACTTGTTACTATCCCAAACTTCAACATGTAAGCAATGTTATAGGAGGCCTAAATTTGTAATGTCAAAAGTCGAATGTGATTTAGTTTTATCTTGGTAATTGGTCTGGCCTCACTACCTATTATGATGATCTCATCTATATATATCACTAATATATCTATGCACTATACTCACTTTTATTGTAGATATTTTAATCATAAAATATTATGCTCAATATGTTTTCCTACCAATGTTTGTCAATTTTGATGTACCAAGCTCTTGGTGCTTATTTGGGACCATAAAGAGCCTTAGCCAATCTACATAGCATATGTTGTTTTCTAAGAAACTAGAAACCTTGAGGTAGACAAATATAAAAATTTTCCTTCAAAATATCATTGAGGAGGGTTTTAGAATATAACACTTACATTTTCAATAAGTCATATTAGTGACTTAGGCTTAAAAATATGCCTTTTGGTTATTCTTAGCTTTTAGATGTTTGGGAGAATATCACCTCCAAAACTCTATATAATAGAGGTGAATATTGTTGTAACTCTCTCAATTATTTTGATAATAAAATATTTTGTTTTCCATGTGCATGTTCTCTATCTAGAGTTTCATTAGTATGTGTGTTCAAATTAGTTTTATAATATGGTATAAGAAAATATGTGTATCCTGCCTTAACTACCATTTGAATATAGATTTTTTTGGAGTAGAGAGATGCTTAAGAGTTGTAGTGCTCAGATTTACAAGAGCCAATGTCGTTACATGTATAAGCCATTATCATTTCATATTGAGAAGAGCCAGCAAGGAACATGTGTCAAGGTTCTATGTGGTATTTAGAAATTTTATTAGAGCCATTTCCATTTCATATTATGAAGGATTATGTTGCCACCATATGAAGGTTCCTTAGGAAATTTATAATTTGACAATGGAGTGGAGTTATTATGTATGTTGGCTCAAATAAGATGGTCAAAGGATAAGTGAGTGTTACAAAAGTATCTTAAGTGGAATATGCACTAGTTTGACTAGTGTTGGGATTCATCTCATATGCTATTTTCTAGCTCAAATTAGTGTATTCTTATAATTCCTCACTTCCTCATCCTCCCAAATTTCTTAGTCATATTTATAAAATTTTAGTGAACTAGAGTATAATGTTGTTTATCTATTGCAGTTTCTATATAGTTGAAGATCTTGATTATTTTTGTATGAATAATATGACGTTTGAGGGCTTTGCACCATTATTATATACCCTATGTAGATTCTTGATTATATTGATCTATTGGGTTTTTTAATCCTTCACTCGTGTAATCATTGCGGTATTTTGAGAGTTACAAAGTCTCCATGCATTTGTTTCTCAATTAGATCAACGATTTAATTTTTAATATATTCATAGAAGGGTTTCAATAGATTAGACTCATTTTCCCTATATTGAATAACACTAGAAGGGATGCACATCTCTAAGGGATTATTGAGTAGAGACAAAAATATTCCTTGTGTTTCATGGGGTAATGGAGGAGGGTGATATAATTGTTTGATGGATATATAAGGTTCCTAGAGAGTTCTATAATGAATATATCTTCTAACACAAGAGAAAATTGGTCGATTTTAGTGAGCTAGAAGACAATAACTTGAATATGAACTGAGAGATTTATAGGGTTGAGAATTTTAGGGATAAAATGATATTGTGGTGGTGTATATTTTTTTTAGATTTAATTCCTTCCCTCATCCTTTCTCCTCTATATTTTAAACCAATTTTATCTAACTCAATCCATCATGAAAACCTTTTTTTCTGGAGCTTATACTAGTTTTCGAACATATTATTTCATTGGGTGTGTGCCATTAAATTGTTGTGTATATTTTAGTGCATACATGTGATTTTCTCCATATCAATGGTTTATAGATGTGTATTAATGAATATTTTATGCAATTTGAAAAGTATCATAAAATATTTCATTCTATCCATATTTAATTAACATGGTGCATAAGCCTTAAATCTACTCCCAAAATTTTAGGCCCTTCTCCTATCAGCTCAGATAGGTTTGGATTAGTTTTCCTTCAAGTTTTCTTTCTTCTTACGTTATGATTGAAAAAAAAATTGTGTTAGTTTGATTTTATTTGAATCAAGTACTTGTCATTCAATATGTAGGTGGTTTTGTGTTGTAGATGCATACCATGTATCTCATTCTCCTCCAAGATATCTAATCTCAAGCGTCATATTTGAAATGTTCATTACAAACCTCCAATTTATTACAAAACACATTTTAACTTGTATATATATCATTCATCTTCTCACGTATTAAATGTTCAAAGATGGAACAAAGCTTCAACAATTTGTTTTATACCCCATGGGAGAAAATCTTGTTATATTGTTGTTTTTAATTATTCCCCATGTTGGATGAAATGCTAATATATAATAGTATGATACCAAACATGAAATTTCAACCATATGAAATATTAATAAACACGCTAAGGTACTACAATCATGATACATATGAAGTAGCTACGTATACCAAAATGGGAATTGATAGCAGCGAAAATTTTCTTCTTGATCATTTCTTCCATGGCTTAACAAGCTAAAATTTCTCCTAATTAGAAGAGGAACATTTGAAGTTACTATAACACCCTACACAGATGACAATGCTCCCAAAACTCTCATATTGTTAAAAATCCATTCTTCCCCAAATGCATATATGCCGAGTTGGACTTTTCATATTAGTTGAACTCTTCCATCTAATATATCTGTATAAATATATATATAGATTGATGTTCTATATTTTATTACCATTTCCAAACTCTCACCATTGTCCACATACATGTCTTCATATGCTTCCTTCCTACAACCCCAAGCAACCAATAGTTTAAATAGACATTCTCTTCTTTCCCTAGTTATCAAACCTATTTCATGTATTAGCAATATAGTCCTCCCATATACATGGAAATCGGTGGTATCTAGTTGAGATTAAAGTCTCACTTTTGATCCATTTACAACTGTAACCAACTCTGATACATGGACACTTTCTGAATATCCTTGAATCAAGGGAAAAGAACTTTGGAGTTGATAAAATTGATTTGGAATTAGTATCATTTGCATGGTTGCAAAACTGTATAGGTGTTAGGATATTCTGAAACATAGGAAACAGTTAAGTATAACCTGGTCTAGCGTAGAATTAGGTAAAGTGTGTTTCTTTACTATGTACCTTTATAACTCATAATCTGATGGTCACGATATATAGTCATCTGACGGTTCATTCTCTCCTTGGTATTATGGACACTTGATCCGTGGCTTAAAAACAGATTGGTTCTTGATCTCTATTTAAAGATCATGGAGGTTCATTTCCCTGGAAACCATTTATGAGAGAAGCTTATGTAAATTTTATTTCTTTATATTAATAAATTGCGTTAAGTGTCTGTGTTGGCTCAGGCCATGGACTGTTTCCCTCTATGAGGGTTTTAACCACATCAGATACTAGTGTACTGATTTGTGATCTGTTTTCGAGGAGTGACCTTTGCAGTTTGACCTAAGGAACTTACCCTGTAAATTCCTACATGTGATCAGAGTTGTTTTGAGGGCCACATCTACTGTTGATCTAAATACGAAGCCAGTTTGATTGCATGTGACTGTTGTTTTCTAGATATACTATTTATGACCACTTTCAGGTTGAGATAATTGCTATGTTGTGTCTGGAGCCTATGTTATTGTTAAAACCCTTTTCGTTTCATGCGAAACGTTTTCCTGTAGCCCAAGTTATGTCATTTTAGATCTGGAGGTATATATATATATATATATATATATATATTTAGATTTATATTTACTAATCCCTCTATTTATTTCGGTTTATAGTCTTTTTTATTATTGGATCTATACCCTCTTTTTTGCGTATGCTCTTTCCTCTATGTTGTGTGCGATCTGGTAGACCAGAAACAAGAGGACATCATTTTTCTGCTACACATCCTTTTTCCTCGTGACTTTGTGTGATCTCGGGAAATCATAAATAACAAGATAATATATAGTTGTCAGACGAAATAACCAAAAATCTGACGTTCTTCCATAAAGATTGTTATTTTTCTTGTTTTCATGGTTGTTTTTTTGCAGGAAAAAACATGCACCAAAAAAAATAAAAAAAATAAAAAAAAACCTTCCTCCTTTCAAACAATTACAGAATCATTTTACTAGCGCAGTTGGTGTAAAGCTACTTTATGAGAATAGAGGTATTCGGTTCAAGCTTATTTTTTTAAAAATATTTTTGTTAATTTACTTTTTCTTAAAAATATTTTTACAATTTTTTTTTTTTTAAAGGGGTTTTATTTAAAAAACACATGTAAAAGTAACATTGTACAAGTGACTCTCACTTACTTATAAAAGTGGGTCACATAAAGTAGTATTTTTTTTCAAAGTGAGCCTATTATATTAATTTTGGAAAAGGGGGGGAATTTCCTTTTAAATAATACAACTTTATTATTAACTTTCAACCTATCACTTAACTACTTGACATCTACTATAATTTTTCTTCAAAATGGCATAACTTCTTCACCTAGAAGCCATTTTTAGAGCCATGTTTTTTTCAACCAGAATAATTTTTAGAGATATTTTCATTGGAGGAGTTATTTTCAACCTTATTAGCTTGGGTTTTTAAAAATGGAAAGTTCATGCTCTATTATTCTTAATGACACAAATTATTTCCAATGGCTATCCTACATGGTAGACATAGTTAGAAGTAAATGGATTTATATAATAGCCTTACGACAAGAACCTAAACCTGCCGATGTAGATAAAATGACTAAATTGAAAAATAAACATGATCAACAATGAGGGCTGATAGGAATGTCCATTTCTCAAGACCTTAGATTTCATATCCAAGAAATTTACTCCCATGTTGAAGCTATGAAAAAGATAAATATTGTTTTTGGCATTCAAAATGAAATCAGATCCCACCATCTTGAAAATGAGTTGCTCATTTTGGACCCCAATAAATTATCCTCTATTGAAGGTTTTTCATCCAAATTGAAGACCCTTAGAATTATTTTAGAATGTTGTAAGGTAAAAAAGGAATATGGTAGTCTTATGTATTCTACTATTTCTAAGCTAGGCCCTCCATACTCTATATTTGTTTCCACCTTCCATTCCACTAGGGAAGCCCCCATTTCTCAAGGAACAACATACAAGTCCCCATCTTTTGATGCCTTTTGTGATTCTTTAATAAGAGAACAAGAAAATTTCTTACACCTTGGTTTTATTAATACTAAAATCTCTTCTATTAGATCCTTAACATCCAAAAATCAACCATATCCAAATAATCCTAACAAGCAACATCCTAAAAAGAATGTTCTGAAAACAAAAAATGGTCTTAGCCAATATCACCCGCAAACTAAAAAAATAACTCAACAAACTGATAAGGAAAATAAAAACAAAGGGAAGAAGACAAATAGACATTGTGACTTTTCTAATCGTGATGGACACGTAGAGTCAAAATGTTTTAAGAATATGGAAGCCTTGGAAGTAGCAATGAAGAAGCACAACATCCATTTGGAGAACTCTTCAACTTCATCTTCAGGAATGCCACTTTCTGCATTTGTTTGTTTAGCATAAATATCTAGTTATGCATTGAATGTATCTTATTCTTCTCATTCTCATGAGTGGCTCATTGATTATGGAGCCTCTTACCACATGGAAAAAAAATAAATACATGGTTTCTTCTTTAAATGATTGTAACACAAAAAATATTTATGTTGGTGATGATAGATCTCTTAGTGTTATATGATCTGGAACTATTCATCTAGATAAAGGTTATTTTACTTAGTGTATTATGTGTTCCTACCTTGTCCTACAACCTTATATATGTTTATCAGATAACTCATTCAAGTAATGGAAAACCCGTAGAATTATCACCTCATGATGTTTTAATTAACGACCTAAGAGATCCTAAACATATTTTATCTATTGGAATTGTTGATGATTCCATAAGGTTGTATAAGTTTGAAAATTTTGGGTCATCATGTCTTCCCTCTGTTTTTGTTGCTCATAATAATGAAGTGAGCAAACTTTGGCATGAGAAATTTGGTCACTTAAACTATCGCTCTCTTCAAACCATATGTAAATAAAATATTGTCACAGGTTTTCCTATGGTATCTTTCCAAGATGGTGTTTGTTCCGGTTGTGTACTTGGAAAAAATCAAGAGGAAAATTGTGAATAACATGTCTGTTAGCAAACTTTAGCCCCTTTGCAACTTGTGCACAGTGATTTATGTGGTCCACTTCCAATTGTGTCTTTATCTGGCTACAAGTACTTCTTAAACTTGATTAATTATTTTTCTAGACGCACTTGGGTATACTACTCAAAACCCAAGAGTGTATTTTTTAACATGTTCTTGGGCTTTAAGGCCTTTCTTGAGAAACAATTTGGACATCAAATTCTTAAGTTAGGATCTGACAATGGAGGATAATATGTCAACAAAAATTTTATCAACTTTTGCATTGAGCATGGCATTCAATTGTAACATGTTGTTTCGTATTCTCCACAACAAAATGGTGTAGCTAAAAGGAAGAAGCACACACTAAAAGAAATGCCTAATTGTATGCTTCAATCTAAATGACCTAGTCTTAATTTTAGGTCAGAAGAAATTAACTGTGAAAATTACATAGTAAATCGCACTCCTACTATGGTTTTAAGGAATATCACTCTAGAATAAGCCTTGATCTTTATCAAACTAGATTTAAGTCAATTTCGCGTTTTTGGAAGTGAAGCTTGGGCCCATATTCTAGATGAGAAACATAAAGCCTTAGAACCTAAAGAGTGAAAAATGATTTTTTGTTGGATAATATGAAAATGTCAAAGGATATAGACTTCTTCAACCCAAATTGAAAAGTGTAATCATTAGAAGAGATGTAAAATTTTATGAAAATATATCGGCCTGAGAGCCTAGTTTGGCGGGTGTGCCACCTGTGGCCTATGCACATGATTGGGCATATATGCCACCTCTCTCTATCTATTTTACTTTTGACATCATTCCTTCTAGTTTGGATGATGAAAAAGAGGATGAAAATCATCCTCCACCTCCTCAAGATCTTCCATCAGCTCCAGAACTTCCAAAATGGGCCTGTTCTACTAGTGATGCAACAAGTTCTCTTGTAGGTAACCCTGCACATCAACATCATACACATTCTCTGTTCAACAGATCCTCTTCCTTATTGGCTCAAGTTCCAGAAAATCCAAATCCAAACATCTTTTAAGGATCTTTAGGTCATTAGAATTGTGATGCAGCTATCGAGGAAGAATATTGTTCCTTATTGGAAAATGATACTTGGGATCTTGCTCATCTACCAAAGGGAATAAAACTTGTCAGATGAAAATGGGTTTACAAAACAAAGTTTGGACCTGATGGAAAAGTGGATAAACATAAAAGTTCATATTTTTACTAAGGATTTTCGCAAGTTGAAGGCATTTACGATACTAAAACCTTCTTCCCTATTACTGCAAAATGAATTCTATCTACCTTATTCTTTCCCTTGCTACATCCTTTAAATGGAAATTCCATCATATGGATGGTAAATATGCCTTCCTACATGGTGAATTTCATGAATAAATATACATGGAACAACCCATTTTCTTTATCCAAAATGACTCTATCCTTTTTTGTTGCCATAGGAAGCATACGTATTGGTCTCAAAAAAATCCCCTCGAGCAGTATGCTAAAATGGATAGCTTTCTCTTAGATAATCACTTTCCTAAATGTCATTCGGGAGACAACACTATACACACCGAGGAAGTGTCTAGTTCTTAATCATCCTTGTTCTTTATTTTGATTATATTATCCTTGTGTGGTAGTGATCCCTTCATATGCACCATGTGAATTCTAGCCTCAAAAATAATTTTGATTTGACATATGCGGGACACTTGCATTATTTTCTTTTTGTCTTAGTCTTGGAATCCAAAAAAGGTATTACCCTTTCTTAGGCCAAGTATTCTTGTTATCTTCTATGCCACCTTGACATGGAAGAATATAAGCGAGCCCCTTATCCCTTTCGATGCAAGTCAAGATTTCGGTCACTTGTACTTCTTTGTGAGGTCGATACCACATTATACCATCGACTTGATGGTAAAATTACGTACCTAACGCATACTCGTCTTCACATTTCCTTTTTGTTGATCTTGTTCCTTATATTATGCACAAGCCTCGTGAAATTCACTTGAAAAGCTAATAAAATACCTCGATATATTCGATGGGTTAGTTTGGGATTCATTATAATTAAGACATCTCCATTGTTGATTGGTTTCACTAATTTTGATTGGGTGGTGAACCTAATGATTCAAAGTATCTTGCGGAGTTATTTATTAACTCTTGGTTGAGAACAAATTACATGGTCTTTTAAGAAACAAAGTTCCATCTCCTTTCTTTAGCGAAGCATAGTATCGTGGTGTTCTTGAAGCCAACGAGGAAACCCTTGTGGCTTCCTCATATCTTGTCTAGTTTGGTCTTCATTACTTTGACATTCAACTACACATTGGTGTGATAATCGAGAGAAACCACTCGGCTATGAAAAGATCCAATTTGGAATCGATGCATGAAACACAATGAGCTACGAATGTACGCCATCAAAAAATCTCATTCATGATCATGTTATTGAAGTGCGGTATTGTTAAACCAATGATCAAGTTTCTCATATCTTTACAAAGTGTATCGTAGAAGTGAAGTTTACCAAACTTCGATGTATGTTTACGAGTTCATTAAAGTTATCATTAAGGAGATAGGCTCTAATGGCTCCCCTTCCCTCTCCTATTTTGTCACCTTTGTAAATCCTTCAATCATTCCTGCAAGTTGTTCTTAAGGGGCTATTAGGATATTCCAACACATACGAAATATTTAAATATAGCTTGGTCTAGCGTAGATTTATGTAAAGTGTGCTTCTTTAATATGTCTTTTTGTAACTTATAATCCGATAGCCACAATATGTAGTGATATGAAGGTTCATCCTCTCCTCGGTATTACGGACACTTGATATGTGGCTTAACACCGATTATTTATGATATTTATTTAAGAGCATGGAGGTAATTTTTCTAGTGACCATTTATGACAAAAAATTATGTAAACTTTCTTTATTTATATTAATAAATTGCACAAGTGGGCGCATTAGCTTAAGCCATGGATTGTTTCTGTTTGATGGTTTTAACCACATCGAATACTACTACCTTGATTTGTGATGCGATTGTGAGAATTGGTTTTTGGTGTTTCATCTAAGGAACTTACCCTATAAATTCACCTGCAATAGGAATCAAAGTACATATAATATGCTACGGTGATGTTAATTTTAAAAATCAAGAAAGGAAAATGTACCTAGAAAGGTAATTTTACCTCTTTCCTTAATGAAAAGTATGAAGGTTAGGAAAGTATGCCGATTTACCAAAAATATAGATACTTTTACAAGAACAACGATGGTAACATAACTCCCCTCAAAATTATGTCAACGTTCGAAGAAGGGTTGTTCAATCTAATAAAAGGAGAATTAACTTTGAACTCCACCATCGAAATTCCTCTAGAGATGACAACAACTAAACATCGAAATATTAGAAGATTGACTAGTTCAAGATAAATTTTAAAGCGATGTTTGTCGAAGTTCTTGAATATCAGAAACATTGCATTGAAATACTATTTTTACAATCTAAATAATTAATATGAATATTTATAAACACCTTTTGTTATTTCCACAAGGAATCTACTACTATTTTTATAAATCAATTACGATAAGCATATATGGAGGTCTTTTAATTGAAATAATATGTCTATATAAACATTTCGCGAGCCCTAGAAAGGCACTATTTCATATAATAGATATTTTACAATGACCATGAATGACAAAAGGTAAGTAATGGGATTTCCAATAATGTGAAGTGTAATATAGAAATGGGGTGCACTAGGAAAATATAGGCTATGTACGTATGAAGTGATGGAAAGAAACATATACCAAATGCCATATATCAATGTACTCTAACACAACTATAAGAAATTGAGGAATTTTTTTCACTCTTTTAAATTAGTATAATGTATCACACTTGTTGTTCAAAAGTATCGATTGAAGAAGTCTGCGACTCCCATAAGAGCCTTCACCACTTAGTGTTTGTAAATTTTATTGTGCAAACTTTGCTTAGAAGATTCTCGATCGTTTACCTTCTAAATTCTCAATGGTTTCTTTGGAGTCTATTATGATTGAGAAATCCTATATACATGTGTATATGAGATTACTTAATTGAAAAACCACTTCAACATTTTATTTTTTTACCATTTCTATTGCCTTGTCAATTCTTAGAGTTGACGATTCTAACTTTCGACTATATTATTCATTTTTCGTCTTTGCCAAACAATTATTTAGAACAAGAACTAAAAAGGGGTGAGGGGATTTGCAAAAATTCCTTCTCATATTTTTGAATTCTATTTTGAAATCTAAACTAATCCATTAGCCTTTTAAATCTACGGCTAAAAGAAAATTACAAATAACACTAATTATTATGACAAATTATTGTAGTCAATACAAAAGAGGAGGGTACCAAATGGATATTATAATAGTATTCACCTCTATTACGTATTTTGTACCATAATCACATTTGAAATTAGAATTTTTTGATGGTAAACTGAGTTTTGGTTAACTCCAATGTATTTTGTGATATCTTGCGAGAAGATATTTAGTTGGTTTGACTAGCAATATAGGGTTGTGGCCATGGCCAAAGAAAGAGTTATTGGGTTGACTAAGACTATATTCCAGTAGAAAATGACGGTGAATATTTAATCTTCCTTCCTAGTATTTGTTGAGTTAAAGTTCACTTCCTAGTAACCTAGCCTTTGCTACTCCGGAGTGATTATTCCTCCCCTAAATTTTGTTGGTGTACGCACGAAAAATTCATTTTTTTGGGAAAATAATTTTATGCAATGGTATGTTTGTCTTTAACCCTTAATAAATCATATGAATCAATAAAATTGGGGCATACGGTGGGGGATACATGGGTTTCAGAGTGGTCCCTTTAGTCCCTCGATTTGACCCTTGATTTAAAGGTATCAAATAGGAGACATGTGAGTAGCCATGGATAGATAGGCTTCCAAGTAGTGGCTACACAAATGCATTCCTCGAGATGCAATCCCATTATTTGGATCTGATGAAATTTACTATCCAATGGAAGGAGCTCGAAGACCACTTCAATAAAATAGAGAAGCTCATACATAAACACTTCAAATAGCTCATAATAAAAGGGAATGGAAATGAAAAGAAGAAGAAATATGCAATGGAAAAGGCACCAACAGCGCAATGACATCTCAAGGAAATAATATGCCATCGAAAGGAGCATTAGAAAACCTAATGAGACCTCGGAAAAATACAACCAGAAGAAGCACTCTACAACCTTAATGTGACCTTAGAAAATTGAAAGTGAGTGTTTGAACAATTTCTTGGCCTATTCCCATGGTGACATGAAGACAATCTATAACAAATTGAACTACTGAGTACTAAGATATGCGGTGAACCCAACAAAGATGAGTCTACCACCGATAAACACTATACATACATTCAATAGCTTGTAGGAATTTACAAGGTAATTTACGTAGATCGGGAACCAAATGTGACCGCTCACAAACATATCACAAATAAGGACACCACTATAATCACGTGGTTAAAACCCTCAAAGAGGAAACGACTCATGCTGAGCCAACGCGGCCACTTCGGGGAAATTTATTAATATAAAATAAAAGCCATATGTTTCTCTCATAAACGATTCCTTTGGAAAATTGACCACCTCCATTATCTTTAAATAAATATCATGGTTAATCGGGTGTTAATCCATAGATGAAGTGTCATTAATACCGACGTGAGAGATAACCATTTGATCACCACAAATCGTAGTGTCATATTATGAGCTACAAATGTTCATGATAAAAAAGCACTTCCTAACTCTACACTAGACAAAGTTATTTTTAACTATTTCCTATGTGTCGAAATATCATCGCACAGGAACAACTTGGGATAGGATTGTAGAATTTAAAAAGGTGACAATAAAGGAGCCTATTTCTGTGTCGAAATATCCTAACATTCCCCCTTAAGAAAAAATTGGGATAGGATTGAAGGATTTACAAAAGTGACACAATAGGAGAAGGAAGGAGGCATTATAGCCTAACCCCCTTAATGGCTTTCCTAAACTCCAAGCATGGATCGAAGTTTGGTAAAATTCACTTCTATGAGAGCCTTCGTAAAGATATCGGCTACTTGATCATTGATTAGACGATGCGCACTTCCAGAGACATGATCATGAATGAGCTTTCGATGAAGTGTATGTGGAGTTCAATGTGTTTCATACGTTGATGATAAAATAGATCTTTACATAGCTGCATGACACTTTGATTATCACACCAAAGTGGAGTTGGATGCTGGCGATGAAGACCAAATTTAGACGGAGAATATGACGAAGCCACATGGCTTCCTTGATGGCTTCAGCTGCACCACAATACTCTCCTTTTTGCTAAATAATGAGATATGGTACTTTGTTTCTTACAAGACCAACTAATAGGTCACGAACCAAGAGTGAATACATATCACATAATGGGCTTTTGATCCCATCGGGGTCTGCTTAATCGAGTCAGTGAAACCAATCGGCAAGGGAGATGCTCCTACTGTTTGTAATGAATCATGAAGGCGAGCGTACCTCAAATATATTGAATTATTCTTTTAGTTTCTTTTCGGTGACATTCATGAGGTTGCTACATAAAGCGAGCGACAAGGCCAAAGAAAAAGGAAAGGTCGGGATGGGTATGGGTTAGATACGAAGTTTGCCAACAAGTTGATGGTATAAAAGGTAACATCAACTTCGGTGGTAGTATAGTTGACTAAAATATTGACTCCCGAAAGGGAGAAGGGGAAGGCTTACTATCTTCCATGTGAAAGTGGTGTAGAAGATCACATGCATATTTGGAGTGAGAGAGGAATTGAAGACCAAGGAAATAATGAAAGTGTCGTAGTCTTGTCATTTCAAACTTCTTTTTGAAGCTAGACTTCACATGGTTTATATGTTTTGGATCACTACCAATAAGGATAAGATCATCAACATAAATAACATGGATGGTGAGAGAATTACACTTTTCTTGTTGTAAAGAACGATGTTGTGTCGAGAATGACACCTATAAAAGCCATTATCTAAGATAAATCTATCCATTTTTGGCATACCCGCACAGGAGCTTGTTTGAGACCATAGAGAGACTTCATAAGGTGACAAACAAGGCTGGAGTATTTTTGGGATAAATCCGGGGGGTTGTTCCATGTAGATTTCTTCATACGAATCTCCGTATGAAAAGGTGATTTAACATCCATGCAGTGGACTTCCCATTTAAAGGAGACAACAAAGGGAAAGAATAAGGCGGATAGAATCTATTTTGGCAACGGGGGAGAAGGTTTTAGTATATTCAATGCCTTCAACTTATGAAAATCCTTTAGCGACAAGATGAGCTTTATGTCTATCCACTTTTCCATCGAGTCCAAACTTTTTTTGTAAACCCATACGCATCGACAAGTTTCTTCCTTTTGGAAGAGGAACAAGATCCCAAGAATGATTTGCCAATAAGGAATGATAATGTTCATTCGTAGCCCAATCTAGATGACCGGAAGCTTCTTGATTGTTTCAGGATAGTTTTTTCTAGAACTTGAGCCAATAAGGAAGAGGCTCCTTTGAATTGAGAATGTGTAAGTCATCGATCGGTGGGATCACACCAGAGAACCAGCTACATCCCGAGTAGAGCGGACCCATATTGGAAGCGGTGGAGTATAAGGAAAAATTTCGGGGTAAGGAGGATTTTCATCCTCGTTCTCATCGTACGAACTAGAAGAATGATATTAAAAATAGAAGAGAGAGAGAGGTGGCATATGCCCACGAATCAGGCTTGCGGGCCAAAGGTGGCACACATGCCGGAGTAGGCTCGCGGTGATATTTTCATGAAATTTTACATCTCTTATAATGATAATATTTTTAGATTTTAGTTGAAGAAGTCTATATCCTTTGATATCTTCGAATATCCAACAAAAATACATTTTTCACTCTTAGGTTCTAAGGCTTTATGTTCCACATACGGAATATGGGCCCAAGCATCACTTCCAAAAACACGAAAGTGACTTACATGTTTGGTTTGATTGAGCTCCAAGATTCTTCTAGAGTTATATTCTTTAAAACCTTAGTAGGAGTGTGATTTACTATGTAATTTTCACGATTAATGGCTTAAAAGAGTATAAACGAGCCCTTTAAATTGAAGCATGCAATTAGCCATTTCTTTTTTAAGGTGCGATTCTTCCTTTCGACTACGCCATTTTTTTGTGGAGTATATGTAATAGTATGTTGCGATTGAATGCCATGCTCGGTGGAGAAATTGATAAATTTGTTGTTAAAATATTCTCCACCATTGTGATCTTGACTTAAGAATTTGATATTCAGTTATTTCTCAACAAAGGCCTTGAAGGCCAATAACATGTTAAAAACTTCACTCTTGAGTTTTAAGAAATATACCCAAGTGCGTTTGGAAAAATCATCAATGAAAGTTAAGAAGTAGTTGTAACTAGAGAAAGAAACAACGGGAAGTGGACCACATAAATCATTGCCTGTTTAACGAAAGGGGCTGAAGTGTGCCCCGAGGCACGTTTTTCAAAGCTATCCCAATGATGTTTTCAGTATGAATGCGGAGCAAACACCATCTCGGAAAGATAGATATAGGAAAGGCTTGTCACCATATTTTCCTTACATAGAGTTTGAAGAGAGTGATGTTTTAAGTGACCAAATTTCTCATGCCAAAGTTTGCTCACATCATCATTATGAGCAACAAAAAACGAGGAAGAGATGACGACCCAAAGTTGTCAAACTTATACAACCTTGTGGATATCCCAACAATGCCGGTAGCTAAAATATGTTTAGGATATTTGTCCTTGATTACAACATCATGTGGTGCGAATTCTACTATTTTCCCTTCACGAATGATTTATTTGATAAACAAATAGAAGGTTGCATGACAAGGTAGGAACACACATAGTACATCATTAAACTAAGCATTATCTAGATGAATGTTTCCACTTTCCTACAATGTAACACCCCCAATTTGTGTGTTGAATTTTAAAAGTTAGACATTTGAATTTTAAAATCCTAAGGGGGTGGACCCCAAGGGATAACTATGGTGTGAATGTATTGGCATATTTTATTTGAGGAAATAAATAAAATGATTGTGCATTTTGACCAAAAATTGAGATCACTTGCCAAAAATCCATGGGGATGGATAAGGCAATAAATCTAAAAAAATCTTTCAAAATCTGAAAGAAATTTATTTAGATTTAAGGATAAATGCGTTTTAATGAAAGAGGAGTAGTTAGGAAGAGGTGAGAAAAGCTAGAAAAGCTAGGGAAAATCTTAAAGCAGCTTTAGGAACCCAAGAGGGAAGCCTAGGCTAAAAACGGAAAGAAAGCATCCTGCTATTACGGGACGCAATTAGAAACATGCTTTGGGGTATGAGCTTAAATAAGCTGATCCTAGACGGTTAGAGGTTGGTCTGTGCTAGGGAGGTAAGTCTCTTTCTCGGGGTGAATCTGGGAGATAAAGAGGATTCTACGGTTGGAAGTTAATTATTTGAAGACTTTGTGTTATGTTACGAAACTATTGGTTCCTATGTCTTATTTCGGTATAAATTGGCTACATATAAAAATTTTAATTGATGACAAAAAGAAGATTTGGTACTACATTTAACGGAATCTATCCTTAGGTGCTCACCTTCAGATTTGTTTAGTTGTAGCCCGGAAAAATCCTATAGTAGAAACTTAGGAATCTCTAAACCGGGATGGTTTAAATGCAGAGATTACTTGAATCTAGATGATGAATTTTCATTGGTTAATGGAAACTGTGTACAAATGATGATAAATTATGCTATAAATACGCTCGGAAACAATATAGCAGTAGTAGAGATCACTTGGTATACATATATATATTAATTTCTAGAAGTGAAGATGATGCATTTTGGTTTCTTGAAAAAAAAAAAAAAAAAAACCATAATAGTTGATCTAAATATAGCATAGAAGTAAACCTAAGAAGTAGAATCTTACCTGCATATAATGTTTCAAAAGCTTCACATCCTATATATATATGAAAAGTATCCTATATCGAAATCATATTTATAGAGTTCATTGTGGACTGGACTCTTCTCTAACCAACGAAAAGAAATTCTATATAGAATATGTTGAAAAAAAAAAAAAGTAGTCAATACATTAACCACTGAGATTTTGGATGTAATTATTTTCACAATTTTATCCTTTATAGAATCTTATATGAACTTGTTAACATTAAAAAAAAAAAAAAGAAAAAAAAAGTTTACCTTATAAGAGTCTTATAATAACCTTTTTAAAAGGGATGGAATTCATTTCCCTATCGAGCCTTTATACAAACATAATAGGCAAAGAAATTTTTACGCGATAACGTAAAGAAAACTCGATTAACGCGATTGATAATTCGGTTATAACATAAAAAAAAAAACTTAATAATAGGCCTAAGTAAAAGTTGCGAAACGGTAGCACGGTATGGGAAGTCGGACGCCTTGCATAGAAAGTAGTCGAGCCCTATACCATAACCGGCCCCATTTAAATGTTAAATGCGGAAAATACGACGCCGTGTCTTGAATAAATGACAAATGCGTGATACGGGTATATGCCGCGTCCACAATAGAAAGAAATACATATTCGTCGATATCAAGTAAACATGACGTTGACCTAGTCTATTGCCATTGGGGTTATGAGAAATATATATTAAAAGCTTACGAGCGGTAGTAATAACTAAGTTGTCATAAAAAAAGAATAAATACGAGTATAGGGAGTCATACAATTACGATGGGGCAAAAATAGAGACGCTGCTTAACATCAATTTAATAAAATGGGCGTTGCGGCGCGTGGCATACGGATATAAAAACAAAAATGTTAAACCGAAGGTAGCTCAAGTTGACATCGAGTCGTCCTAGCGTTAGATGAAATGAATGCGTGCCGATGATATTCCGCCTAGGGTCTAAGGCGGATTTATTCCATCTCGGCCATATCCAAATAACCTCACGAGAGAATACGCTCGTTCCATGCGCAAGATTAAGAGTGTTAACGAGTCAAATGAGGTAACGAGAAAATAAAATAAAAAACATATACATACGCATCTACGTCTTGGTTGAACGATGAACTCGAGTGGGGTTAGTGGCCGAAACCGGTGTAACATCGCTTCTAATGCGAGTGTAACCCTTCCCTTTTCAAACATCCAAGCCGGAGGGTAATCCTCGGAAGAAAGGCAACGAAGATCGGAAAGAAATTACGAACTCAGCGGATGTACGAGGGTCAACATGATGAAACCCAACGAGAAGATTTTGGATAAGGTTTATCCCCTGCGCGGGCGTCATGAACCTGGCTCTTATAAGTAGGAGAAACGCCAAAATGGCGGCGGGCTCGAGAAAAGATGCGGGTTGAACGCCGAGAGAAGCGAGCCGTGGCCACATCGTATCGAGGTAAAGCTGCAAAGTGGGTAAACACGATGCTCGCCATGGCTCTGCGTAGGCTTGCGATTCTTGGGGCGTATGGTAATATCAGCCATGAAAAAAAAAAAAACCAAACCCGAAAAATAGTAGAACCTGTGGATTTGATAATAAGAAAAAAAACAAACACGGATAATAGAAACCGTGAGAGACCCAACCATTCATCAAAAATAAAACCGGTTCATATCGAGCTCCTAAAGAAGGAAATCCGATGTCTCGGTCCTATAACCCCGAGAAAATCCCGATGGGAAGTGAGAGTAGTACTCATTGATATAACCCGCGCCGGCAAATGTTGAAGCCATGGGCACGGTGGAAAAGGAACCACAAAGTTTCGACGGCCGGGGTGGCGGCGTTCTCAGAACCCTCCTCTGTCATGCACAGTTCAAATGCCACATGCCGTTGATGCAGTGACTTGGGTACAAGTCCACGCCGGCAGTACTATTCTTTGCTCCGGGGCGAATTATTGCACCCTCATAAAAAGCTGAAACGATAATACTGCGGTCTACACGTCGGCACATCGTCGACTTCGGAAGTTAGACGACTTACTCGAAATAAAATTGGTACAACTGCGGTTCTGCCGACCTATGGAGGTATGACACCTTGTGAGTATTTGCGGGCGTAGTCGACCGGTTGCTTAACACTCCATCGGATTGTAGCGAGGAGATGACAATGCTGAACGGTGGTGGCGTATGGTGTTTGTGCATGTCGCGCGAAAGATGGTTCATGGAGTACAAAGAATCGTTTCAACCAAATATGTGGGATTGGTATAGATTAAATTCCATTTTTGAACCTACGATTCGTACCGAAGTTGATCGCCGCGTGCCTACCAAATTGATTGAGGAAGGTGTTGCGTGCTCGCTTCATCAAAGCGAGTATAAGATCCACCTTACGCTATGATGACGAAGGTTTGGTGGTAGGATAATCAGCGAGCGATTAAATAAAATAATGGAAGCAAGAAATACCTCTTACGCCGCCGCAAGCGATTTCACGATGTGGAACGCCAATTACACATGAACACATGTCGTTCGGCGTGTTAGCCAAAACCCTGGAGTACGTAAGGTCACGCGCAAACATGGTGCGCTATCGGTAACCTTCCAAACAATGTGTGACGGTGCCTATTATTTTATCGATGAATAAGGGTTTAAATTATGATTACGGGTTATGTAATTAAACATTACAAATGAAAATAGAAATATATATATACGCCGGAATTATGATGCAAATGTTTCGTTTGTATGCCGAAATTATCATGCTTATATATATCTATATATATATATATATATATAGATATATATAATCCGTCGGATTAATTGATGATTTAATTAATACCTAAGGACCCATGTATTATATATATATATATATATACATATAATCACTTTACGCATGAGGTTTAATAAGAATCTTGCAACGAGAAAATGTACACAACTATACCCATAATACATATAATGGTTATCTTGGTGCACGGATGGACTTCACTATTATTGATAGGTATAGTTGGGATATTCGATTTTATATAGGTAGGAGGGTATACTTGGATATGGGTTTACAGTATATGAAATTCCAAAACCATATGAATTAAATTTCCGAAAGAGTTAGAAGGAAAAAAAAAAATATAGATATAAACATATAGCCTTTGGAATTTTATTGTGGAAAAGGTCACTAAAGCACCTTTAGTAATAATAAGAAAACACGTCTATACATATATGGTAAGAGGGTGGAGGTATAGGAGAGTGACCATTAGAGCCAGAATTTGGATAACATTATTCTTATCAATATGTGAATACAAGTCATGGTATGATTTCAAGTAGGAAAAAAAAAAAAAAATTTCCTTAAAATGGAGACGTTACAAATGGTATCGGAGCCAAGTTACAACAAATGGGGCTGTCGTTTTGTGCTCCTTTGCTTATTACATTTATTTTATTTTATGAAGTTTATCAACGTTGCTAATCGTATTTGTGAGTGTATACGATTGAAATGGCTGAAGGTGAAGGATTTTACTGTGGATACGCAAAATGAATTTGCTACTCAGGATCTGATGCCCAGTCTTTGGCTATGTAGGATGCAACGGGGTTGGCGGGCGAGAAGTCGAGGTGTTGTTGTCGTCCGCTTGTGGGAGCGAGAGAAAAATATCGGAGAACTAACTTCCCGAACGACCGGAGGTGAAGGTTGGGAAGGAAGATGGATGAATCTGATGAGGATGAGGGAGCTAACTAGGCGGCGACATAAGCAGAAAAGAGAGTTTCGGGGAGAATTTAGGAGAAGGATCAAACCTCCCTCCTATGATGGGGAGAAGGAGGAGGATGCGGGGAAACTTGGTTGCTGAGAGCGAGCAAGTACTTCCAAGTATATGAGTATGAGAGAAATGCGAAGGCTAGATTAGTTGTATCGGTAGAGGAAAAGCCACATTGTGGTGGGAAGAGACTAAAATGGTGCATGCTATTGATGAAAAAACGATTTACTTGGGAAGATTTTCGGACAAAGTTCAAGAGTCGTTATTTGAATGAACGATATTATGATGATAAAACAAAAGAATTCCATGAACTTAGGCTAGGGCAGCTCACTATTGATGAGTTTGTGCTAAGTTTACAAATCTGCGAGGTATGTCCCTTACGTTAGGGAAGAAAGGCAAAAGTGCAAAGGTTTTTAAATTATTTGCCTACGTACAAGGAGAAAATTGAGTTTGACAACCCAAAGACCATGGATGAAGGCATTAGAAAAAGCAAGATTATGCTATCGGTTTAAAAGGAGAGGCTGAACGAGGAAGAATTTGGACGAACAAGGTTGAGTTCGGGGAAAGAGACAAAACCCGGCATATTTAGAAATTTTGGTAGAGATCATCAAAGGAAAAGTTCGACCAAAAGAAAGTCAATGCACTCGAGTCCCAAGTGGCTTCGAACAATAGGGAACAGCTCACAGAAAGGAAGGGACGGTCGGAGTGAAGGAACGTGAAAATGTTGAGGATGTGGAGAACCCCATGATGAGCGCACCATCCAAAATATACATGATGGCCACGACCGGGGGCAACAATAGTCAATGACATGTGAGAAACATACCAACCATCGGTGCAGCCCTGGAAAATCGACGGGCGAGGAACATCAAGCGACCATGGTGGAGATGGTTGGTAAGATTTCTGACATACCTGTGCCCCATTTTGATTAGTCAGGTGCTGCTGAGTTATATTAGTCTTTGGAGATGTGAAAAATGTAAAATCATATTTTAAATTTCAATTCATGGTTGGTACGGTGCATGGAACTAAGAGAAAAGTCACACATGATTGCCCAATAGCAATACAATTAAATGGGTTCACAACAGAGTAAATGAACATATTGCTATTAGGATCTCATGAAATCTTCTATTTGATAGAATGGTTGGCTAGAAAAGAGAAAGCCACTGATGAGCTGCTGGGATAAAACCTTGCATTGTGTAGATGAGGAAGGGGAAACCTTTTACACTAAAGAGAGAGCAAAGCCCATTGTGGTCGGACAAATATCAGCCTTACAATTGAAAAGAACGGCTAGAAAAGGATACCCAGTATATGCGATTGCATGTGAAAGATAGAACGACAAGGCGGAGGAATTACTGGATGATACCGGTCATCGAGAGAATTTAAGGAGGTTTTCCAAGGAAATTCCTCATCTTCCCCAAAAGAAGATTGATTTATCTATAGATTTGGTGACGGGAGCTACCCTGTCTCTCGAGCCCCATATCGGATAGATGTGATGATGGAGGTGAAGATGCGAGTGCAGACTATTGGACAAGGGTTACATCCCAGAGACCAGTGTGTCTCCTTGGGGAGCCCAGGTTTTATTTGTGAAAAAAGAAGGATGGAACTTTTAGGATGTGTATTGACTATCGTCCGTGAATAAATTAACCATTAAGAATAGATATCCACTTCCTAGAATTGATGATCTTTTTGATCAAGTGAGAGGAGCTTGATCTTCTCCAAGATAGACCTAAGGCTGAATTTATCACCAACTCGAATAAAGAGAAAGACATCAACCAAAACAACATTTAAGAACACGGTATCGCGGCATTACGAATTTAATTACCACCTTTTAAAGGTTTTAATGAATGCCCTTTTATGTATGTCGATGAACGATTGTGTTGAATAAGTATTTGGATAAATTTGTTCTTGTGTTCTAGATGATATCTTGGATTTTATTCTAAAAACGAAAGAGGAACACAAGAGCCCATCTAAGAATAGTGTTGCGGACTTTAAAAGAAAACCGGCTATATGCCAAGTTCGGTAAATGTAATTTTATAAGGATAAAATTCAATATTTAAACCATATCATCTGAGATTGAGAGTTGACCTGAAAAGATAAAAGCCATTAAGGAATGGCCGGTCCCCAACGATGTCTCATTGTTAAAATCATTTATGGGAATGAGGCTATTATCGCAGATTTGTGGAGAGATTTTTGCTATAGCAAATCCCATAACCTCATTACAAAGGAAGGGTGTTAAGTTTGTGTGGGGTGAAAAATGCCAAAGCAGGTTTCGAACAATTGAAACAAAAACTTATTTCAGCTCCTATATTACAAATTACTGATCTGAGAAAGAGTTTGTGGTGTGTACGGATGCGTGCGAGAGAAGGGCTAGGAGGTCCTATTGCAAGAAAATTGAGTTATTGCTTATGAGTCTAGGAAATTAAAAACTCATGAACGAATTATAGTGCATATGATTTGGAGTTTTGCGGCTGTTATTCATGCTTTAAAAATGTGGAGGCACTATCTGTTGGGGAAGAAGTTCACATTGATGATGATCATATCAGCCTTAAATATTTCTTTTCCCAAGGCGGCACAGATACAGACAAGCTAGATGTTTGTCTTTTCTAAGTGAATTTTATATGGACATAAAACATATCAAGGAAAAGAAAATAAAGTTGCTGATGCCTTAGTAAAATTCTTGTCAACATTTAAACAATATTGGAAGTAGTGCCCAAATGGAGATAGAGGAATTGGTGGAAAAAGCGACAAATCAAGATCCCAACTATGAAGCACTCTTGGTGCAACTCGAGAGAAAGGATAAAGCGATTTCACTAAAAACCAAAAAGGGCTTCTCTATTACAAAAAACGGGTTGTATATTCCAAATATAGAATCATTGAAGAAATTCTAGATGAATACCACAAGCAACCTTGTACGGGACATCCAGGATACCGAGAAAATGTTCATGACCTTGAAAAAGCGTTACGGCCGGGGAATGAAGAGAGATGTGGCGGAGTACTTGGTAAGTGTATGGAATGTCAGGCGGTCAAAGTTGAGCATCGGCTTACCAATCGGGGGCTTTTAAACCCCCTGCCAATTGCGAATGGAAATGGGACACGGTTCCATGGATTTTATTACGGGATTGCAGACAATATCAGCATGATTGTGATGGTAGTAGTAGACACTCTCACAAAAGCTGCCCACTTTATACCAGGTAAAATCTACTTTCGGAGCAGCTCAAGTGGCAGTGGCACCTGAAAGAGATAGTGAGCTTCATGGAGTTCCCAAAAGTAATTGTTTCGGATCGGGATGCTAAGTTTACAACAGCATTTTGGAAAGGGTTATTTGGAGGGATGGGTACTAAGTTGAATTTTAGTACGCTTTATCACCCTCAAACGGATATGGACGAGACGAGGAAAGGACGAATCAAATATTAGAGGATATCTTGCGAATGTATGTGATGGATAGGCCATCAAAGTGGGAAGAGTATACGCATTTAGCGAGTTTTCTTATAATAATAGCTACCAATCTTCTATTAAGATGAGTCTCCATTTGAGGCAACGTATGGGAGAAAGTGCCGAACTCCTTGAGTTGGAGTCGACCGGAGGATGGCGGTGTTGGGACCGGATGCACTACGAGAAATGGAAAGAATTGTTAAACAAATAAAGAAAAATATAAGACGACACGAAGACGGACGAGGAAGAACTATCTTGATAAGAAAAGGAACATGAGAATTCAAAGTGGGGGATCATGTGTATTTGCGCATTAAACCCAAAGAGCACACTTTATGCGGGGAGTTGTGCAAAACTTGCACCTAGATATTGTGGGCCTTTTGAGAGTGTTAGAAAAGGGTGGGACCGGTGGCTTACAATTTGGCCTTACCACCTCATGTTAAAGTGCATAATGTATTTCATGTTTCATTATTAAAAAGATATGTGCATGATGCTTCTCACATAGTTGATTGGAATGCTATACGGGTGGAACCGAGCGGAGGTTGCCCGAACCGCTTCAAATATTGGAGCGGGGAAGAAATTGAATTGAGAAAGCAGACGGTGGTCGAGTAAAGGTCTTTTGTGGAAGCACTGCTGGCACAAACCACACAGGAAAGGGAAAGTGAAATGATGGAGCAATATCCATTTTTGTTTAAATGAACTGCGGTAGTTGAATGAAACAGGGACGGTGTTTATTTTGAGAGAGGAATATGTAACACCCCCAATTTGTGTGTTGAATTTTAAGTTGACATTTGAATTTTAAAATCCTAAGAGGTGGACCCCAAGGGATAACTATGGTGTGAATGTATTGGCATATTTTATTTGAGGAAATAAATAAAATTATTGTGCATTTTGACCAAAAAAGAGAAATTGAGATCACTTGCCAAAAATCCATGAGGATGGATAAGGCAATAAATCCCAAAAATCTTTCAAAAATCCTTGAAAGAAATTTATTTAGATTTAAGGATAAATGCGAATTTCCCCCAATGAAGAGGAGTAGTTGGGAAGAGGTGAGAAAAAGCTGGAAAAGATGAGGAAAAGCTTAAAGCGACTTTAAGGAACCCCAAGAGGGAAGCCTAGGCTAAACGGAAAGAAAGCATCTTGCTATTACGGGCAGCAGAATTATTACTTTGGGGTATGAGCTTAAATGAAGTGATCCTAGGCAGTTGAAAGTTGATACGTAGCACAGGAGGGTGATCTTTGCTCGGGGGTGAATCTGGGGAGATAAAGAGGATTCTATGTGGAGGTTGGTCATTTTGCAGAGACTTTGTGGTATGTTACGAAACTATGGTTCCTATGTCTTATTTCAGTATAAATTGGCTACATATAAAAATTTTAATTGATGAAAAAAAGAAGATTTGGTACTACATTTAACGAATCTATCCTTAGGTGCTCACCTTCGATTTGTTTAGTTGTAGCCAGAAAATCCCTATAGTAGAAACTTGAATCTCTAAACCGGGGATGGTTTAAATGTTTGAAGTTACTTGAATACTATAGATGATGAATTTTCATTGGTTAATGGTATGTACAAATGACGATAAATTATGCTATAAATGTTTAACAAAACAATATAGCGATGGTAAGTCACTTGGTATACATATATATATTAATTTCTAGAAGTGAAGATGATGCATTTTGGTTTCTTGAAAAAAAAAAAAAACCATAATAGTTGATCTAAATATAGCATATAAGTAAACCTAGTGAATCTTTTGCATATAATGTTTAAAGCTTCACATCCTATATATATATGAAAAGTATCCTATGTCGAAATCATATTTATAGAGTTCATTGTGGTTGGACTCTTCTCTAACCAACGAAAAGAAATTCTATATAGAATATGTTGAAAAAAAAAAAAGTAGTCAATACATTATGCTGAGATTTTGGATATAATTATTTTCACAATTTTATCCTTTATAGAATCTTATATGAACTTGCTAACATTTTAAAAAAAAAAAAAAAAAGTTTACCTTATAAGAGTCTTATAACCTTTTAAAGAGGATGGAATTCATTTCCCTAGAGCCTTTATACAAACATAATAGTAAGCAATTTTCTGTGATATTAAACAAACTCGATTAAGCGCGATTGATAATTCGGTTATAACATAAAAAAAAAAAAACTTAATAATAGGCCTAAGTAAAAGTTGCGAAGAAACCGTGTAGCATAGTATAGGAAGTCGGAGCGCCGCAGAAGAAGGCGGCAAGACCCCTGTCCACTCAACGAAAGCCATTAAATGGCTAAATGCGGAAAATACGGCCTCGATAATAAACTTGAATAAATAATAAATGCGTGATACGGGTATATGCCGTAAATCCTGATAGAAAGAAATACATATTCGTCGATATCAAAGAGTAAACGAGGAGACGTTGACCTAGTCTATTAGGGTTATGTGAGAAATATATATTAAAAGCCACGAGCAGTAGTAATAACTAATACATATAAGAATAAATGCGGTATAAGGGAGTCATACAATTCACAGGTGAAAAATGAGACGCTATTTTATCAAATTTAATAAAATCGGTTGCGGCGCGTAGCTATACAGATATAAAAACAAAAATGTTAAACGAGAGAAGATCGGCGCTCAGTTGACATCGAGTCGTCACAAAGCGTTAGATGAAATGAATGCGTCTTGGAGATGATATTCACTTCTAGGGTCTAAGGCGGTTATTCCATCTCGACCATATCCGAATAACCTCACGAGAGAATACGCATAGTTTCCATACGCAAGATTAAGAGTGTTGCTGATCCAAATGAGGTAACGAGAAAATAAAATAAAAAACATATACATACGCATCTACGTAACGGTTGAACGATGAACTCGAGTGGGGTTAGTGGCGAAGCAGTGTAACATCGCTTCCTAATGCGGGGGTATAACCAACCCTTCCCCGCTTTCAAACATGTGGGAGGGCCATTCAATCCTTAAGAAGCAGTCAGAAAAGAAATTCACGAACTCAGCCGGATGTACGAGGGTCAACATGATGAAACCCAACGAGAAGATTTTGGATAAGGTTTATCCCCTCGTAGGCGTCATGAACCCTCGCTCTTATAAATGAGAGGAAACGCCAAAATGGCGGCGGCTGAACCGAGAAAAGATGCGGGTTGAACGCCGAGAGAGCGGCGTGGCCATCGTATCGAGGTAAAGCTGCGGCCCGAACTAAACGTGCTCCGCCATGGCTGCGTGGGCTGCGATTCTTGTGCTGATATGGTAATATCGACCACCAAAAAAAAAAACCAAACCCGGAAAAATAGCTCGACACTGTGGATTTGATAATAAGCAAAAAAAACAAACACGGATAATAGAAACCGTGAGGCCAACCACTTCTCAAAATAAAACCGGTTCATATCGAGCTCCTAAAAAAAGGAAATCCGATGTCTCGGTCCTATAACGAGAAGAAAATCCCGATGGGAAGTAGAGTAGTACTCATTGATATAACCCGCGGCAGAGACGTCACTGACCATGGGCACGGTGGGAAAGGAACCTAAAAGTTTCGACGGCCGGGCGAGAAGGTGGCGTTCTCGGAACCCTCCTCTGTCATGAAAAGTTCAAATGGCACATGCGGGTTGATGCGGTGACTTGGGTACAAGTCACGCCGGCGAGTACTATTCTTTGCTCCCGGGCGGAGTGTGCAGCACTCTTAAAGGCGGAAACGATAATACTGCGGTCTACACGTCAACTTTTGTCAATCGACTTCGGAAGTTAGACGACTTACTCGAAATAAAATTGGTACAACTACGTTCTTGTTCCTATGGAGGTATGACACCTTGGTGCTGAGGGCGTAGTCGGCCGGTTGTAACACTCCATCGGATTGTAGCGGGAGATGACAATGCGAGAACGGTGGTGGCGTATGGTGTTTGTGCATCATCGCGCCGAAGATGGTTCATAGGAGTACAAAATTTAGAACAGCAAATACGCCCAGGATTGGTATAGATTAAATTCCATTTTTCAACCTACGGATTCGTACCGAAGTTGATGCTTGGCGATGCCTACCAAATTGATTGAGAGGTGTTGCGTGCTCGCTTCATCAAAGCGATGTCAGATCCACCTTACCGCTATGATGACGAAGGTTTGGTGGTAGGATAATCGACGGGGGCGATTAAAAATAAAATAATGGAAGCAAGAAATACCTCTTCTTTAACGCCGCAAGCGATTTCATGATGACAGGCACTTAATTACATGAACACATGTCGTTAGGCGTGTTAGCCAAAACCCTAGGTACGTGCGGTCACGCGCAAACATGGTGCGCTATCGGTAACCTTCAAGCAATGTGTGGCGGTGCCTATTATTTTATCGATGAATAAGGGTTTAAATTATGATTACGGGTTATGTAATTAAACGTACAAATGAAAATAGAAATATATATATACGCGGAATTATGATGCAAATGTTTCGTTTGTATCAAGAAATTATGATGCTTATATATATATATATATATATATATATATATATATATATATATATATATATATATATATATATAATCCGTCGGATTTAATTGATAGTTTAATTAATACCTAAGGACCCATGTATTATATATATATATATACATATAATCACTTTACGCATGAGGTTTAATAAGAATCTTGCAACGAGAAAATGTATATAACTCTATACCCATAATACATATAATGGTTATCTTCGGTACCCCAATTGGACTTCACTATTATTGATATAGGTATAGTTAGGATATTCGATTTTATATGAGTGGGAGGGTATACTTGGATATGGGTTGGTATGTAAATTCCAAAACCATATGAATTAAATTTCCGAAAGAGTTAGAAGGAAAAAAATATGGTCCTAAACATATAGCCTTTGGGGTCTATTATGGAAAAGGTCACTAAAGCACCTTCTAGTAATAATATAAGAAGAGAGAAACACGTCTATACATATATGGTAGCGGGTGTAGGTATAGGAGAGTGACATTAGAGCCGGAAATTTGGGATAGCATTATTCTTATCAATATGTGAATACAAGTCATGGTATGATTTCAAGTAGGAAAAAAAAAAAAAAAATATTTCCTTAAAATGGAAGCGTTACCAAATGGTATCGGAGCCCTAGTTACAAAAATTGGGCTGTCAGTTGTGCTCATTGCTTATAATAAATGTTGTTTTTTTTCTTTTCCTGAAATGTATAAAAAAAAAATCTTTTGCTAATCTGTGTTGGAAGTGTATACAGTTGAAATGGCTGAAGGTGAAGGGATTTATGTGGATCTGCATAATGAGTTTTCTACTCCAGATCCCAATGCCCCGATAATGGCGATGTTGCACAGGATGCAACGAGATTTGGCTGAACTGAGAAGCCAGAATGATGTGTTGTCATCAGCCAGTAAGGAGCAGGAAAAGCTCATCAGGGAATTAACTTCCCGAAACAGTCAGGAAGGCGAAGGTTCCGGAAAGAGAAAGATGGATGAGTCTGATGAGGATGAGGCTGCTAGACAGCAGCATAAACAGAAAAGAGAGTTGCACGGAGAATTTAGAAAGATCAAACCTCCCTCCTATGATGGGGAGGAGGAGGAGGATGCTGAAGCTTGGTTGCTGAACATGATCAAGTATTTCCAAGTTTATGAATATGAGAGTAATTTGAAGGCTAGATTGGCGGTGTACCAGCTACAAGGCAAAGCTACACTCTGGTGGGAAGAGACTAAAATGGTGCATGCTATTGATGAAAAAATAGTTACTTGGGAAGATTTTCAGATAAAGTTCAAGAGTCGTTATTTGAATGAACGTTATTATGATGATAAAGCAAAGGAATTCCATGAACTGAGGCTAGGGCAGCTCACTATTGATGAGTTTGTCACTAAGTTTACTAATCTACTGAGGTATGTTCCTTACATTAGGGAAGAAAAGGCAAAAGTACAAAGATTTTTAAATTGTTTGCCTACTGTGTACAAGGAGAAAATAGAGTTTGACAACCCAAAGACCATGGATGAAGCTGTTAGAAAAGCAAGACTATGCTATCAGCAGTTTAAAGGTAAAGCTGAACAAGGGAAGAACTGGACGAACAAGGTTGAGTTCAAAGGAAAGAGACCAAAACTAGCATATTTAAGGAATTTTGGTAGAGATCATCAAAGGAAAAAGTTCAGCAAACCAAAAGAAAGTCAAACTGCTCAGTCCCAAGTGGCTTCAAAACCAGTAGAAGGAAACAATAGAAAAGAAGGAACAATCAAAATGAGGGAACCTCTGAAGTGTTGGGGCTGTGGAGAACCCCATATGATGAGGGACTGCCCCCATCGAAATATTCACATGATCAGCAGAGAGCGAGAGGCAACAACCGTCAATGACATAGCCAGAAACATACCAACCATCAGTGCAGCCCTGGAAAATCGACAGGCAGAACATCAAGCAACCATGGTGGAAATGGATGGTAAGATTTCTGACCTACCTGTTACTGTTTTGATTGATCCAGGTGCTTCTTTGAGTTATATTAGCCCTGGAATTGTTGAAAAATGTAAAATTAAACCTGAAAAATTTCAGCAGTCATGGTTGGTACAGCTGGCCACTGGAACTAAGAGAAAAGTCACACATAAGTTGCCCAAAACAACAATACAATTAAATGGGTTCCCAACAGAAGTAAATCTGAACATATTGCCATTAGGATCCTATGATCTGCTGATAGGAATGGATTGGCTAGAAAAGAAGAAAGCCCTGATGAACTGCTGGGATAAAACCTTGCATTGTGTAGATGAGGAAGGGAAACCTTTTACACTAAAAGGGAAACCAAAGCCCATTGTAGTCAGACAAATATCAGCTTTACAATTGAAAAGAACAGCTAGAAAAGGATACCAAGTCTATGCAGTGCATGTAGAAGAGATAGAACAACAAACTGAGGAGGAGTTACTGGATGATATACCAGTCATCAGAGAGTTTAAGGAGGTTTTTCCCAAGGAAATTCCTCATCTCCCCCCCAAAAGAGAGATTGATTTTTCTATAGATTTAGTGCCGGGAGCTACACCTGTTTCCCGAGCCCCTTACCGGATGAGTCCGCCAGAGCTAATAGAGCTGAAGATGCAGCTGCAAGAATTGTTGGATAAGGGTTATATTAGACCTAGTGTGTCTCCATGGGGAGCACCTGTTTTATTTGTTAAAAAGAAGGATGGGACTTTTAGGATGTGTATTGACTATCGTCAACTGAACAAGTTGACCATTAAGAATCGATATCCACTTCCTAGAATTGATGATCTTTTTGATCAAGTGAGAGGAGCTTCAGTCTTCTCTAAAATAGACCTTAGAACTGGGTATCATCAGTTCAGACTAAAAGAAGAAGACATCAGCAAAACAACATTTAGAACCAGGTATGGGCATTACGAATTTGTAGTCCTACCTTTTGGTTTGACGAATGCCCCTGCCACCTTTATGTGTCTGATGAACAGTGTGTTGAATAAGTATTTGGATAAATTTGTTCTTGTGTTCATAGATGATATCTTAGTTTATTCTCAAAACGAAGAGGAACACAAGGAACATCTAAGAATAGTGTTGCAAACTTTGAAAGAAAATCAGCTATATGCCAGATTCAGTAAATGTGAATTTTATAAAGATAAAATTCAATATTTGGGGCATATCATCTCTGAAAAAGGATTGGCAGTTGACCCTGAAAAGATAAAAGCCATTAAGGAATGGCCAGTCCCCACTGATGTTACAGCAGTAAGATCATTTATGGGAATTGCAGGTTATTATCGCAGATTTGTGGAGAGATTTTCTGCTATAGCAAATCCCATAACTTCATTACAGAGGAAGGGTGTTAAGTTTGTGTGGACTGAAAAATGCCAAAACAGTTTCGAGCAGTTGAAACAAAGACTGATTTCAGCACCTATATTAAGAATTGCTGATCCTGATAAGGAATTTGTGGTATGTACAGATGCTTGCAGAGAGGGGCTAGGAGGGGTCCTATTGCAAGAAAATTCAGTTATTGCCTATGAATCTAGGAAATTGAAAACTCATGAACAGAATTATAGTGCATATGATTTGGAATTTGCAGCTGTTATTCATGCTTTAAAAATGTGGAGGCACTATCTGCTGGGGAAGAAGTTCACATTGATGACTGATCATATCAGTCTCAAATATTTTTTCTCCCAAGCTGATCTGAATGCAAGACAAGCCAGATGGCTGTCTTTTCTAAGTGAATTTGATATGGATATAAAGCATATCAAAGGGAAAGAGAATAAAGTTGCTGATGCTTTAAGTAGAAATGCTTGTCAACATTTAAATAGCATTGGGAGTAGTGCCCAGGTGAAGATGGAAGAATTGGTGGGAGAAGCAGCAAAACAAGATCCCGACTATGAGGCCCTCTTGGTGAAATTTCAGAAAAGGGATAAAACATATTTCACTAAAAATCCACAAGGGCTGCTCTATTACAAAAACAGGTTGTATATTCCAAATATAGAGTCATTGAAAAGATAAATACTAGATGAATATCACAAACAGCCTTATGCAGGACACCCAGGGTACCAGAAGATGTTAACAGCCTTGAAAAAGAAGCTGTTCTGGCCGGGAATGAAGAGAGATGTGGCAGAATATCTGAGTAAATGTATGGAGTGTCAACTGGTCAAGGTTGAGCATCAACACCCAGCAAGGCTGTTAAATCCTCTGCCAATTGCAGAATGGAAATGGGACACAGTCTCCATGGATTTTATAACAGGATTACCCAAGACTAAATATCAGCATGATTCAGTAATGGTGGTAGTAGACACTTTAACCAAGGCTGCTCATTTTATACCAGTAAAATCTACCTTTGGAACAGCTCAGGTAGCAAATGTTTTCCTAAAAGAAGTAGTAAGGCTTCATGGAGTTCCCAAGGTGATTGTCTCAGATCGAGATGCTAAGTTTACAGCAACATTTTGGAAAGGATTGTTTGCAGGAATGGGTACTAAGTTGAATTTTAGTATTGCTTATCACCCTCAGACAGATGGGCAGACAGAAAGAACAAATCAAATATTAGAGGATATGTTGCGAATGTATGTGATGGATAGACCATCAAAGTGGGAAGAGTATCTACATCTAGCTGAGTTCGCTTACAATAATAGTTATCAATCCTCTATTAAGATGAGTCCCTTTGAGGCACTTTATGGGAGGAAGTGTCGTACTCCCTTGAGCTGGAGTCAACCAGAGGATAAACTGGTGTTGGGACCAGATGCACTACATGAAATGGAAAGAATTGTCAAACAGATACAGAGAAACATAAAGACAGCTCAAGACCGAGAGAAGAGTTATGCTGATAAGAAAAGGGTGCACCGAGAATTCAAAGTGGGGGATCATGTGTATTTGCGCATCAAACCCAAAAAGAGCACACTTTATGCAGGGAGTTGTGCAAAACTTGCACCTAGGTTTTGTGGGCCTTTTGAGGTGTTAGAAAGGGTGGGACCAGTAGCTTACAAGCTGGCCTTACCACCTCATGTTAAAGTACATAATGTATTTCATGTTTCATTATTAAAAAGATATGTGCATGATGCTTCTCACATAGTTGATTGGAATGTGGTACAGGTGGAAGCAGAAGGGGAGTTTCTGCCAGAACCGCTTCAAATATTGGAGCGGGAAGAAATTGAATTAAGAAACAGAACAGTGGTCAGAGTAAAGGTGCAGTGGAAGCACTTTACTGCTGAAGAAGCCACCTGGGAAAGGGAAGCTGAAATGATGGAGAGATATCCATTTTTGTTTAAAAGAACTCTAGTAGTTGAATAAGAACACCGAGGACGGTGTTTATATTTTAGAGGGGGAATATGTAACACCCCCAATTTGTGTGTTGAATTTTTTAAAGTTAGACATTTGAACTTTAAATCCTAAGGGGGTGGACCCAAGGGATGAATATGGTGTGAATGTATTGGCATATTTTATTTGAGGAAATAAATAAAATGATTGTGCATTTTTACCAAAAAGAGAATTGAGATCACTTGCCAAATCCATGAGGATGGATAAGGCAACAAATCCCCAAAAATCTTTCTAAAATTCCTTCAAAGAAATTTATTTAGATTTGAGGAGAATCTAAATTACCCCAATGAAGAGGAGTAGTTGGGAAGAGGTGGGATAAAGCTGGAAAAGCTGAGGAAAAAGCTTAAAACAGCTTTAAAGAATCCCAAAGATGGGAAGCCTAGGCTAAACAGGAAAGAAAGCATCCTGCTATTCTGGACACAGAATTAGAAACATGCTTTGGGGTATGAGCTTAAATAAGCTGTTCCTAGACAGATCAGAGGTTGATCTGTGCTAGGAGGTGATCTCAGCTCGGGGGTGAGTCCTGGGAGACAAAGAGGACTCTACGGTTGGGAGGTTGGTCAAATTGCAGATTGTGTGGTATGTTCTGAAATTTTTATTGCTATGTTTTATTATAGTATGAATTGGCTACATATAAATTTTTATGTATGAAAATTTCAAAATTTTGGTGCTACATTTAACAGATCAGTTCTGAAGGATGCACCTTTCAGAATCTGTTTGTTGTAGACCAGAAACCTATAGAGTAGAAACTTCAGAATCTCTAAACCCAAGTTGGTCTAGATCTGAAGTTACTTGGCCTCTATAGATGATTAAATTTGTTATAATTCACATGTACAGACACCAAATTGATATGATGTGATTTGTATTGAAAAAAACATTTTAGTAAATAATCTAAAATGTATGTATGTAGCATCATGGTCTTCAAGCAATATAGTAACATACAGAGGGAATGAAGTGTATATGAACAATACATGGAGTATAAACAAATATAAAGTTTAAAATTAAAAGACCATACTAGTACAATCCCTATGATTTTTACAACCTATTTAAAAGTATAGATATCATCTTAAAAAGTCTCCTTGTACTCCTTGAGCATAGTAGCATAATAAATTGGTTGATTTTACTTATGACTACCTAGTCAAATACCATGGGGCCACAAGTATATATATATATATATACTTCTAAAGTAGGAATAGAATTCACCATTTAGGATTCTATAACTTATAGTTGAAACCTTATTACATCATAAGAAATCCTGCAGAAAAAAAAAAAGATTAGACTACCGATAGCAACTAGAGGTTATGTTGCATGTTAACATCAGTTATAACCATGAAATAAATAATTGAGTTAACCCAAGAAAAAAAAATATAGACTAGAGATAAAGCAACCATTAAATTATTATATGCCTACACTTACATACTGACAAATGAGCAGAGTTATAATAAGGCCACCAATATATATATATATGCATATATATTCGTATGGATCACTTAAATACCTTCGGATACGATCTGTGCATATAATTCGGTATATATACGGATATATATTATAAAAGAAATGTGAGCGCGATTCATATGACAAATACCAATCTATGAAAATTTAAAAGAATGCATAAGATTCTAGGTTAGAACACAGTATGCGTAAATTAAAAAATAATGAACAGAGATAATGGAAAGATCATAGACTAAATTATTCTAGAGCCATACACAAAGCCGAATACACCACACCTGCATCAAACGTAGGCCATATATATAAGAAAAACAAATAGATGCGAATGCAACTCAAGTGGGTTGGACTAAACATATATAAAGAGGGTGCGTATTTATTTGCCGAGCCAATGTAGGGTCAAACAGAAAATTGAAGGACGGTAAAATTGTAACTCGGGGCCGTTGTTGTAACCGAGCCAACGTTGACTCGGCTTGACTATTATAGTTCCTTGTAATACATGACATTTAACACGATTGAACAGAAAACGAAACCTATATCACCATGTAGATACAAAAAAAACATACAACACATCCATGCCGATATTATCAATTTCATGTTTGACAACAGAATTAAAGATCCCGAGGGAACGCCGACAGGCTAAACCCTGATAACGCCGATTTGAAGACCGATTTAAATTTAAAACTCGGAAATTATAAATGAAGTATCGACAGTAGGGTTTACCGACCAGAACTCGGACACAGCTCGACAACAAATCGACCCAGAGTTGCGTGGGGCGAATTTACTGTTCGCATCGAAGCGTGAAACTCGCTGGCCGAACCCACTAATGTCTAAACCGCGTAGGTAAGGAACCGAGCCGGAAATATATTTAATAAAAATGTTATTCGAGCAGATAACTGCATAACCAAATCAAATCCCTGGGAAATCTGGGCGATTCGACGATTCTGAAAACACCAGACAATACTATAACGCCCACTACCCAACGCATGGGAGCAACATAGGAGCAGGGTCTGCGTTATCGGTCAAGCGTTCAGTCATGGTTCACACACAAACGTGAACTTTGAAGCCTGAAAGCAATCCAGACCCCTGCTACTTCCGGCGTATGTCTCACCTCGAACCAAGCACGGTGAAACAAAGGGGAGATAATAAAAAAAAAAATGATCCTGTGATTCGGGTGAATAGGTAGATGGGAATACCTGAAACCCTAATCACTTTGCCCGATGACTGCAGAGTGGTCAGACGCAGAGTGACAGAAAGGAGTGACAGAAGGCTGCCTGTGGTCAGAACAGGTGCCAACGTTCACAGTACATGAACAGGCCGAATGTAGGAAATGCCGGCACGCTGGGTGAAGAGTACAATGGCCGCCGTCGTTGTTACTCCAGCTGGAGAGGAAGGCAATCCCTGAAAGAAAAACAAATCAAGTAAACATCTGAATCAGTATGGTACACAAACCTGTTTCAAAACTTTGTCAGGAGAGGGACGCTTCCTACGCTCCCATACTGCACGGCAATGAAAACAAAAAAACAAAAAAAAAAAATCAACCCACAGGGATCGGGTGTATCTGCGCCGGCCGGCCTAAGTCAGAAAAAATACGGGAGGTGTGAATACACGCAAGCTCGCCGGCCGTCACAACAACAATGCGGTGTTGTGGCAGTAAGCGACGGCGTAAGGGATTTCCAACCCTAACCAGTTCAACGCAATGTAAGTTCAAAAAAAATCAACCTCGCAGCATTAGATCGTGACAAACTCCGTCCGAACCCAACGAGAATATTTAATAAATCAACGCTTTGCAATTTATACGTATGGACACGTGTATACAATCAGACCTACGGCGGGAAGAGGGTTATATTATCAGTTAATGATATGACCATGATATATTGTATAACTATGGGCAGTTCATTGACAAATATGAAAATTTAAAATCCATAAGGTTATCTCAGTGCACCCTTGAATACCTAATAATACGACCTGGAATACTGTTGATAAGGGTAAGTATGTACGATGGTATATAATTATATCATTATTAATTATATCCACATATATGCATATACCCTCGTATGTACCTAGCTATGTGAACATGTATGCGCTATGAACGAAATGAAATATCCTTTGCCATCGTAGATGAATAACAAGAGCGCTATACATATATATATATAATTGCCTGATACCCATTCGAGTTGGTTGGCGAGCTCGATATTATATATATAATTAAAATATAATTCACATGTTTTTTTCAATGCAATGATGGGAAGGGTTAATAAGAGAAGGTATGTATATACATGCCATTGGTAATGGTATTAAACTATATACAAAAACATATCATAAAAATATGTAGGTATAGGTATAACTATAACCAAATATATCTCCTGGTAATATGTGCGTATAACTACCTATGGAAGTCATGATGAATAAATAAATATTATATGAGAGTTGAAAAAAAAAAAAACTCTACCTCCTAATGAACACCTATGAGATATTATTATATGAGAGTTGAAAGACTCTACCTCCTACATATGAAATTCATAGTACTATACCCTAGGGATCTTATATGGTATGAAAATGATATCTATATATCTCTATAGATGGGAGAAGAACAATCAACAGTAATAGTGACCACAAGAGTAGGAGAGGAAATAACATGTTATGTCATGAGGTAGACGTATCTATAAGTGTACCCAAAGTGTTATTTAAGTGGAGAAATGATCTCATTAATTTGATCACTAAACCCTTCAAAGGGTACCTAGAGGAAAAAAAAAAAAAAAAAAATTCCTAAAGTAGAGGTGTGACACACGTATAATGCCAAAGATTTCGCTGTCCGATATACACTGTTCTATCTATGACTCTTATAGTTTGATA